>JAODKN010000008.1:1218671-1229804 GCA_026774425.1 Petrocephalus zakoni | reverse complement strand
TTGCTGCTATTGTCTTTGGAGAATGTGTTTTTTTTGCCCGGTCCCGGCCGGCGCGCTCCGCGTACCTAATCACAGCCGGCACGCACACTGACCCACAGCCCTGCAGGAATGTCAGGGGCACTGCCCTGCCTTCCACACTGTTGTTTATGTCGTCTCACTTTTTATCTCCACACTTCCATATCGCAGGCCTATATGAACAGGCTTATGTCGATTTGCCGACCGGCTTCATTTTGTAATGCTGACATGTATAGGAGGTGAGAAACAGTGGCCTACTTAAATTCTTAGCCGTATTCAATTGCAAAGTAATTTCATTAATCAGATTACAAATGAGATTATAATATCAAAATATTACTGCTTTGTATGGGATCCAGTGCCCGTGCTCCTACTTAACACTTAAGGCTTCCTCTGAAGCAGCATTTCATATTAAATAAACTTCAAGGAAAGGCCTTGAACTCAGAGTCTGCGTTAATGCAGGCGGGAGGTGATGTAAAGGGCTGGGAGGTCCTGTGGGACTGTGCTCAGCTCAGAAAGGGAGCTACACTGGAAAATGTTCCTACATGTGTGTCCCGTCCACGTCACCCCTGGGCCTGGAGATGCTTTCGCAGGCTTTTCAGTACTTGTGGCTATAGACTGATGCTGATCTTCTTTCTTCTTACCACTGGGGCTGTGCAGTACGGTGTCAGTCCGGGACCCCCCCCCAACCGCCCCCAAAAGCTAATGGTGCAGCTGTATCTGTGCTTGCCAATTTAAATGTCTGACCTCCATTTGGCTGTAGGTCCCAGAAACGATTTACATAGCAAGGTGATGATAAAAAACACTATTCCCATATCAACTCGATCACACATGGAGAAGCAGGTATTTACGTGGGCTGCGGATCTCCGGTGGTGACCAGTTTGACGGGTGACCCTCTGGGGGTAGCGCCATGCTCACCGATGCCGCCCAGTCAGCCAGGCCGGGATTCCGGGAGGAACGCGAGGCTGTCGCCAACATGCACAATGCATCTTCACGCTCTGGAAACATCTTGCTGACACTTTTCCACGGCCTCCATTCCAGAGATTATCAGCTGCATGGAAGAATTCCCTGTGGTTATTGTACCCATTTCAAAATGAGGTTTAAATGTTAAGGACTCGCTTTAATGAGCTTCATTGCTGATTAGTTTAGCAGCTTGTTATTTTATGTGGCCTGAAATGGGGTTCAGGTTCCAGCTGAATGTGGACAGTGGCTCTCGTTCTTATAGCCGAATCCTCAAATGATTCCCCAGTCGCGTTATGTGGGGCCAGAAACATAAATATTAACTGTAATTAAAATGTGAGCTCCATAGGGACAATTAATCCAGCCAAAAACCTTGTGTTTGACACAGACAGCACATATCTTTTAAGCGTATTTACCCTGCAAGTTGCTGTGTGATTTATTGCTGTTACAGTATCAGTGCTTGTATAAAAAGGTAGGAATTGGTGCATTGTAATATTCATAATATTGATGTTGAACATGTATACACTCAGTCAATGCAACGTGTTGCTTTTTTATGAATTAATCATAATTACTTTGCAGAATAAATGGAATTATCAACGGGAATCCAGCCAGACAAGGCTTATGACCAAACTAACTTCATGCTGTAACCCTAAACCTCAGAATCGCATCATAATATGATTTAAAGAAAATCAAGCAAGAAAAGTTTATGATTTTATGAACTGGAGCTTCCAGATTCACTACTATCCAGCACATGCGCGATGCGAAATCTGTTTGAGGTCTTTAAAAATGTAACTGTTTGCAGTTACATATGCCAGACTTTTTGATCGCTTTTAATCGCGGTCTGTGATGAAGAGCATTACTACTGTGACGTCATGTCGCTTTATTATCAAAGCGGCGGCAGCTCAGAGGCGATCCTCTTCCACCATATTTCTCCACGTATTTCATAATCCCGCGAGCCTTCTCATACACAAAGGCTTTTCTTCTGCGCCCAAACATAACAGGATCTGTAAATAAAGACGAACAAACAAACACATGAAGTAGTCGCACGCCTCTGCCGCGACTCTCTGAGCCTTGTAACGATTCCCCCGTGTCACCCTGGTACCCTGACAGTGAGCCCGCTCTTCGTGTGAGTTGGAGGACTATAAACTCTCCGGTCCCTGGAGCCCATCTGTCGATGGGCGGCCCCCCCTCCCCCGCAGGAACTTTCCCATGCTATTCGGGGCTCAGCATCACACTTCAGCCTCTCCTTGAAGGTCCGTGTGGGATAGACCGGGTCATGGGTTAGAGTAGCAGCCTCAGTCTGAACCACAGGTCTGTGGCGCCGGGGCCTCTCTGATTAGAGTCCTGGCCTTATCTGCTTAGCCTCTATCATAGCCACCCCCCCTTATTTTATTCCTCTTAATGTCTGTTTTTTGGTTTAAAGCCCTTTCTGGCACACCTTTTGTCTTTCTAGGTTACTAGTTGGAGCTCCACTCGAAACCAATGGTCAGTACCAAACCGGGGACGTCTACAAATGCCCGTTAAGCCGGAGGTCCAGGGCCAGCTGCTCGAAGCTCAACTTGGGTACTGCTATGTATTTTGCATTTCTATATCACCAGGCTCCTGTACTATGGCTCCAAGTGTGTGGAGTTTGCATGTTCTCCCCGTGTCATTGTTGGGGTTCTTCCAGGTGCTCTGGTTTCTCCTCATAACCCAATAACATACTACAGTTAATAATAAAGAGTTGTCTGTACAGTAGGTGTGCATGTGTGAGTGTGCCCTGCAGTGGGTTATTCTCTGCCTTCTGCCCACAGTCTCTGGGATAGGCTCTGGACAGGAAGGTACAGAAGAAGGATGGATGGATTTTTATGTCATTTTTAAAGAATGACGATCCTGTTTACATAAAGGGGCAGTTCACCCCAAAACTGTAAAAAATATGTTTTAGAGCAGCTTTAGTGTTATCTAGCCATCTAAGTTGTTCGCTGAGAGTTGCCTAGTTTTGGAGATATTGGCTGTAGAAATGTCGGGCTTCTCTTGAATATAATGGAACTGAATTGTATTCTTTTTGTAGTGATTAAATTGCCATAAAAAATACATTTGAAAAATTCAATGGCAACGTCTCTTACCAGAAATTATGTCCTGGTTACTCAAGATAATCCGCAGATCACATCACTGCGCAGAAGAGACAAGCACGAGCACCACGGCGTTATCTTCTGCGCAGTGATAAGATTGGTGTGTGGAGAATAGTTTGTACATTTATGTGCTCACTACAAAGTCTGTAAATTAACTTGAGTAATCAGGTCTGGTAAGAGACATTGCTGCTGAATTTTTCAAATTATAGTCCAAGAATGCATTTAGGTAAATTTGTGTCTCTAAATGGCCCTCAGTGTATGAGTGTGTGATTTGTGATGGACTGTCACCCTGATCTATACACTTTTGCATGTAACTTAAAGGCTCCAGGAGGTGACATCCACTGTTCACGCATAAGCCGGTCCTGGAAACCAGCCAAGCCGGCATCAGCTGACACTGAGAATTTGTACTGCTCATGAACCGTAGTTCGGCTTCTTTTTCTGTCCCTTTGCTCACTGCTTGCTCTCCTGGCTCCCGAAGGCAGGATATCCCTGACCAACGTATCTGAGCGCAAAGACAAGATGAGGCTGGGAATGACTCTGGCCTCCAACCCCAAGGACAGCAGCTTTGTGGTGAGCGCACGTCACAGCACACTGCCGTGGCAACCGCAGTGAGCGCCGAATGTGTGCTGTGTGCAAACACTGGGATAATGAGTTAGGGTGACACTATCACACTCATCTACAGTGCTGTTTCACGAATAATACTGCCGAAGTTCCAAATGAAGTCCAGCTTGGCAGATTGGCATTTCTATACACAAAGATTGCTTTTAATCAGTACAGGGCTTTGGAATAATTTAAGGGAACTCCTATATTTTTAGACTGCCAGTGTTTCCATTAGTACAGTCTCATGATGGCAGGCGACATGGAGCGCACGGCGACTTGATCTTTGAAAGGCCGTCCTCTCTGGGGCCGCCTGCACTGAGCGAGGCCTTTGCTGTGGTTCAGGCCTGCGGTCCCCTATGGTCCCACGAGTGCGGAAGCTCCTATTTCAGCACCGGCATCTGCTCCCGTGTCAATGCCACTTTCAAGTTCTCCCGCACCATCGCTCCCGCATTCCAGAGTAAGCAGCATATGGTTTTGTTTCCTTCTCACACTCATGATGTGTTTTTTAATTACAGAAATGATGTCAGCTATTTGAATTTGTACATAAGCATAGTAAGCAAGCCATTCTGGCTTTGTGTGGCTCTCTGCGTTGGGATTCTGTGCCCATGATTGCAAGGTCATAAGTCCAAATCCCGCAGTCAGCCAAATGGTCTCGTCATCGGACCCTTGGGCAAGGGCCTTAATCCCAATTACTCCAGAGACCGTCTGACCCTGCTTCCTAAATTATATGCTACTTAAATAAAAAACATCTGCTGAATAAATAAATTTATTTTCTGTGAGTCAGGTTTGGAATCCTGCAGGCTAACTGTGGCAAGTCCTTAATGAACTTACTAATGAGATGGCTGCCTTTATTGTTTGTAAAGGGTGTGACAACTACATGGACATCGTCATTGTTTTGGATGGATCCAACTCCATCTACCCCTGGACAGATGTGCAGGAATTCCTGATCAACATCCTACAGAAGTTCCACGTTGGACCCGGTCAGATACAGGTGCGTGACCTTGCTGACCGCCATCCCTTCCTGTCCTCTTTTTATCTTTCTCTTTCTGTTTCACTTTCCATAACTTGGCCTTTATGCAGCTGATATGATCATCAAGTAAAAGTTTGATAGTGATCAGTGGCAGCCTTTAATCAGCTAGTCATTTATGGAAATGCTTAAGATTTATGCTTGTAGCTAAGTAGCAACAAGTTCAGGAGATTAAAGAGGCAGTTCACCCTAAAACTGAAAAAAGTATATGTTTTATGGGGGATTTATCTAGGCTGTTCTGCTGGGAGTTGCCTGGTTTTGGAGATATCGGCCGTAGAAATGTTGGGCTTCTCTGAAATATAATGGCATTGAATGGCATTCTTTCTGTGGTGATTAAAGCACCAGAAAAATACATTTGAAAAATTCAACTGCAATGTCTCTTACCAGACATCATGACTTGGTTACTTGAGATAATCCATAGACATTGTACGGAGCAGTTTAATATAGGAACTATTTCCTTCTACCGAGCTCCACACACCAGTCATATCACAGCATCAAAGATGTTGCCGGGGTACTCGTGCTCAGTCAGTTTAATCACCACAGAAAGAATGCCAGTTCAGTTCAGTTATATATCAGAGAAGCCCAACATTTCTACAGCCGATATCTCCCAAACTAAGCACCTCCCTGCAGATAAGCCTAAATGGCTTGATGGCCTAAAGTTTTTCTTTTTTCAGTTTTGGGGTGACCTGCCTCTTTATTCGTCTTAATTGATTGCCTTAATTAGTCCCTGTGTACTCCATGAGAGCAAGCTTGGTCATGAAGGGCAGCCACCTTGAGGGGCCCTCAGGGAGGTGGGGGATAAGGGCCAACAGACATGCCAAGGCTGGGCTTGAACCAGTGACCTTCTGATCACAGGCACAGAGGCTTAACCCACTGAGCCACACTCTGAAAGTATCATTTAATCACTTGCATGCAGTCCTGCTTTACATCAGGCCATTCATCCCTGAGTGCACATTTTCGTCTTTACAGGGCTTATGATGCTTGTACTGAAAGGACCTTTGTCCCAGTGCAGGTTGGCGTAATACAGTATGGTGAGACGGTGGTCCATGAGTTCCACCTGAATGACTTCCGTTCCGTGGAAGAGGTTGTGAAGGCTGCTCGCAAAATCGATCAGCGAGGAGGGGAGGAGACACGGACAGCGTTGGGCATCAAAGTGGCACGGTGCGTCCGCTCATCCCCAGCAGGACGCTGCCGGATGCGTGCATAATGTCGTCTACCAGCCACTTCCCATTAATCTTTTTTATGAAACTTCATTGTCCAGTGAGGGCTTGCAATGTGTTACTTTATGAAAATAACACATTCAAACTGTGTCATACTCTTATTCAGAGCATAAATGTGCTCAGACTGGCTTAAGATTTTCCTGGATGCCAGTGGCCACTTTGTATTTTCACAGATCCGAGGCTTTTAAGCAAGGAGGGCGCCGTGGTGCCAAGAAAGTGATGATTGTGATCACGGACGGAGAGTCACATGACAGCCCCGACCTCCAGAGGGTGATTGAGGACAGCGAAGACGATAACATAATCCGCTACGCCATTGCTGTAAGTCTTCTTCTCCTTGGCTTTCTCCTGCAAGGATGGTCCAGTTACCCTGCACACTTACTGTAATTAGCACCGCATCGCCCTGTGCTGCACAGAGCCCACAGAGGACAGCGCATGGAGGGCACCCGGAGAGCGACGGCCTGCTCTCTGTGCGCTCTCGTTATATATTAGCTAATTTAGTCTTTACGTATTTTGAGAGTTAATGGTTATGGAGAAAAATGAGGCTTTGAAACCCACAATGACTAAAGACTAGGATTATTGTGTGTTTTCAGTCACAGACTTCCCATTAATAATAGCTTCCCGGTAATAACTTTGTTGTGTTAGATTGGGTTAAACTAGGAAGTGACTTGACAGCATGTGCCAAGCCCACCCTCAGGGAGTTTCAAAGGCTCATCTCTCTCAGTGCGACTAACGGCCTGTGTCCGGCCGTGTGATGTTAGACGCCTTTGGTGCCTGCCTTGAAGTGGCATGGCAGGTTGTTATGACTGGGTGAAATGGGGTGAGCACAGGGGCACTGGAGCTGTTCTGTGCCAGAAACTCCACCTTGTCAGCTTATTCCGTTTCAGAAATGCATTAGCCTTCAGGGTCTACAGACGGGTGACTTGTTTGGCTACTCAGCCAATGCAGAAGGTTAAAATGCCTCCTTTGCTATGCACCCCCCCGCCAGGTGCTGGGGTATTATAACCGACGTGGGATCAACCCCGAGACCTTCCTGAACGAGATTAAATACATCGCCAGTGACCCTGACGACAAGCATTTCTTCAATGTGACGGACGAATCGGCACTGAAAGACATTGTTGATGCCCTTGGAAACAGGATTTTCAGTCTGGAAGGTACGGCGTCATAGAGCGGGCTGGGCGGTGTTTAGCCTCATGTTACGGTTCCTCTCATCTCTCTGCATGGCCACACGTCCTTTCTATGCTGCTTATTTATGCTGCCAAATGGGCCTGAGGAGTGTATTTGTATTCTCTTGGCGCTCCCCTGCCTACAGGAACCAACCAAAATGAGACGTTTGGCCTGCAGATGTCCCAGGCAGGGTTCTCCTCTCACATCGTGGAGGTGAGCGTCTTCGGGCTCCCCTGAGCGGCCTCACTGCAGCGCCGGCTCCATTTACGCCGCTCCGCTCCCTGACAGTGCCCCCCTCCCCCCTTCTGGGCTCGGGGGTCCTGTTACTGCAGACTGAGGTCACGTCGACATCCCCCTCCCCCACCACAGTTTTGACATTCTCCTGAAAGGAAAGATCTCTTCATTTCCGATGATTCCGCGCTTACAAAACCGAGGGTGTGTTTTCTCATCAGTATTTATGGGTATGTATGAGACCAGGTTGAAGGTCAGTCTGCTGTAATATTTACATCCTGAAATGCAGATGCCAATGTGTGCATATTACTCACTTTGGCCAACACTTACTGGAGGTGGTCACTAAGCAGACCTGAATAATAATTATAATAATACTACTAATAATAATAATGAACTAATTTGGAGGCCATTGACTGTTGTAGGGAAGTAGACTGAGTTCTGTATTGCATAGCAAGATGTAGTATTTTCCTGCATGTAAGCCATGCCAGGATCATATACAGGCTTGCTACATTTTGCCACAGTAACCCCATTCTCTGTCTTAATTTTCACTCTTTTTATTGACATAAATCCTTTGATATTTAAATTTGTCAGATTCACCCATAGCTCATGTAAATATTATATGATGTAATTTTATTTATTATATAACTTCAGGGAAATTAATATTCTTTAAACAGTAACTGGACTCATCTGGATTGTGGAAACCCACGGATACAGCTATTTCAACAAAGCGCATCGGAGTGTTGCAAGGAGAATCTTGGACAGTATTACAGAGTAGGAATAACCGTACAGTGAGCACAGATGGTTTTGCTGAAGGCACGATTTTCCAGTTTGCCTTTTTTTAACACCCATAAAGATTCTGAGGTTCTCACTGTCATGCCTGCACATCTGATTTATTTCTGTTACCGTCACGCTCCCTCCAGCGGACGCCCTGGCGGGCACACCGCTTACCGGAATGTGACGCCTCGCGCTCCTGAATCGTAATTGGCCGCGATGTCTGTCGACGTCTCCTTTCCCTTTTGCTTCTTCCCACTTTGCTCTCATCTGAAGGCCTTACTGAAATCCCACCCAGACTGAATGCTGCGGCTACTGCTAGGCCTGAGTGGCCCTCATTCATTCCTTTCAAACATCCTACAGGCTTCAGGCTATGTACCTGTTTTCCAGCAGTATTCCTAATTCCACAAACCAGTGTCCTTGACCACTACTATACAGTATATATGTATATATATACAGTACTATATATGCGGGTCTATGCAGCTCCCTCGAATGAATGTCTGCCTTTCTGTGCGCATTTTCTAAAAAGCGTACATTTTTTAAGAAACATGAACGTTACTGATTCATCGATAAATGCACGCGGGGCTATATGCATGCAGAGGCCCCCGTGTACAGGCCAGACCTGATACAGCACCTCGCAAAGCTGCCAGCACTAATGATGTTATCCTCGGCTGGCTTTCCTCTGGTTTTTCGTTTTGCAAAATGTTTCCACGGCAGCTCCGAGTTCAGGGAATATTTGAGTGCAGCTCCGTCAGAACTGGTAATGGGCAATCGATAGGTGGCGGGGTAGGGGCGAGTTCCAGAGCGCGGCTGGCGCGTGTGGGCGGCCGTGGTCTCCCCGGACCTAACCGCGCATGAGCGACTGCCGCAGCTCGCTCCCCGTCGTAACGCACACGCAGAGCCTCATAAAGCATATTGCGCTGGTTCCGTTTGAGACTCAGGCTCAAAGGCTCTATTCAGAAGGCTTTCCAAGCATCTCCAGAGACTGTCTTGTTAGCGGAGTTTGCACTGCACGCTTGACGGAGGCTGTGATTTTCATCGTGGCAAATATATGCTTGTTCTGTTGTAGTCACATTTAAAGAAGAGGAGTTAAGTGAAACCATGTAACTTTTTTTTGTAGATTGCATTTGGGAAAATGTGGATAGATGTTAATGACTTGCTCCCTGCTGACTTGGGGTTGGAGCATTTAGGGGTGAGCTGCTTTCAGCCAGCTCTGGACATCCCGCCTAAGCAGAAGCTCTCATATGCTGTCTGTGGGTTCTTCACGGGTCCCTGTTGCCGCTGCGGCTGTGTTTTGAGCTCTGGGCATGTGTGTGTCGCCTTTGCAGGACGGCATTCTAGTGGGAGCAGTGGGAGCCTACGATTGGAACGGAGCAGTGCTCAAGGAGACCCGCATGGGGAAGGTGGTGCCTCCGAAATCCTCCTACCAGAAGGAGTTTCCCGAGGAACTGAAGAATCACGGTGCATACCTGGGTAAGGTCCAGACCGACATCCTGAACATCACTCATCGGTCTTTGGGAAGCTTGCCAGTGTTTTGAAGCACCAAAGTCTAATCCTAACCTCAGTTGTTTTTATTATTATTTTTAATATTAAGTTACCTGCTCAGAATACCTCAAAACTGTAAGATTGCACAATAGCCACACAGGCCCCGTGTTTCCTGGGACAGAACCCAGACTCATCATCATTCTGTGCTGGAGCTTATGGAAAATGCATTTGATTAAGTTTAACAATACACCAGTCAGGGACCTGGGAATATTTTAGGTTCTCCGATGACAGGATGTGAAGCGTCACACAGCTGACCGTTAGCAGTCGATATTTCAGCTGTTTGTAACAAAGGGCCCATCATTCCTCACCCGGCCCCGAAGGGGGCGTTTTTTCTGACTCGGCCCGGTGTCCGTGCATAAGCATGTGACAATCTTGTCACGGCGCTGTGGTTTGGTGCCACCCCCCCACTCCATGGCCCATTCCCCCGGCCCTGGCCACTTCCTGCTTCTTGGTTTTCAGCTCCCTCGCCCGAGTAAGGGAAGCGTCGGCCTGCTCTTGGGGAAACCCCAAAGCTGCGGCTCAGAAGCGCTATCCGCCTGGCCGCCCCAAGCCCTGTGGAGCATGTGGCTTTTGATGCGATGGAGCGGGACCCCCACAAAGGCTTTTAAACCCGTGCATTCTCTTTGATGACCTGGCAGCTTCAAAAGCTTTCTGTACAAAATCAATTTACGAGATGTGCTGCAGAATATTTACTGGACGGCGTGGGATGAGGAAACTAAGGCCGTAAACTGAGGCGGAATTAGCCTCTCGTAGGCCCTTGTGTGGCTGTGCTGCCCTGTGTGGAAAAATGGAAGGATGGGAGATGGAGTTACAGAAAGAGGCGGTGGTGCAACGTGTAGACAGGCCTCCAGCTGTCAGATGGCCATGTGACAGGCTATCATGTGACACTCATCATGCTCTCCCTGTGCCGACAGGTTACATGGTGACGTCGGTGATGTCAGGGAGCAGTGGGCGGCTGTACGTGGCGGGAGCACCCCGCTTCAACCACACAGGCAAGGTCATCATCTTCTCCCTGAACAACAACGGCAACCTCAGCATCCTGCACTCGCTGAAGGGACAGCAGGTACGGCCTAGGGGCACCCCCCTCTCACAGAGGTACTGAGCTCACTGAGGGCCTAGGGGCACCCCCCTCGCACAGAGGTCACCCCCTCTCACAGAGGTACTAAGCACACTGAAGGCCTAGGGGCACCCCCCTCTCACAGAGGTACTGAGCTCACTGAGGGCCTAGGGGCACCCCCCTCTCACAGAGGTACTGAGCTCACTGAGGGCCTAGGGGCACCCCACTCTCACAGAGGTACTGAGCTTACTGAAGGCCTAAAGGCACCCCCCCTCTCACAGAGGTACTGAGCTCACTGAAGGCCTAGGGGCACCCCCCTCTCACAGAGGTACTGAGCTCACTGAGGGCCTAGGAGCTCCCCCCCCTCTCACAGAGGTACTGAGCTCACTGAAGGCCTAGGGGCACCCCCCTCTCACAGAGGTACTGAGCTCACTG
>JAODKN010000008.1:1190447-1218571 GCA_026774425.1 Petrocephalus zakoni | reverse complement strand
CACAGAGATACTGAGCTCACTGAAGGCCTAGGGGCACCCCCCTCTCACAGAGATACTGAGCACACTGAAGGCCTAGGGGCACCCCCCTCTCACAGAGATACTGAGCTCACTGAAGGCCTAGGGGCACCCCCCTCTCACAGAGATACTGAGCACACTGAAGGCCTAGGTACCCTGTGCTGCGAACTGCCTCATGCTATTCACTAGCCTTTCCTCCACACACATGCACAATATTTGAGTGACATCATGACAGTCTAGACTCCACGCACCCCTGCCCGTGCCCCCATTACAGGGTCCATGTGCTTCACATCTGTCTCTCTAAATCAAAACAGGATAACTAGCTATTTAAAAATGGGTAAACAACTGCATCATATAAAACAGCGACAGCTTGGGGCAAATGAGAATGAGTGCATTCTTTGAGCAAATTAATTGTTTACACTAACGACAAAAAAGAAGGGTTTGCCATTTTAGTGGAGGCAGAATTCCTGCCGTGCCACCTGTGCTTGGGATCCGGGAAAGCTGGAATGTTTTATGGGACCAGAAAATGAAAAAACACAAACAAGACCTAGAGCTGTGAACAGATTGTAATGGATGTTTTTTTCGGCAACCTGTGTTTTTCTGCATGTTTTGCATGCGGCATGCGGTTTCTGCAGATCGGGTCCTACTTCGGAAGCGAGATCGCACCGGTGGACATTGATGCCGACGGCGTGACGGACCACCTCCTGGTAGCAGCCCCCATGTACTTTGGTGGGGGCTGGGAAAGAGGCAAGGTCTACATCTACAGGATGACAGAGCAGGTGGGTGCATGTGCGAATGGGCTCAGCCTAGGCCGGGCAATATAAGCGACATTTCTGAGCTTATTATCATATGAAGTTTAATTGTAAGATGATGAGAGACCACGATTAATGAGGTGCAGCACGGTGGTGTGGCAGTTGCACTGTTGCCTCACGTCTCTGGAATCAGGGTTCGAGTCTTCACCATGGCTCCATGTGTGGAACTTGACATGTTTGACATGTCTTCTCCATGTCATTGTGGGGTTTTCTATGGAGACTGCGGTTTCTCCCCACTGTCCAAAAATATGCTGGAGTTAACGAGAGCTACCAAACTGCCCATAGGTGTGAATGGTATGTGAGTTGGTGCCCCATCTTGGGTTGTTCCCCGTCTCGCGTGCATAGGCTCCAGACTCACCACGACCCTGAATAGGACAAGTGGTTTCAGAAAATGGATGGATGGGTTGCTATACTGTCGATTAGGAACATTGCTTGATGGCACACATCAACCTGTCACAGCTCACAGTTTATTAAAGGACATCCTAAGAGGCCATGAAGTAAAACAGCAATTTCCACTGTTCATCTTACCATCAGAAGCAGAATCAGGCACCCCGTGCTGGCACCTGCCTGCCCCTGCATAGAGACAGAAATTTCAACACCTGTTCTATGTAAACTTGGATTTTGTCATCTTGTTTTGTACATTTGACTCCTCTGCCGGCCCCTGGAGGATGGGCTTCCCCTTTGGGTCTGGTTAGGGTTAGGGCTTCCTCTGTCGGCCCCTGGAGGATGGGCTCCCCCTTTGGGTCTGGTTAGGGTTAGGGCTTCCTCTGCCGGCCCCTGGAGGATGGGCTCCCCCTTTGGGTCTGGTTCCTCCCAAGGTTTCTTCCTTCTAGGGATTTTTACTTGCCACTGTCAGCTCTGGCTTGCTCACTGGGGGTTTATGTGGCAGAGATTATGTAAAGCACATTTAGACAACGTAATGTTGTGAAAATGCGCTATATAAATAAAATTGCATTGCATTGCAATGATGCGAATAATATTGGGATAATTAACAATACTGGCTGATATGATTATCGCGGTAAGATATTTTGCCATATCACCCAGCCCTAGGTCTGCCCCAGATGCACACACAGGGATGCTAAGAACAGGCTTAGCCGCTGTCTGCACAGATGACATTTATTTGACCTAACCACTGGAAAATGTTACTCCGCGCCCCGGGGCTGTCGATGCCTCCCCCCCACTTCCTGCCCTGCTGGTCCACTCCACCCTCCCTGATTGGCGGAATGCAGGCAGACATTGGGCACCTGCTGTCACACTCATCAAATGGGAGAGCAAATATCTGGACCAGACTTTGTTCATTAGATGCAAAGGGCCCGATGAACTCAGTAGGAAAACATCCCCCCACCCCCCAGGCATAATTATGCACAGGTCCTGTTTGAAAGCTCCTAATACGTGGAAACTGCGGGAGGGAGATGAGATGAGGATGAGAAGTCCCCAGTCGTTACGGGCCTGTGTGGCCGGCCGGGCCCCCCTCCCACGGCTTTTACAAGTGGCCCCCTGGTTGTAATGCAGCTGACAGGAAGGCTATGTGAGACATGTGATCGACGGTCGCCAGGCTGAGAAGATCCAGCACCCCACCCCCACCATCACCACCCGGTCCAGGTCCTCGCAGCACTGCTGTCCTGATGCAGCCTGGCTCATATGCGTGGGGGGGGGGGCAGAGGTGGCCAAGACCGGTAAATGCAGGACAACCCTCACCACATGCCCAGCTCAGCTCTGTCCACAGAACACCTGTGACGCCACCTCCTGGAGTGTCTCAGATAACTCAAGACGCAATGCAAGATTTCCGTCCTCTGTCTGCCCGAAAGTTTTCGCCCTGATGCCTCACCAGCATATCCCTATTTCAAAAATATCATTTTTCTGTTCATTGAGAGTGAAAGACAAGTGTTGGCTGTAGTGTCGTCGAATCCCGGGCTGTCATTTGTGCATTGACTCATAGGAAGAATAATGGTATCTACAGGCCCAGATACTTTCCTGATGACTTCACAAGGCCGAGGATCCTCAGCAGCTAAACCTTTTCCTAAAATATTCTGCAGTTGCATTTTTTCTTTGATCATTAGACCCCGCCATTAGATGGCTGGCTTCTTGGTGACGGAGGTCAGAAATCATATTTCCTTTGGCTACAGTTGGGGGTGGGGACTGGGAAATGCGAGTGTAGTTAGAAAGCAGACTGTGGATCAGTTTTTACTTCTGGATTCTGTGTTTTATAACTTTTTATAGTTTCCTTTTATCCTGGATACTCTTTTCAATTTTTACTGTTTTTCTGTTGCAAAAGTACTTTGTGCAATTGAAATAACACACAGAACTGTAAAGACTCGGAAGGCGAGGCCATGATCTTACTGGACCTTGTTATGTGATAACTAAATAAACAATTAACTACCGAGGCAACCTTAATGGGGTACGTATGCAGGCATTTTGGGAACAGAGAGTGGATGGATGAATCTGTCCAGGATAATGTCAGGAAGAAATGTGTGTTTCTGGGGGATTGTCTCCTTATATTATATTACGGAGGAAGAAGACAGGAGACCGGGGACCGGGGGGAGGTGAGGGGGTGAAGGCCCAAGCAACAAAAATAATAGGACTAAGTTCCCAGTATAAGAGCCCGTGTATCTGCTGCATGCCTTCGTGGCTACAGCTGGCTGGATGGACTAGCCCTCAGCCCCTCGGCCATCAGGCTCTGCCCTGCCCAGCTCTGCTGTGCGTTACAGGCACAGCTCTGAGCCGCCTGTGCTCCTACGTCACAGTGCGCATCTCTGAACGTCGTCACTGGATTTAAATGCTGAATGATCCTAGCTTTGGTCATTCCATTAAAGCTACATGAATGCATTGCATTGTGTTCCTCACGCTTTTAAAGGGACTTTGTTGTTAATTATGAGACATTCCTGTTAATCATGACTTGCTGTTAGTGTTTTTTTTTTTTTATGAAAACGTGCATGTGAGTATATTCATAGTCCATGAAATGCTCAGTACACTTGCATTTATAATCTATTAAAGTAATTGAAATGCTTATGAAAACCATGCTATTGTGTGTAATAAGACTTAAGAAAAAGTCTATACTTTATAGATGGAAGGAAAAATGTCAGATCTTGAACAAAGTAGGTCTAATGGGCCTACACCAGCACCAGATGAGATCCTTGATTTTTTTCTGAGCAATTCCAGAAATCATGTGTACATTATCTGTAGGCCTATAGCAGGTTGAGTACAAACATGAAAAAGAGACCCCTATTTTATGCAGTTTTACTCAATTGTACAGTTTTGTTCAAACTGCATAATGCATGAAAATCTCTCTCTCACTCATTAAAAATGAAATGAAATGTGCACAGATTCAGCATTTCTCCGATGTGTCATGGACTCTCTCCCTCCACAGCTTCGGTTTATCTTGGATGGAGCTCTTGAGGTTCTAGACAGGGGACAGAATTCTCGCTTCGGCTCTGCGCTGGCCCCCATCCCGGACCTCAATGGGGACCAATATAGCGAGGTGGTGGTGGGTGCACCTCTCGAGGATGACCATCGGGGGGCAATCTACATCTTTTTTGGTCAGGATAACCGGATACCGCGGAAGTACAAGCAGGTAACACTGGCGAACACAACAGCAGTTCACTGAAGTGTGTGTGTCTGTGTGTGTGTGGACAGTATGTGTTCATGTTCACAAATAGGTTTGAAGACATTGATATCGGATGCTTATTCTCTTCTCACTTTTCCTTCTTTCTTTATTTTTTCTTCCTTTCCTTCAGAGGATCGCTGGGGCTGATCTTTCTCCTGGCCTGCAGTACTTTGGCTGTAGCATTCATGGCAAGATGGACCTGAATGATGACGGGCTGGTGGACTTGACAGTGGGCTCCATAGGGGCTGCTGTCCTTCTCTGGTATGTAGATGCAGCTCCCTGGATTTGCCGTGACCACATTTATATGTAGTTCTTCTCATTTAATGTCTGTGGCCTCTACATTATTCAAGGAATCTGGACGTGCCAGAACAGATGTTTTTCTTTTTTTCACTTTTATTGCGAGAGCAAGGCACAGCAGTATTTGATTGGCATCAAAACGTTATCATACAATAAATGAGAGCACAGCAAAATGAAGAGATCAAACATCCACGCATTAAAAGCGTTTTCTTTCAGATTTGTGTAAGAGTAACCTGTTGACTTATACTCAATCAAGCAATAACTTACCTTTGAAGTAATCATTTTTTCCAAAATGAAGGGTGTTTTATCTGCCTGTTATTCATGAGATAATGTGCACATGGAGTCAAATCAAATCAATACAGTCAAATGTTAGGCTACATGGCTGCAACCCAACATTTGAGTAGCTGGAAACTTGAGCCGCCAGTGACGTGCCCTCTGCCCACAGGTCTCGCAGTGTTGTCCGCATTTATGCCAATGTCCGATTCGAGCCCTCCAAGATTAACATATTCAACAAGGATTGCCGCAGAGGAGGCAAGGAGGTCACCTGTATGTCAGCCATCGTGTGCCTCAACGTGACGGCCAGAACCCCGATTCTGCCCACAAAGGAAGTGGGTAAGGAGCTCTCGCCAGTCGCTCGCAAGGCCTTGAATTGGCCACCGAGCTAAACACTGTTTTAGAGCTCAGTCTAGTGTTGCTTTAGCATATTCAAAGTGCTCTGAAAGCCCTGACTAAACAAATTACGGCTCAAGGAAAGACTGCCCCCCCAAGCACCATTCATCTCTTCTCCAGCCCTTTGGAGTTTCACCTCACCTTCTATTTTGAAGAAGCAGCTCATTTATATACATCTCCTGCTAATGTATTATAACTCTTCAAGTAATCCCCCTCGAGGTCAGTAGTCAAGCACAGTTTATGCAATATTTCTGTGATTTGGACATTAAAGGCAATACTGCAAACTGATTGTATTATTGATGGTAATAACCGTAGACTGGTTGAGCAGAGAGGTGATATCGGTGGTGTATAGCATCCATAGCATATATTATTTATGCTCAGTAAATGACGCCTGAGCCCACCCCAGACAGGTATGCAGCAGCCCACCCACAACCTGACCTTGACGGACCACCGGCTATTGTGCTGAATGGAAACCAGAGCTCTGGTTTCAGGCCTGGGGGGTAGGGTGTCTCATGATTTGTGTGTGTGTGTGTGTGTGCGCACGCGTGTTTCCATTGAACCTGGTGACCCCAAGCCACCTTCAGTAGGTGTGCCAGACGTGTCGAGCATGTCAAATGGGGAGTGAAATGGGGAGAGAGACGGGGAGAGAGATGTGGAGCGAAACATGGAGCGAGAGCTGGAGTAAGATGTGGAGTCAGATTGAGATGGGGAGAGAGATGTGGAGTACGAAGGGGAGACTGACGTGGAGTCAACTGGAGTGAGGTGGGGAGAGAGATGTGGAGTGAGATGGGGAGAGAGATGTGGAGTGAGATGGGGAGAGAGATGTGGAGTGAGATGGGGAGAGAGATGTGGAGTGAGACTGGAGATTGATGTGGAGTCAGATGGAGTGAGATGTGGAGTGAGATGGGCAGAGAGACGTGGAGTGAGATGGGCAGAGAGACGTGGAGTGAGATGTGGAGTGAGATGGGCAGAGAGACGTGGAGTGTGGGGAGAAGACAGATGGGGAGAGAGAAGTGGCCTTACTTTAGCCAGTCAGTCAAAGACCACTTTGGACTAATGAAGTGCGGCAGCAAAAGAACCAGAACATATTTATTGAGTAACCCTGCTGTCGTGTCAGCCCTTAATCCTAATCAGATGTGCTAGAGTAGCAAAATTTCAGTCAACCCTCATATAATGGGAACCTTCTTTTGTAAAGTGGTGAGCTTGGGAGTCTGGTTAATACTCCATAATGCATCCGTCTTTGGAATGCTTAGGAAAGATTTATCTTGAGCCAAAGGATAAAACTCTGTCTTAACTCTGTCTGTCCTCAACTTAATTTTTTTTGTAGCCTGGTGCCTTCAGGTCACTGGAGCAGCAGGCATTTTCTGAGGTCATCAGTAAAAGGAGACAGACATACTTCCTAACTCAGCTTTCCCTCTGATGATAAGTTGCATGCATTAGCTGGCAGGTTTCTTAGATAAAGGTTCCTAGACTCTCTTTATGGTAAAAGCAGTCCTCTGTCTATAAACACAGAAGTATAAGTAATATATCTAAGAATGGAGGATGGAAGAGATATACTAGCTGCTGTTACTGTATCCGTCTCAGCTTTATCCCGCGGGTTTGATCTAAAGAAGATGCCCACACAAACCATCTCCTTTATTAGCAAGCTGACTGGTCATTTGTTGCGGACATACTGTTAAAGCTAAATAAAAGGGTCCTATGTGACCTGCAAACCTGTTGTCATTAGCATGCATGTGGCTATCGTAGGACAGCTCAGCTTCAGCTATTGTGGATTCTCATTATAGCTTGTATATCACTTGTTTTATTTCTGTTGGGATGTTCCATGATTTGTTTGTAGGGCCTCATGTACAGAGGTAGGGACATTTTGTGTTACAGAATAGAGCCATTCGCCTTTTTACCCCTTGTTCGCTAGCGCTGACGTACAGCACCTTCATCGAGGAGCGACGTTACACTCCCAGGGCTGTGCTGGATGACAGCGAAAAGCAGCAGCAATCCCGAAACATCAGCCTGCTCCCCGGGAAGGAGTCTTGTGAGCACGTCTATTTCCACGTCTTGGTGAGTAGCCATGGGACCAGGTCACCGAGCTGCTTAGTCTTCCTAGAAACACTAGCGGCCAGCATGTATTTCTGCAGCGTAGTTGGAGTTCTGAGAGATTACGTGTTGGTGGTATTGTATGTGTAAACTGGTGAGATATGGTAGGGTTTTGATGGCTAGCATTTCATTGTTCTAGGTTGTTTTGTGTTTTTTAAGTAACTGTTTGATCTGGTTGCTGCAGGAATCTACAGACTATGTCCGTCCCATAGTTTTTACTGTGGAAGTTGGCCTTCAGGACCCCCATGTGGGCCCCGTGCTGGATGATGGCTGGCCAACCACAGTCAGGACTGAGGTGATGGGCATGCTTCCCAGCCCCTACCATTTGGTCGCACCTGTAGCGTGATTGTAATGCATAGTTTTCCAGTCTAGGTCTCTTTGTTTATGAGGCTACAGTAACTAAAGAGACCGTGATCTGGTTAATTCCAGATTCCATCAATGCCTTGCAAGAGCAGTAATATCATTTTGCGTGTGTGTGCATGTGATCCATCTAGCTGCCCTACTGGAATGGCTGCGATGACGATGACCATTGCATTCCTGACCTAGTGCTGCAGAGTCAGTCTGACCTCCTGGACAGTAGGTTGGTCTAGTCCACCATGAGCCCACCACCAACCACTTGCAGATATCCCCACACTCCCACATACAGCCACACATACCCCAACCATAGAGATGTTCCTGCATTCCTACTCCAGCCTGCTTGGCCACTTAGAGCTACATCATAAGACGTGACTTGGCATTTGCTCGCACGCTCAGTGCAGGGGCCAGAATGAGGTTTATTTAAGGATTTATCCACTTTTTTGAATCCACACAAACCGTGACCCACAATGAGGTGTTTGGGGAAGGGGGGAGAAAGGCTTACATTTTGGCTACTTCTTTGGCCTTTGTTTCAGCTGCGAATAGCGAAGGCACTCTTTGTTACTTGGTAACTGGAGGAGCAAAAGCAGATGGATTGTGTTAACGGTTAGCTAACAAGAATTATTTTAAATGTTCACGGCAATGGCAGACGAGGTGTGATATGACTGTACAATAATTAGCATGATCTGGTACAGCATTATTCAGAAATAGATCCGGAGTTCAGGGAGCTGGGGTTTAGCTAGAAACCCTGGAACCCCTTACAAAAGTATCACCATGAACCCTCTGCTTGGGTTGGCATTTTCAATCTGAAGAGAAACAAGTCCCACTGTAGATGGATTTTGCTCAGCGGGGGGCCTCCACCGGTACATTTTGGGGCCCCTATAAAGTTCTGGGCCCCCAAAATCGACATGGCTCCCCTGACGCCCCAGGGAGGGAGATTCACCATGCTGGAGGGCATTTTAAATAAAATGAGCCTGTGACACACGGAGGATATCTTATCTCCTGAGGGATGTGACATTTCCGCTGTCCTGCAGGCAGTTTTGCGGGCAAGCGGTTCGATCCAGGGCACCCATCTGCCGGCAACAGTCGGCAACGAGGGGGTCCGAGCGGGTGGTGGAAGGGTCACGCCGGAGGATGCTGGTGGACGTGCGTCTGGAGAACCGAGGAGAAAATGCCTACAGCGCCCGCCTCAACATTTCCTACAGCCCCAATCTGCGGTTCTCCAGCCTGATAGTTAAGGTAGGGAGCTGGCGATAGAGCCCAGCCAGGAGCCGTGACCATGCCGGAACTGATTGGCTACGTCAGCTGGAGTAGCGCTTCATGGCTTGATCCTGACCATCAGATGGAGGCCAAGACACACTGGTTACTGTCATGCTTTTAGGTGATTTCCACTAGGGATTTGCTGCACTAATAGAGGAAACATTTTTACTGCTTTTAGTGGTGGTTTTTTATATTTTGGTTTAAATTGCTATTACAAAACCAAAGAAAAATGGCACGTTTCGTCAGTCCTCTTCCAGATTCTTCTACAGTCCTTTACGCGTATTTTAGTGTCTTTCTGATGGATGCTGGAAAAGGAAAAGGTGGAGATGTGATAGATTTATTTTGCTGCTTCCCTTCCAGGACAACTCTGACATCAAGATTGAGTGTCGTGGTGAGGACAGGAGGAGGAACGAGAGAATGTGTAACGTCAGCTCGCCCTTCATGAGGTCTCAAGCTCAGGTGAGCGTTGCTGTGTATTGGGCATGCATATAAAACATTGTGGGGACAAAATGTCTGGGCTCAGATAATGCACTCACATGCAGGCTCTCTTTCTGTGCCGTGCGCATGTTGCGGGGCACTGAACACAGCCACTGGTGGCTTCAGCTTAAGACTGAAAGGAAAACGTCCTTCTTGTTCATGAAATATTTAGACCGTTTCATAAAAGCAGCTCTTAAACCCTAAAAATGGCAAAAAAGTCAGATTTACTGTGCTCTTAGCAAACTAAGTTCAGCTTGACTTGGGAGGTGCTTAAGTGACTTAAAACTCAAAACTCAAGCTAAATTACAAAGTAAATTATTTCACTTCAGAATGAGTCTTAGCTCAGTGTTTTTTAAAGGACTGATTATGTCTGAGTAGAGAGCATTGCAGCTCTGGTTAAAAAATAATTTGGTGAAAGGTTAACAGTTCTGCCAGCCCCTGCCTTTTTAACCATGGACCATAGTGTATACATTTTCTAAAATCTGTTCTGCAGAGAAGCCTGTGAATTTGTGTTTTATTAGAAGTGTTACATTAGGCAGAGCCTGGGTCCAGGGGGCGCTGAATTCCTGTCACTGGCTGCGTTATCTCTTATTTATTCTGATGGCTAAGGAACAAGGTCTCTGAGATTCCCCCCAGGTGCTATCTGATACAAAATTACAGAACTGGGAGAAGAAGGAGGCCGTTGTAGGTTTCCTATGAACAGGAATCCATGGAGAAGCAGCCAAACAAGCCCGATGTGATCTGACAGCCCGGGAATCGCTGCACTCGGGCTGTGCGGCTCAGCTTTCTGTCAGTCTGCAGCTGTTATTCCCATTCTGTCATGCCGGCATGCAGGAGCCCCACATCTCTTTGGGCTCTGTGGCGGAGACTGACTCAACACCACATTATACAATGAATGCAGCTTTTAAATAAATGTGCATGTTACCTCCCCCCTCGCTTTCCCTGTGGCTCTCTCCCTTCGACCTGATATTTCGTTGCTTAACTGACATTTTAATCCAAAGCAATTTGTAATTTTTACACCTTGATATTTTACTGCGGAAATTATGGTTACGTGCCCAGCACAGTAGCACAACAGGGCCTCTCCTGGGACCTGAACTGGCAACACAGAGTCCCTAATGACAATGCTACAATGCGACAATGTCCATATGTAAAATGTCAGGGCTGCAAAATTATTTCAGCAAAAAAATAAACAAAAACATTATCTGCTGGAAGGATTCAGCTCTGCACTGAGCTGAGTGCTGAATGATCACATCGTCAAGGTAGCACTGAGATGGAACCCCTTCAGATATAGAGAAGGATTCCTGAGAAGGACATTGCGACTGGTCATGGCTGGGCTGAGCGGTATTCAGGAGCAGTCAGAACAGGGAGACCTTGGCCCAGTGGAGGGGGGAGTATGATTATTTTCCATGCTAAACTGTGCCAGAAAATGGAGGAGATGAAGCCATTACCAACATTGTGGACAATGGTATTTTCCAAGCCTGTTCTCTCACACTGGGAACGTCTCTTAGCGCCAGCCCACCCCCAGGGACCTTGGATAAACTTACCCAGGGCTGCGGCGCACAGCGTTTCGGGCAGGGACCCGCTGTTCTTCCCCTTGGTCAATGTGAAGTTACTCGTTTAGCCTGAGGAGGAAACGTTTATTGCAATTTATATTTAGCCATCTGACATATGTCAGGAATTTATACCATAGCAACGCGGTAATCATGTACTTCTGCTGGTGTGAGTGAAGCCCGACCAACTGTCTCTGATTGCTGTGAAAAATGGGCAGTGGTAGGGCAGTAACAGGACTGCACTGTGTGTGTGTGTGGGGGGGGGGGGGAGGACAGAGAGGCAGCTCATAGGTCTGTGCAGTTATACTTACATCCATGCTTAAGCTCAGGTGGTTTCAGTCACGGCCAGCCTGCGGCGATGCTTTGCGGAGGCCATGAGTGGAGATGCCTTTTAGGCCATGTCCAACGTGACAGCATGATTTGTGCTCGTGATGTCCTACCCACAGTGCTGCAGACTAGTTTAGTGTGTGGTGGTGGGGGTAGTCTTGTGGTTTTGCTAGCCAGGAACTTGCTGCAAGTTATTGCTGGTCTTTCTGTCTATGTCTATTATAAATCAGTTAGTATTGTTTTTGGAAACAGTAGTTCATGAAGATGACCTTGCCTGTGCACACTAAGGGGTCTCCATTCAGCTGTCTGCTTTTTCATGGCATTGATGCGTTTTGTGTGTGGCCCACATCCAGTGTGTGACTCACCGGTGCAGATTTAGGAGCCTCTGATCTTCTGGTGCAGGTATCTTTCCGGGTGGAGTTTGAGTTCAGCCGCTCTGTGTTCCTCGATCACGTGCGGGTGATGCTGGAGGCTGCCAGGTGACCGCACCGTGCTCCAAGATGTCAATAATACTGATTTCATCACATGGTAGTCTAACACTAAGACACTTTCGTGCCACATCTAGATCTACAATAGATAGGCAATGCTTGGAAAAACATCTCTAATGCTGGATGGGTATACATCACCTTTCAGATAGTTACCATTGCATTATGCCTTTCTTGGTGAAATCAATTAGTATTGTTTCCAGAAACATGCCCATTTGTCCTCTGCAGCGACGGAGAGGAAGTCACCCTGGCTGATAATTACAATGACATATATCACGAGTTGAGATATGAAGCCGACCTCCTTTTTACAAGGTTTGCTCTGCCTTGTCACCTTACCGTCTTACTCACTGCATTCAAATACCCAGCATGTCTCCAAGTCCCTACACGTTGAACTTTTGATGGGTGTAACCCGTCTTACCCTCCCCCATGCGCAGGGACTCCTCGCCGTCCCGGTGTGAGATTAAAAGCGAGCGTTCCTTGGAGAAGCCCATCAGCGGGAGGGCCCCTTTTAACTTCACCTTCCAGGTCAGTGCCTCCTACCCGCTATCCATCATGAATAAGGCTGAACTGGTCTCACTGGAGCTGCGGCAGATGCTTTAGATGTTTTGCTGCAGCTTTGACACCAACACCTTTGAGCTGTATATGAATTATTGTTCTGTACAATGCCTGTCCCGGGTGGGTGGGGCACAAGGAGGTGGCTTGCACCTCATGGGTTGTCGGTTCAAATCCCATCCTGGCTCTGTGTGTGTGGAGTTTGCATTATTTTTCTTCCAGTGCCTCATTGGGTTCTCCAGTTTCCTCCTACAGTCCAAAGTCTTGCAATTAGGCTAAACTGCCCATTGAGTGTGTGTGTTTGTGCAATATACTGCCTGGGATAGCACCCAGCCCCCCCATCCTCGCCCCCATGACCCTGAGCAGGAAAAGTTGTTAGAGAATGGAATAATAAAGTCCATTTGCCTGATATTACTCCACTAATGGTTTTCTTATCTGTTCTCCTGGTTCACCATAGATACAGAATCTGGGATATTTCCCTGTGAGAGACCTGCATCTGAACATCGAACTGCCCCAAGGGGTGAAGAGCAAGACGCCATTTTTACAGATAAGTGACTTCCACATTGATCAGGTGAGAGACCCGCATGACACTGCACCTGTAATCGTGCGCCGTATCGGACACTGCGCCTGTAATCGTGCGCCGTATCGGACACTGCGCCTGTAATCGTGCGCCGTATCTGCACCTGTAATCGTGCACCGTATCGGACACTGCGCCTGTAATCGTGCGCCGTATCGGACACTGCGCCTGTAATCGTGCGCCGTATTGGACACTGCGCCTGTAATCGTGTGCCGCCGCCGTATCGGACACTGCGCCTGTAATCGTGCGCCGCTGCCGTATCGGACACTGCGCCCTCAGCCACATGAGCCGCGGAGCTGCCATTCCCCCTTAAATGCTTTCCAAGGAACGGCTTGGAAACAATGGGAATGTCATTATCGCAGGCTCTGGGATTGGGAAGTCGCTCCCGGCCGCCCCGGCCGCCCCTGCCAGCCCCCCCCCCATTTAACTTCAGAGTTAATGGCCGCCTCATGTGTTCCAAATGTCTTGACATAGAAAGGAAGCTGTTCGTCGTGGCGGGGGCTCGTGTTTGCTCCTTTGTGAGGAGCGTCTCCTAACGAAATCTTGGCTTCCATCAGACAGACGGCACTCGCTGCATCCCCCGTCATAATGCGACGCAGGGCCAGGCCTCCCCCGAGGAGCTCTCCCTCTCCGCACAGCTGGTAAGGCGTCCGCCTCAGCTGCTCTTATTTATAGCGAGAGTGGTCCCCGCGTCCACGCGTTCTGCAAGCTGTTAGCGTTCTGCGTCCTGCCCCCAGAACGTGTCCGACAGCGTGGTGGTGCCCGTACAGTGCAGCGTCAGTGTGCCGGCCTACAGAGGAGTCACCGTGAGAATCAGCGGCCTGCTGCTCCTGGACGCGCTGAGTGCCGTGAGTGCCCGGTGTCCTCCTTTATTCTGCGGCCCATTACCTCCTCCTGCTGGCTGAGCTGACTCGATCTGCAACCCTGTCCCTGCAGCTGAAGTTCAGGAGCATGGAAGTGCTGACCACGGCATCCATAGAGCTAAACCCCTCCAGCCCCATGTTCCTGCTAGAAGATAAGCCAGTGCGGCAGGTAAGAGCCTGGGCGCATTGCTTATGCTGCGCAGACACTTATTCTGGTAGGCTGCAGCCAGTTGCTTGCTTTAGTCAGCCGTCTGCCTGACTGCACAGCACTTATCACCTAACTGAAGGACCAAGGGGACCAGCAGAAAACTCTGGTATATTCAGATAGGCTGGTTTGTGCTGCCACCTATTGGCAAGTAGTAACTAATAGCATTCCTCACTCACCTCAGGACCAAAGGCTCCTGCTCAACCCAAGGAGAGAAAAAGGCGCGCAATATCACATATGTGCTTCAGGTCGCTTATGTTAAGATGCAGCTCCTCACAGAGAAGAAGAATTATATAGAGGAACAGTTTTTTTGTTTTCAATATGTAAATTTTTCCCCCGGAGTCTGTGGTAAAAAATGATAAACTCTGTGGGACAAATGATACACCTTGAGCATATAAAATATCATTTTAAAATGTTGTTTTATCTGGTTAACACTTGTACAGACAAATCATTGTCGAATCCAATTAAAACTTGATTACCTTCGGGGCTCCCTTCCTCCGCTTGCCGTCTCAGATCATTCTGGAGATTAGGAAGGAGGAGGACCATCGCGTTCCCATATGGATCATAATCGGGAGCACACTCGGGGGGCTCTTACTGCTGGCCCTGCTCATCTTGGCCTTGTGGAAGGTAAGACAGCTGCGCTCGGACGAAAACGCCACCTTAAACACGTCACTGTTCCCTCACTCCATTATCTCACCCCCCCCAGCTCGGGTTCTTCCAGAGACAGAAGCGGCAGGAGGAAGAGGAGCAGGAGGCCAATGGGAAAGTGGTGGAGGAACGGTAACAGAGCCCGCGGCCCAGAAACACGCTGGCCCAGCACTCAGGGACCATCCGAGACAGAGTCTGCCGACAGCTGAGTCCGTATGAGATGCAACTGCTTTTTGTGCACTGGGAGAACTGGTCCTCCGCCAAGACTCACTGCTGACCCACAACCAACCAGACCTGCACAGCTCAGCCCGCCCTCTTGTCGCCTCAGGACCAATCAGCTCCCACCTGTACCCTTTTCCCTTCTCTAGCATCCCATGGCTGAAAATGGGGTTGGATCATTACTGCTTCACCCACAGGGAGGTGCTTCTACTATTGTGAAGAGGGTAGAGGCTCTAATTCTACCTGACAAGTGACATACTCATCGTCCTGACTTGTCAGTGTGTGAACCATAATCCCGTATGATCCCTCTGCAACTGGTGGAAAAAAAGCATTTCATTTTTGAAAGGAGTAAGCAAAATGAGGACTCCACCAGAAGGACCACATGGCCTCACGGTGATGGACTGAAGACAGGCACTGGACCGGACAGCTCAGGCCCTTCAGCCGCGGAAGCAGAAGGCAGCAAGTCTTCAGCACAAAGAATGTGCATGAAATGTGCATGAAATTGAAATGTTCCCCATCGACACCCCTGAGAATACTGGTATCCAGATCTCCCGTTTATAGTAACAGATACTTCTCAATGGATGAGGAGTAGTTTCCTAGTTTCTTAAACTGGTTTTTAGATTCTCACCTACCTGATTTGTAACAATGTATTAATAATCTGCAAAGACTCTGCAGATCAAGCTTAAATTTAGATGCACTTTTATGATGTGTAAACTTGAATTTTGTAAATAACCAAGTACCTTTTATATGGTCTGATTTTTTTTCTACTGTGGCAAAGCTTTTCAGTTTCTGGCAAGTTATTTTGTACCAAAATGCTTCACACAACAAATAGCCTTTAATAAGAAAGGGTATGCACATTGTACAGTTACACCAGCTGTTATTCGATGGATACAACCCTAGGATCTCTGTAAGACTACCCATGTCTTACCTGCTTAACCACACCATGAATTTGCGCAGTCAACAAGCTTTAATATTTATTCTTTATCTTGCCCATGTTCAGAATATGTATGTTAATAACTTGGAATATAAAAATGTAAAAGTGATGTGCCCCTAACTATGTTTTAATTCATAAGCATGCTGTAGGTATGTTCCCAGTTGACACCACATGGAACTTAAATTGTCTTTAATTTCTCTTACCCACAAAGAGCATACCATAATAAGAGGGCTCCTGTACTGTGAATGCTGGATTTCTCATACTTCATAAAGAATTGCATAGCGTCAAATACCAACCTGGAGAACACGTGACATGTTTCAACAACAAGAACAAGAAAGCCATATCAACTGTAAACATTTCTGGATGCTTTTGGATCCTTAAAGACATTTGAATTAGTAAGACAAATGCAGCCTTCATCTTTCCACATTTTAATTTCCGGTGATGACCTGTGGAACAAAATAAAAATACCACGGCCCTTCAATTTCAAGTTACAAAATGAGAATAAATAAGAGTCGAGCCGGAAGAAAAAGCCTGTAGGTTTGGGTCCCAGTCACCAGGAGGGGCCTGTGAATTCAGCACATACTGTGACAAGAATGCCCCCCCAGCTCGAAAGGTTGGGAGGCAGGACTTCCCTTGTGGCATCTGTGCAGGAAGCCTCAAAGCACACTGCATCTCCGAACACACAGACCCAGACTTTGACAGCTCAACTCTAACCTGCAGGTCTGCCACACGTGAGTTTTTTCATGTTAAAGCACAACGTGATTCCACTTTTCAGAGCATGTTTAAGTACATTTTCAAAGTATAATTTGACATCCTTAAGAACTGAGGCGCGTAAGCTGTATGAAAGTAGATGAATCAGCTTTCTGTGAGGTCTTCTAGGATTTTACAAATATGAATCAAAATACCTTTCAATCTTAAATATATATTCCGGTTACCAAAAAAAAAAATGAATAAAGTGCAGTCTAGGTGTATAAAATGAATCGTTTCCATCGACTGAGCATAAAGACAGCTGTGCTCTGGGTTAAAGACAAACATGGCAACCAAACATTTCATAATTAAAATATAAAAAAGTACCAGAATTAACAAAAATACCATAGATTCAACCTTTGCAACCAATGAAAATAAATTTACCAAGAGGAAAAAATGTGGACAGTAAAATGAAATGGGCTGTGATCAGTACATTTGTTTTTTAAGAGATTACAGAGATTTTCTTTCTAATTACAAACATGCCCTCCCACATAGGCTAAAGTGGCCATATTACAAAGCTGTGCGGAGTCAGCTGACATCCCTCACTTCTGCTGAATGCATATACACACCCCTTGTATGGGGCTAGGCGTAACACGGGCTTGTCCTTACCTAAATTAACCCAAACTAACCACAATAACTGCAGTCCTGAATAGCACAACACAGATTCAAAGCCAAGCTACACAGTTTTAATAAGCAACAGCATGTCTGCAAAAGCAATGTAGTGGGGAAAAAAAACATTCGTGTTAAAAACCATAACGCGAGGCCTTTACTTCGCACTAGGTGGAAGCAGGATGACTGTGCAGGAGCACAGGTTTGGATTTTGTTAACACCCAATTTACACCCACTCAAAAGGTGAGCTGTTCAGTTTCACCGGAAAAAAAAAAAACATCCACAGAGCGATGTCACTCACCGTCTTGGTATGTTTGGTATGCAAAGATGTGGCATCACTGAGTATTAAAGAGACCTGGTACTTGGTTCAGTAAGAACAACACCCCCCCCCCCCCAATCCATCATAAAATAAAGCATGGTATTAAACAATGCAGATTTTGATAAAATATCAGCCCAGCACCATTTGAATTAATTTAAAAAAGTTAGTTAGTTCGCCATCAGTGAAACTCCACAAACTCCTCCAGGGTTTTGGGGATTTGGTTGCGGTAGGTGATGTGGTGTTGCTGCACAGCACGTGCTGCCAGGCACTTCAGGCTCATCTTCATCTGAGTTTTGAGGAGGATCTCCGATACGCCGGTGGTACTCTTGTCCAGCGGGGTCTTCTTCTGCTTGTTGGTCATGTCGGTGTGCGCCCCGGCCTCCACCAGGCTGATGATGATGGCATGCAGCGTGAGGAAGTCACTGATGGGCCGGTTGTACTGCACAATGATGTGCAGTGGGCTGTTGCCCTCCTGGTCCACAGCGTTGACCTGAGCCCCGCAGTCCAGCAGCAGCTTAGTGACCTGCGCGTTGGGAAAGCTGCACACGTCATTGGTGTGGAAGTCATCCACGGGTGTGCTGGAGCTGATGGCCAGATGCAGCAGGGACGAGCCGTCCCGTGAGCGTGGGTCCAGCTGGATCAGGTTATAGATCTGCTTGTTGATGCGTGCCCGCTCCTCATCACCACACTGCGTCTTGGTGGAGATGCACACCAGGTAGAGGAAGGTGAAGATGTTGGATTCATAGTTGTCGAGGGCCAAGGGCAGGTCGGGCTCCTGCGAGCTCTCCAGGCGGGCCATGCTGCGCTCTATCTCCAGCACGCTGCAACGCAGCACCAGCTCTACGTCACGCGCCTTCACTGGCTCATTGAGGTGGATCATCTGAGAGAAGACCTGGGCAAAGCGCAGCAGGTCCTTGTGGGTGTTGCGGTTGCCCTTCTGCCGCAGGTGCAGCGCATGCAGCCAAAGGCGGATGCACTGGTCGAACTCCATGTTGTCAGCGTAAACTGCACCGCGGTAGATGATTGGGTGCGAGACATCGATGTTGTCCGAGCCCAGGATCCTCTCGCGGACAATCAGCCCCTCCATGTGCAGGGCGTCGCGGTCCTGCCTGATGGCCTCCAGTTCCCGTGGCGTCTGGCATTCCCGGCGCCTTCCGTAGGCCTCAATGGGCGGCAGCACCTCTTTGGGGATGAGACGGGACAAATCCCGGTGACGCTCCAGCATGGCAAGGTACAAGTAGTGGTACGTCTTGAGGATGTCATAGTTCTCGCGGTCGTTGGCGAAGGAGGCGCCCAGCAGCTCCAGGGCCTCGATGCGGCTCTCGGGGTCGCAGTCGGCATGGGAGAGGAGCAACTCCACCACGTCGGCCTTGCAGCTTTCGGCCGCAACCTTCAGTGGCGTCATGCCGTGGCCGTTGACCACCATGGAGGCCTGATAGCCGACAAGCTCCTTGACGATGTCCAGGTGGCCGGCCTCGGCGGCGAAGTGCAGGGCCGTGGCCCCGCAGTGGGCCCTGGCATTTGGGTTGGCCCCCCGCTCCAGCAAGAAGTGGACCACGTCCGCATGGCCCTTGTAGGCCGCGATCATCAGGCAGGTGTTGTCATACTTGTTGGCGATGCTGATGTCGGCATGATGGTCCACTAGGTAGCGCACGATGGCCAGGCGCCCGTCGAAGCAGGCGGCCCGCAGGGGCGTGGACTTGGTGACTGTCGTATGGTTCACATTGGCGTTGTGTAGAACCAGGAGGTGGACCACCTCAAAGTGCCCGGCTCCTGCTGCACACCACAAGGCTGTGGCACCATCTATGACATACCTGAGAATCAAAGGGAAATGATGACAGACTGCCCCTGTTTAACAGCCCGACAATCAGAAGCAAATCAGTCTATGCTTTTCCTGTACCTAAATACCAAATAAGTAATCCTTCATTAATGTAACTTAGAAGACATTTGTGAGCAAGTTTTCAATATCCTGTTTAAAAATGCTCTCCCGCAATCATACTGTGAATAGTGAATTAACTTCGCACAGTTGGTGTGGCACGAGGGTCGTATGAAGCTGCCATACAAACCCGTCGAATCTGACGGTGCCCGTCTGCTCCGTATCCACCCCGTAGTGGTCCAGCAGCAGCCTGACCACCTTGGCATGGCCGTTGCGCGCAGCGATGATGAGCGGCGTGGAGCGCTGGCCGGCGTGCTGGGTCACGTAGCCGAGCAGGTACCGGGTCTCCGTCTCCGAGTGGTTCAGCAGCAGGGCGGCCAGCGTCAGGACCCGGCCCTCGCTGGCCGCCTTGTACACATAGCCGGCCAGCGAATCCATGCAGGCCCGCCCGGCCGCCCGCAGCCCGGCCTTCGTCGCACGAACAGTCCGCTGGCTTCAGCACGACTCGGGCCGCCTCCCATTAAAAGCTTGAGGCGAGCAGCGGCGCTCCGGCGAAAGCGTGGCGGTGAGGAGGCGCCCGGCGAACGCCGCCCTCCCGCGACGGCCCACCCTCGGCTCGCTTTCGTGTTCGCGGACAGGGAGAAGCTACGCGGCGTCGGCGAAGCCGCCCCGCATTCAGGACGTTTAAAACGGACGAAAATAAAACGATTTAAAACAGGGTTAAAAAATGCGGCGGAGACGTTCCGGGTAGGCTTTATGTGACGCGGAAGGCTAGCAGGCTAACAGGCTAGCAGCCCGGGCGGCGCTAGGCGGCCCCGCCGAGGCGGTACGAGCCGCCGCCTCAGTCCGGCGCGACGCCCCCGGTCCCCGGCCGGAACCCCGCGAAGGACGGCCGCGTGTCCGCGCCGCTGCCGTTATCCCTGCGTTCTCGCAGGTCCCTGGGTGCAGCTCCGGGCACCTTTCACCTTTGCCCAGGATAAAGTAGAGGAAGTAGCTGTGTAACCACGAAATGCCGCCGTCCTGCAACCGCGGGGGCCGCTTTTCCGTTCACGGGAAACCTAGAGCGTGATAAATACGAGGGGTGACAGTCACAAAAATGTAAGCGACAAAGACGGAGGCAATGAAAATGCATGTGAACTGAAAAATAGCGGGGTGAAAACTGACGCGCGATGAAAAGTAAACAGGTAAATTATCAAGAGAGTTGATTAGTTTAAAGCCAATTCGATTAAAACTGCAGTGATTTGATGAAAAGAAAGCAACGTTTTATCATTCTGAGTCATTTATCACTCACAACACAAGATGGCCTTAAATCACTTAAGGAAAGCAGGTCACAAGGGTGGATTTAACAACAAATATTGATTGACTGGAAGTGGTGAAAATGCGAGTAAACTGACAAAATAGTAAAGTTATCGATTGATTTGATTGATTGTATTTGTAAGTGATGGTCTGATATCAACTAAATTTGCATTAATTGTTTACAACACGCATTTTTTGTGACTTCTGACCAATACCCGTTTCACGAATACATGTTCATATTCAAACTATGATTGTGTGGACATTGTCGACCATGGATTTTAATTATAAGATTTAATAATAATAACTGATATTTACAATTCAGCGATATGTCAGAATTCAGCGATAACGCCAGAATAGAATACCATACAATAGAATACCTTAACTGTATTTCCACACGTACAACTGTCACTGCTCATGTACAACGATTTGTAAATAAAATAATAAATTAACTAAAAGTAAATTACGGTTCCTTAGTAAATGAGTAGTAACTCATGTACTACTTATTTACTAGTGTTCAAATCAAGTACAAATCATGAACAAATATAGTAACTACAAGAGATAAAAGATGCATTGCGATTCCTTAATGATGACCAACAATGAGATTGGTATTTCATGAACAAATACACAGTATGAGTACAGGTGCAATGGAATGTTCTTTTCCCCTTCCCCCACCTTGCTCTCCATAGCTCAGGGGTGATGGCACAGGGGCAGCCGGCGTGCTGCGCCCCAGGATCTGGGGGTTATGGGCCTGGCACAGGGGCAGCCGGCGTGCCGCGCCCCAGAAGCTGGGGGTTATGGGCCTGGCACAGGGGCAGCCGGCGTGCCGCGCCCCAGGATCTGGGGGTTATGGGCCTGGCACAGGGGCAGCCGGAGTGCTGCGCCCCAGGATCTGGGGGTTATGGGCCTGGCACAGGGGCAGCCGGAGTGCTGTGCCCCAGGATCTGGGGGTTATGGGCTTTGCTCATGGAGCCACAGCTATGTGACTATTCTGCTGAGGCTAGCAATCTTCTAATCACTGGCACAGAGACTTAGCCCGCTGAGCCACTCACCGCCACTAATTGTCCCTGCAGTACTTCACAAAAGCTTACTTATAGATTAATAGATTTAGTGATTAGTGCAGTAGAATCCAGGAGCAGATCACATTATTAATGGAATAACGAGCTTATAGCAAATGGTAATGAACAATAATAATTAAATTAAATTAGTAAAGATGAACTCAGATTGTTTAACATGGCATGTGATCTAAATAGATGGGTTAACTAGGTGTACAAGCCTGGCTTAATGTTCTCCCACTTACTTAGATTTCTGCCCACAAGCCAAACACATCCACTTTTGATGAATTGAAGAGGATAAACTTCACAATGGACTTTTCCCGTTACTTTGCAGCTCTCATTTTTAAAATGTGGTTTTTGCTAACTAAATGAATGAGTAAGGTAAATTAGGTATTCTATGAAAACAGCAACTAATAGCATTGACTTCATACATAACTGACTCAAAGGTTGATGTGCCATCATTTGGGAAAGCATCTCTAATTACTGTGTGTTCATGGGCAATTAACATTCAAACGACAAGGACACTCTTATCTGACTGCAGAAAACATATAATTATTGCGTCGACAGTTTTATGTACAAGCATATTGATTCATGGACATTTATGATTTTTTTCTATTTACTTTCGGGACGTGTTATTGAAATTGTGAGTCTATGTGTTTATACAATCGCCCGCTTAAAGTGGCTTGTAAGACGCAATCTAAAACAAATGTAAACAAACAATGTACCAAACAACGTAAAACTTCAGGAGATAAAAACGGGAAAGCTGCCGCGTTTTGTGTTACTATATATCATTCGGTAGCTCAAAACGTTGTCTCGCATATAACCAAATATTTGGTATTTGCAGAAATGACCTAGAAAGGTAAACCCGACGCTTACTGGACCGGTATCCTGTACCTCTATTGCCGTGGGAAGTAAAGGTTTAGCACAGGTAAGAAGCCGGGGGCAGCACATGGGAAGCTGGTCGACATTCAGGAAACTGACAGCTGTCCATTGACTCCTCCATACAACCAGCAAGTCCGAGAACATGATATCTTTGGAAGAAAAAGTCCTCTGTACAATTGGATGCCAGTTATGGAATTTGAAAAAAGAAAATTCCAGGTCAGAAAAAGTTTTTGAAAAATAAGAAACCTAGAAAGTTTTGGAAAATTCGTATGGTTTTGTAACAGCATAATAATATGTGGTTAATTTAAAACCGATTCAGAAAAATATATATTCTGTTAAATGCGTTCAGTTCAGGGCAAGGTGAGCTGACCTAGAAGGGATGCGCGAATTGTGTAATCTCCACATTTCAGAAATCACGTGATACATTAATTAGGCACAAGCAGAATCGTATTGTTATGTATGTGTACCCGAGTGTTAAGGCGTATAGCAGCTAGTCAGAATGGCCGAGCGGTCTAAGGCGCTGCGTTCAGGTCGCAGTCTCCCCTGGAGGCGTGGGTTCGAATCCCACTTCTGACAATCGCTGGCTCCTTTCCCAAGGACTAAATTGAAACTTTACATTCTGATAAGGTTCGAACCGGCTGAACGTTTCTGAATGACTTCCTACACTGCTAGGTCCGTATTCCGAACTATGTGGTAACTCCTATTTCATATCAAGCCATCGACCTTTTATGATTGGATCCTTGTCACATGACAAGGACAATCTTCTGACTTCTGACAGTCTTCTGTATGGGAAGTACAATTCTGCTCTGACTGCAGAAAACATATAAACTATTTCCTGACTGTTGCGTTGACAGTTTTATGTACAAGCATATTAAACCATGGACATTTACGAATTTTGTTTAATTTACTTTCAATGTCATACTGTATACTCTACCAGAGTCCTAGGGTGTATTGATTAATGGTGTCTCAATAAACACAGTTATATGTTATGCCGCTGTTAAATCTGCAGCTCTATATGGAGGTAGACCTTTAAACCAACAATGAATTGTTTAACCTAAGAAACTTATTTTTTTTTCTATGTTTTTCAACTGTGATTGAGCACTGTATAGCCTATCCTGAAATCAAGGATGGCCTTTTATTTGAAGATGGAATCTTCGCGGTCAGTTAATAATACTGTATTTAAAAGGACGACTTCTGGACATCCTGATGGAACATTAACAAAAGCTGACATAACATACTTTTAAAGGATTTCTTTATTTTTCATAGCAAAACTGTCGTCCTTAGGACTTCCCCAAAAAGGGGACATCCTGAGGTCCTCTGACTCTCCCTTAATTGATTTAATCAAAAGCTAATACTTTCCACAGACACGTAAGCTTCCACTGCTCAATAAACATTGCAGAACAATAGATAATATATCTCTCGTGTGCGTACTTACCATAAAGGGGCAATTACTTGTGACGGGGCATAGCAAGGAATTCTGGACCCCCGGACAAACGTCACCTTGGGGCCGCTTGGTCCTATCTGCGGTCGCCAGTTTGGTCCCCTGGGTAATGAAGCAGCACCGCATTGCTGGGCTCATACACATGACTGTACAGGACTTTTTGAGGGTCAACTGTTTGACCAGGGCGTCAAAAGCAAATCGGCGAAAGGGGAACTCTAGAGCTCGCAAGGGGGCATAGTCAGCTAATAAACGATAATGAAACTTGTTAAGCAGTTTCATTTTTGCATTACAGCTGCTTCGCAACTTCCAGTATCGACATGACGTGGTTAACAGTAAGAGTGTTTGGAGCGCTAACGTCCATCTAACGTTATAAAAGACACCACAAATAAAGAGCAGCAAAGCATTCACGTGGACATGAATAATAAAGCAACTTTATTATGCAGCTTGACTGGCGCCCAGGAGTACACCTGTTACATGCAGTTACAGCTGAATCATATGTAAGATGCAGAATGGCCTCTCGGATATTTGGGGAATTTAGACAGAATTTATACTGTCTGTGGTAAACCTATAAATTTTGATCAGCATACGAGGACATAGTTTAATACAAAACCGAAGTGTGTAGCCTATTTGAAAGACAAAACATTTATTAATAAAGACCGGTGGAGGTGGCTTTATCCTCAACCGAAACGATACAGCAGTATACGAAAGCACTTTAATTCCTGTATATGCCAGAAACATGGCTGCATTTTATTCCGTTCAATTACAATTTTTGGCTCTTTCAGAAAGCAAGACAAACACTTTATACTAAATCTCCGAAAAGCATAAAGGTTATACCGTCAGGGGTTGTGCTTATTCGTTTATATTCTGAAACGTCTTATACGCATTGCATTTGTTCAGTATATTGCCCATCGATAGTGGACGGTCGGTATTGTTCAGTGGCGATGACATTGAGGTGAATGACGGTTTGCGTGTTTTCGTGTTGCGGGTGGAATTCGTCAGACAAGGGGCGCATTGGACTGTTATCGTGGATAACGGGTAAAGAAATTCGCCAGAAGAGATCCTTGAGCGTCTTCCGGAACTCTCTCCTCATGAGGCAGTAGAGCAGCGGGTTCAGGCAGCTGTTGACGTGCGCTAAGCAGACAGAAACGGGGAACACGTAGGTGTGGATCATATAATACGCCTTATCCCAGCGCACCATGTTGAATTTAACCAAGACCCCCCAGAAGGTGATAGCGTGGTTCGGCATCCAGCAGAGGAAGAAGGAGAGAACCACGATGGTGACGCTTTTGGTGACTTTGGATCTCCTCTTGGGGTAACTGTTGTTCATGCTTCGCTGCCTGATGAAGCGCAGGAGCAGCAGATAGCACGCCGAGACTATGAGCATCGGGAAAACAAAAGCCACCAGTATCTTCTGCAGGTGGTAGAGAGCCAGCCAGTGCTGGCCATCGGGGAATTTGAGCAAGCAGAGCTTTTCCCCGGCTATACTTGTCACTGTGGAGAATATTGAAGTGGGCGCGGTGGCCACGGAGGCGGAGAGCCAGAGCAGCGCGCCCAGGCAGCGCGCCGAGCAGCACGGCGGCCGGCTGCGGCTCCGCAGCGCCGAGGACACCGACCAGTAGCGGCTGATGCTCATGGCGGTGAGGAAGAAGACGCTGGCGTACATGTTCATCACGGTCACGGAGAGAATGATCTTGCACATGGCATCCCCAAACGGCCAGCTGAAGTCCAGGGCGGTGTCTACAGCCCAGAAGGGTAGAGTCAAAACGAACTGGAAATCCGTAATAGCCAGGTTCAGGACGAAGAAGTTTATTGTGGATCTCTTCCTGCTCTGCCTGACTTTCATAAGGAAAAATACAAGCAAGTTTCCCGCTAAACCGGCGACGCACACGGCAGAGTACACTACTGAGATCATGATCCTGAGGACCGGAGTCCCATCAGCAACAACATCGATGTCCTCCAGGTTGCTGAATCTCTCCTGGTCCGCAAAAGACCTGTTGAAGACGCCGGTGTAATTTACATCCACCATCCTTTTTGTCAGGGACGATACCCCTGGTGCCTTCACTAGAACCAGGTTGATCACCGGTTGCATATCAGGGATTAGGTTGAAGACCTGGACTTTCTAATACATGAAGTTGAGACATCACGCACCACCGCTGATATATTTCAGAAGGGGAGCATGGTCGCATTGTCACCATCTCCAAAGAGCAGACAGACCCGTGCAGTTTACAGGAACGCTCTGTTCGGCGGATCGCTGTCCGCCGGCTTTTTTGTACGAGCGCCTATTGTGGGCGCCTGCCCCCGAAAAACATGGATTGGCTCAAAGCTTTTTGATTGACATAAAGTTTGAACCGCCAGTTAAGGGAATAAAGGCAAAACAGTAACTAATGGGAAAGTGTTTTTTGACGGTATCTTTGGGTTTTCATGAAATCGCGATCAATACAAAAAAAGCACGAAACTTGTATATTTTGGAAATTTTCAGGTAGCCTATATTCTACTAGTAAAATATTAATAACTTATTTTTCTTTCTATTTATTCAAGTACTTTGACTATACCATGTGGTAAAAGTTGGGTCTAAATATATGCATGCATGCACGCAAACAATCGTGCGTTCCAAGCTTAAAGATGGTTTACTGCTGTCGGAGATATACGAGCATATTTAAAGACCCCGAAGATACCACGCTTTGCCACCATCGATACAGTGTATATATAACTGGTTTCCCAGGGAGTTTGTAGCTAGCCATTGCTGTTGCTGGGTTTGGTGACGCTTTCTGCCCCACTTTCTGGATCTCCTAAATGGTGACACGACCTGCCAAGATCTGCCTGAGCATTCGACTGCTCTTCATTCAGATAAATAGCTGATAATGATTAGCCATTTCTGCAAGCAGTGTATGTATAGGCAAATAAGGATGCTTTGGTTTCAGCATCCCTGCTTGCGCTCCATGACAGGCGCTCACACACGTACAGGTGAGAACGAAACCTGCGGCCAGCGGCCCTTTATCCAGCGCCCCTGGATCCGTTTTTACGTGGCTTAAGGCCATTACTCAAGGGCCCAGCAGTGGTACTATCACCCTCCCGACAGCGCGCTAATCTATAACCTCAAAGGCAGGAGTGGCATTCAGTGAAATCTTTGCTGAAACAGTGTGATCACATACTTTTTATTTTAGATCATTATAATTTTTCATTAGGATCAAATTTCACGAGCCCCTACACTGCTCGATGCAGTTGTATTTAAATTGAAGTAACTGATGTGTAGCGATTGCAATATAAGGTGCACCAGGCCTGCATATTACTGATGTTTCGCTAGAGGGCGCTGACGCCAAGGAAATATATTTTGATTGCTAAAATTTGCGGGAGATGTGTATTTTTCAATGCTTATTCTCATAGGGGCTAAATTGTAATCAATGCATATATTATCATTAAGACTTACTAACATTTAATGGAATTTAACATCGTAATACTTAACTAATGATCAGAAAGCTATAGATAACTTTTTCATTAGTGGAAAAATGCTGTCAGTATTATTTTCTGCCTGTGCAGACAGTGATAGAGTGATAGAATTCTCTGGGTGTTCCTTACACTGCGACCTAAGTTAGTATAGTTAGAATGATAGTAAGCAGCAGTCATTGGTAGCTTAACCTGCAGGTCTTTGCTGCAGAGTAGGGCGAATTTGCCAGGTAACCTCAGAGGTATCATAAAAGGACACTAGACCCCTCCTATCAACGTGTACTAAAGTCTTTTTTCCCCCCAGCTTAATTATGCAGCTTAATTTATGTTCTAGAGCGTTTATATCGTTATTTCCGGCATGGTGCATTTGCTGAGCAATGCATCCAGTTTGGGGGCATTCAAGGTAGGTTAACACGGAACCAGCGGGGCAGCGAACATCGGCCCCATCTAGATATGCATCCTATACATACATGTATATGTAACTCTGTGCAGATCATCCTCGAATGCAAGTTAAGAATA
>JAODKN010000008.1:1173915-1184851 GCA_026774425.1 Petrocephalus zakoni | reverse complement strand
CTCTCTCACCTGACATAGCCAGGCCCATCACCCAATTGCAGTCTTCTACTGCGCCATGGGAAGAACACAGCAGCAGGTCATTTACAACACAGATCTCATCCCCAAGGACCAGGATTGGCACCCTCAAGTCCAGCTGCTGGCCCATTTCCTCCAGGATCTCTGCCTGGTATGCAGGCAGCAATGTGACTATGTTCAGAGTGAACACTGACTGCGCTGCGTAGGTGTACATCCCCTGGAAAATGGATGCAGTCACGCGATCATATTGGGCAGAGAAATGTGCGAGGAAGTGGCGGGTCTTGTGGAGGTGGTAGGTGACTGAAGGCTTCGCCGCTGCGGGTCTGGCTAGCTCCAGGTCTTCCATCTCCTAGATTTCCAGCTTTAGAGTATCTCTTGGTAGCTAGCTTACTCTTAAATGGGCTGGACCAGAAGTGACGCATCTCCTTCATGCAAGCCGGGACTGCAGGCAGGCATTGTCGTGCTGAGGGCTGCACCGGTGGGAACCTCTTCCCATCATACAGACCCCTTTGTGCCCCTCTGGCATCCTGAGCTGCAGGCCAGGGTATGCCCAGCCTAAATGCCACCCGCTTTCAGACCTCATACAGGTTATGGTCTGCCCGAGAACATGTATCCTGTACGGGCAGGGAAGGTGGAGTCGTTTTCCTCCTCTTCCTCTGTATCGTCCCTGTCGAGGAGGTTAGAGTTGGCTTTGCCCCGTTCTCCTGCCTCTAGGAAGGGCAATCGCTCAAGCAGAGGGGGTAAGTATGGGGCATCAGTCTCCATCATGTTCACCCAGCTCATAGTAGCTTGCGAGTGATGGGTGGTAGTGGTTTGGGGAGTAGCTCCAAACAGGCCCGGGACCTGTTTGTTACATACAGCCACTCTCAGCCCCTGTTCTCTGGTATCAAGTCACATTGGATGCGTGTTTGTGGGTCCACTAGCAAGGCTCATCATGACACGTTAGTCTGTCGGTTCGTCGCTTTGCCGGATAGGGCTTAAGAGTCTGTCCAAAAGGAGTGACTGGCAGTGTGCGATATGCTAGCTAGCCAGTTAGGATAATCGAACAGTAGGCCTACCTTGTTTCGTTTAGCCTGGACAACAGTGTCAGTAAATTAATACTGGATAGGAGGAAAACCTGTGCTTACAGAATGGCTTGATGGATAGCTGAACAGCAAGAAAAATGTTCTCAGCGTGGGAGTCACTTCACGCAGCTCAGCACTAGAGCCAAAATTGTTTTCGTCGACGAACTCCACGACGGGCTGTCTTTGAACTGTTAAACAAAATGATCTTACTAGCTTTGCTGAGGGAGCTTGTTCCTCACAGGAAGAAAGTGCCAATGGTGGACCACCGTACTAAGAGCAGGGGAGGAGGCTGGTTTCAAATGGATGTGGTGTCTCTGTCACTATGTCACTTCCATAGTTGGTCACATCCAAAGCAATTCCCCTAGTGAAACAACCTTAGAAAAAGAACCCAAACACACAAAGTAAATAACTGTATACCAGACAGACTTGACTATTACATCAGTCATGAAAAATGAGAACTCTGCAAGTTCTTATTTTTGTATTAAGCAGCAAAACAGTTGTAGCATAACATTTGATTTAATTTGTCTTACTTGACATGACATGTCCTGCATCCTGTGTTTTCCAACTCGGTCCTCGGGGACCCACAGACAGTCCATGTTTTTGCTCCCTAACAGCTTCTGGCAAAAACATGGACTTATTGCAAGTGCCTAAGGCAGGGTTGGGAAACGCTGGTTTAGGGAGATGAGGTCACATTGCTAACCACTGAAACACTGTGCTACCCGCTTTCATTGACATCACATAAAGGTTTTACTAGACCTGAGTGAGTGCCTCCCTCAGTACTGGGAGCGTGGAAATGCTAGTCTACTTGCAAGTATTCTTATTTGCAAATCGCTCAAAATCTGTACCTCTGAGGGGTGTATGAACTCTGTTTTGGCTTTAGGTATCAAAGAGGTTCATAAACCTTCTTTCATATGTGAGCAGTGTCTCATTCAGCTCTTTTCTTTCGGCTTAAGGGTTATATCATCAACTTTGAAGAGGGTGGATAACAGCACATTAAGAAACCACAGTGGATGCTAAGTGTAGCTACCTGGCATTGCCTATGCTAATTTAGCACCACTTTAGCTGGTGGGACTTGTAAGAGATCGATGGCGGGTGGAAGATTGTTTGCCAGCACCCCCCGGTCCTTCTTCTGAGGTGATGATTCGCTACTGTGGTGATTTACTACTGGCTGACCGCGGCTGCCCCTGCCACAGACAGGGAAGCCCCACAGGTTACTCACAAAGTACGCTGCATCTTTTGAATGTGATATTTGATAAGCATAGCAGTAGCAGCGTTGTTTGGTGGTTAATGACTGATGTACTTTAGCTGCTTTGAAATGCTCTCAGCATGTCAGTGGTGAAGACTTTGTTGTTGGAGGGGACTGTCTTTGTCGTACGCCGCTATTATGAGCAACTTTTAAATGCACTGATACCTCCGTGTACCAAAGTTTTCAAATGAGTTGATTTGAATTAAATTAAAAAAATCACAAACATTTTTAATATTTTGTTAGAAGTCTGCATCTACAACTTCTAACAATTACGTTATAAAAAAACAGTAAGCAGTTATGCTATAAGGCTGAACCGAGAGCCTCATCGTGAATCTCTGTTACTTTGCTTTGTACTGTATGTATCCTAAGACTACTTTCCCAATGAAGGCCCATAGGCCCTGGCCAGGTACTGCCAGATAGGGACATAGGGACATCCTTCTCATCATTGATTACAGATGATACTGTCAGCTCACACAAGCCAATGACATTCATACTTGTGATTTCCGACATGACAACTTCAAATAGCCCCATTACAACATAATATTCCTGTATGTTTTTACTGTATATACAGCCCTTAGAGTAAAGCATACGTGCTTCGTGTCCCTCCCCCGGCATCTTGCTGGTGTTTGATCTACAGTAAATAATTTTGTCTTATTTTCAGAGAATATTCTCCAAGGGTTGCTCGAATATGAAGTTGTCCACCCCACAAGAGTGGATCTGGCAGGCCACTTTGTGTCAAGTATTGTATCTCACCACGTGAGCCGGGTTCGGCGACGGGACACCTCCTGGAAAGATGGGCCCCCTGAGCAGGTCTTCTACCATCTGCAGTATGGAGGCCAAGACCTGAATCTCAACTTAACCCTCAACCCCTACCTGCTGGCTCCAGGCTTCCTCACAGAGAGGAGGTACGGTGGCCTGGAAGGGACCAAAATCCGTACTCGGAGCCGCTCCCTCTGCTACTTCATTGGGGAGGTGTGGGCCCCTCCCTCTGTGAGGGGTCATGCATCCATTAGCACCTGTGACGGGCTGGTGAGTACTCTACCTCTACTGCTGCCTGAACAGCCGGTGGCTCTGGTTCCCACATAGACCTCAACAAATCTGTCTGTGTCTGTATAATTTTCTTAGGTGTGTAGTTGGGATGTCAAAGAAAAACTTAATATAGCTTATAAATTAAACAGAAATTAAGATTCCTCCAAATACATGCACAGAGGTGGAAAGTTCAAGGTCATACCAACCAGTTGAGTATTCTGTGAATGTGACTCTTTATACTCAACTGGTCGATTGAAACTGAATCTTGGTCTGAATTTGTACATTTTGAACCTGATCTTCCCACCTTTGTATGTGTCATACATGTGTCCTCTTAAACACAAATGCCATTTATTCATGACCTCAGAATGCACTTCATAATGCATTCTACAGTGCATTTATGCACTCTATAGATCAGCTTCTCTCTGTAAGAAAAAATAATTTGGTGCTTGTGATCAAATTTCACACCACAGCACCTTTAATCTATCATTGTTATAAGATTATACACATACATGATCTATGTTTCAGTCTAGTGATTTGCCTTGTGGTTGTATGTACAAGACAAAACCTACCATCAGTTGGTCACAGCTCCTCTGTTGGATGCCTGGAGAATAGGAGCAGGCTCATGAAACAGGGCAGCTGCTGTGCCCCCCATGGTGACTTCGCTGTGCATATCCCATACACCTTTGGGCCTGTCAGCATGCCACTTCCACCGGTGCGTTTTAACTGGAGTGCCAGTAGCAATTAGGCTAAAAACTGCTAATCATTAATGATTTTAAAGCCGGATAGAACAGGAGTCAGTAGCTTATTAAAGTTTATCCTCCAAAACTCCCCACTCAGTGATGGTACTGGGCAGCAAAAGTGGCAGCTCCTTCAGCAGGAAGAAACTGCCAAGTAGCTCCTGAACACTAAGTTGAAATTATATATTTTTTTCCATTTCACAATTCCTGACTGCTGGAACTCTTGGCAACGGAATTAAGATATTACTCCAGACCTGTGTCAAAACTCGAAGTTGCCACAGACACATTAATTGTCATAGGTCCAATAATGAAGAAAAGATAATTAGTCATTATGTTATTATATAAATTGCCCACTGTCTCTTGCTTAAAATGGCCCTGAAAGGACCAACGGCATGTGAAATGGGAAGGACTAAGTGCAGGTTCTGATAGGGTGATGCTTTTTCCAGACCTGGGAATGTGCACCAGAAATGTAGCCGCTCGTTTATTTCCCAGCTGTTGCCGAGACCTGGAGTCACGGCCTGTATTCGCAGGTGTAGCATTATGATGTAGAACCCAGTCTGACACCATGCAGGCAGTCGCCCCATGACTCCTTCTCGCACCGTCAGGGTGTGGTATCTGTGAAGCTGGATGATCTTGGAGTTCTGACAACAATAGGCACCCATGTGTGCATCTGGTTATGGAGGGGATGGGCTCTTATTGCAATCCAATAGTCAGCTCATAAGATTTATTCTCTTTTAGGTATGCGTTTTTTTTTGGGGGGTGGGGGAGGTGGAACATTTGGATGGAAAACATCTTACGTTTTAATGGAACAAAACCTTGCAAGCTATGTTGGAGGGAGATGGACTCGTTCCCCTTTTCCCCGAGTCACTGGCCTCTCGCCCTCTCTACAGACAGGTCTATTCAAGTTGTCTGAGGAGGAGTTTTTCATCAGGCCCCTAGAGCTGGCACGCCGGGAGGGGTCTTCCCAGGCTCATGTGGTTTACAAACGACATGCTGCCCAGCCGTGGAACATGTCTGCGTTCCCTCTGCCCTCAGGAGCCCAGATCAATGGGACATGTGGGCTAAAAGGTATGTGTGTTAGTCTGTGATGGCAGCCAGACCACTCATTGGTCACTCTCAGGGCACTCATTGGTAGAGAGAAAAGCTATGAACCGTTTTGATTGGTTCTGTGACCAGTGGAGGCAGTGTTGGCTGGTTGGTGATTATGTAGCAAAACATGAATTTCTCAGCCAGTTCAGATTTTAACTGAAATTCTACTATACTTCAGAATCTTAGAAATATGCTGTTTTAAGTTTGGAAAAACTTGCTGGCCTCCCTGCTTTCCAACAAAGCAATGCAGTGTTAGCAATGATAATGAATATGTTCATTATCTGAAATATTTTCTGAAGGCAAGTTGGGTGACACATGCTACATTGTTGCCAAAATGATAACACATTGGAACTACAGCTGACACTTGTTACTCAATTCTGTACTTCTACTCATTTTCATGTTGAAGAGAAAAAGCTTTTTTAGATAAATAATAGGTTGCCCTTTTCAACACAAAGACACAAATATTAACTATTCCTATAGCATGGCAGAAAATGCATGTATCCTCCTAAAGTTCATGGCACATTATTCTGACGTCTCATTTGCTTGAAAACATTATTTGAAGTCTTTGGTTTTTCTTGCAGCCCCGCAGTTTGCTTTCTCTCCGTTCCCCAAGGTGCCCTCTGCAGTGTTTATACCCTTCCTGCATAAACATAAACACTGGGGGCTGTACGATGTTTTGTTTAGCGTTTAAACGTCTCCGGTGGCTGGTGATTGGCTGATCCTGGCTGTGCGCAGATGTCGGCCGGGCCGCCGAGCGGGCAGAGCGGCAGCGTCAGCGGTGGGAGAAGCGGCAGCAGCGGCGTAAGATCCGGCCGCGCTCCGTCAGCAGGGAGAAGTGGGTGGAGACGCTGGTGGTGGCCGACCCCAAGATGGTGGAGCACCACGGCAGCCAGAACGTGGAGAGCTATGTGCTGGCCGTCATGAACATCGTGAGTGCCCGGCCGTCTTTCCCTTACTCTTCCAGCATTTAGGAATCACTGACAGCTCCCCACTTCCCGTGAAGTGACTCTTGTAAGATCTAGTCCTTCTGGATGAGATCCCAGTCAGCCAGACTCTCCCTGTCATACCCTCCTGAGCGTTATTTCCATTTCTGCTCCGGATGGCAGTCTAAGGAAGTCGCTTCTTTAAAATCTGTTTGGTCACAGAGAGTTTCAGGCCCTCTGGGGATTGTGAGATATAACCTTACAACAGAAAGGGTGGATCTCATTAACCTCTGGCTCTGAATCTGCTTGTTTTGGCTCTGTCATGGTTTATAGCTCACGAAAAGCAGTCTCCCTCCACCAGCAGTATGGCTGACTGGAAGAACGTTGTAGAGCTGGACATAAGCTACTCGGTCTTCCTGGAAGTGAATCCATTGTCTGGGGCAGCTCCGAATGTGGATGAGACCTGCGATTGCAACTCGTACGGTGCTTTTCTTCTCTTTACTCACTGGAAAGTTGCAGATTTAAAGAATCAAGTGAGTCATTATATAAGAGCTGTGGGGAGACTTGGGAGATATTCCAGGCTGTCCTTGCACTGGGTTGAATGGCCTGGGGGACTTAGGCTAACCATGAGGTCAGTTCCAGGCCACTGTATTGTAATGTTGTTGTTAAGTTCTGCCCCAGATGATAGCAGATAATTCAGAGGCCATCAGCCACTGCCTTGCTTTCCCCCAAAGAGCGACAATCTCACACATGTGAAATTGCAGTGACTTCATCAGCTAACTCTTCACTCAGCCAGTTCTGAGCTCCTGGATTGTGAAAGCATATGGCCATCATAATGACTGGGCCTGCACATAGGGGAGCCTGGGGTTGTGACCGATGTGCCGTCCTAAGGTTTGCTGAGGTGGGCGTGGAATGACAATCAGAAGGGGGAACATCTGGTACAGTTTACAATCACAGTAGTAAATCCAGATGTGCTCTGTTATTGTAATAAAGCATATGAAGCTGTATTTGATCTCTGTGTCTCAAATGAAATCAGTACCACATTTCTAAATACAAAGTGAGTCAGGACACAGAAGGGTAATGCTGACGCAACGGACTTGCTGAAGCAGGGCTGAAAGGAGAGTTTTGTTTTTTATGATTTTGTTCATTATTGAGGGTGTTTTGATATGACCCACACACAGTAAGAGAGTGGTTTTCAAGGCCTGCCATTGTATCTGGATCTGCATATGAAGGTGCCTTCTGCCTGCATCGTGGAGCTGATGTTCTGAAAGCCACTGTTTCATTTCCCAGATTGTGGTATAGTTGGCCTGTTTACTGAGACTAAAAGTGCCCATGACTGCTGGAGAGGTGGAGCTAGAGGGAAGGCAAATGTGAGAATCTGTGCAAACGCCATCTTTAGCATATCAGACTCGCCTGCCAACCATAGCCTCACATTTAGCACTTAGCTACAGATGTGTGCAGCCTGGCTGGTGCCCTGCCCCACCTCAGGAGAAAGTCTGCTGAAGCTAAGATTCATTTTCAGTAGAAGCCAGCTGTTCCATGCAAGTTACTGATAATGACTTCCTCCCTGGAGATTAGCAGGCTGCTGTGTCATTTTGGCTTTCTGTTTCTACTGTTTTGTTGATACTCAACCTCTCAGTGCACGTGGGGCTACCACTAAGTGCACTTTTATGTGCTGTGGAGAAAGCATGCTTGGTTTTTGTTCTTTGTAGCCCTCTTGTATCTCTCTCATGTATCTTTGTCCCCCACGTATGTATAGCCCTCTTGTATCTCTCTCCCCCATGTATCTCCTCCATGTATCTATGTCCCCATGAATATCCCCCATGTATTTATATTCCCATGTATCTCTCCCTCATGTATCTTTGTCCCCCATGTATGTATAGCCCTCTTCTATCGCCTTCATGTATCTCTTTCCCCCTTGTATCTCCTCCATGAATATCCCCATGTATCTATGCCCCCATGTATCTCCCGTTTGTATCTTTCCCTTGTATCACCTCCATGTATCTCCTCTATGTATCTCTCTCCCCCTTGTATCTCCTCCATGTATCTATGTCCCCATGTATCTCCCTCATGTACTGTATATATCTCCTCCGTGTATGTCCCCCATTTATAATAATAATAATTGATACTTTATTGATCCCCATGGGGAAATTCTCTCTCTCCCTCTTCTCACCTCCCTCAACCTCGATCTCCATGAGAGTAAGCTTGGCCGTGAAGGGCAGCCACCCCGTGCAGCGCCCGGGGAGCTGCGGGTTAAGGGCCTTGCTTAAGGGGCCACATATATCCCCCATGTATCTCCTCCATGTACATGTATCTCCCCTGAAGCTGCAGGACAGGAGAGTGTCAGGCTCTGCTTCCTTACATTTATCTAATGTTTAGCACAGTCACAGAGGTGATGCTTGGACTCCTGTCTGTCTCCCTCTCAGGTGGCAGGGCTGTTCAGAGACGCCAGCATTGGAAACTCTATCAACATCGTAGTGGTTCGGCTCATCCTGCTGGAGAAGGACGAGGTAAAAAAAAAAGATGTGCTGTCTGACACGGGTGCTCATGCAGCTCCTATTAACCTACCTTCACACCTTGCCAGGGAATGGATTTTAAATCTGATGTATTAGACATTTCTGTTGTCGGAGTGATGCATTTCTCCCATTCCTACTGTTATTTCTGTCCAGAATTTTCAGGCATTTTGGGTGTTTAATAATAAAACACAATTTCTTTTTGAAAAGCAGGCAGGAATTATTTTGAAGCCAAAGAATTTTATCCTTTTGCTAATTTAAGCTCATCAGTTCATTCAATTATTTCCTAGTTCAGGATGATTTTCTGTTCAGTGGAGGTTTCTTTGGAAATGTTTGTCACGTTTTTCTCAGAAAGCTTTTGGAGCTCCAATGAAATGTATCTAGAACAAGCAAGAAAAGTTTCTGTATTTAGAATGTAAACCCTAAGTGCAGAGGTTAGGGGCATCTAGGGGTAGTTTGTGGGTATGAGGGTGTTCTGCATTGTACCTGCTGGGTGGCATGGTGGTGCAGGGGTTAGCACTGTGCCTCACACCTCTGGGCCCTGGGTTCAAGTCTCTGCCCAGGTTCCGTGTGTGTGGAGTTTGCATGTTCTCCCCATGTCGTCATAGGGTACTCCTATTTCCCCCGCCCACAGTCCAAAAACATGCTAAGGCTAAATGGAGTTACTAAATTGCCCATAGGTGTGGAAGGATTATTGGTTTCGGAAAATGGATGGATGGCATTGTACCTGGTTTCAGTGGTAGGTATGTTGTTGATGTCTTTAAAATAACGATCTCCTCAGTACTATTGCACATGGCCCCTGTGAATACGTGGTGTCCCAGTAACATTGACCCTTTAGCCTTTGTTGCTGTTGTACAGGAGACGCTTAACATGCAACTGATTTTTTTTTTCACAATTTGCTTCTTAAACTGCTGAACTGTGCATTTATAAGGCAAAGTCCATTTTTTTCTTTTTTATGGGGCAGATGTTTGGGGCTCTGTGTGACTCCTGTCTGGTTGCTAGGAGGACCTGAAGATCTCTCACCACGCAGACAACACCCTAAGTAGCTTCTGCAAGTGGCAGAAACGTATGAACGCGAAGGGGGACCAGCACCCGGCCCACCACGACGTAGCTGTCCTCCTCACTAGGTACCCTTGTCCCCTTTACTGCCTCCCAAACGTCCGCTGTACCCCCAGAGAATGCTTCAGTTGTTGTGCTGTAAGACCTCTAAGTGTCCAAGTCCTACATTTTGTCTTGGTTGAAGTGAACTGAAGAGTGTGTTTTTGAGCGGTCTATGTATTGTGACAAATGGCCTGTCAAGAAAATACAGATGAGTACAGCATAGCTGGGGTGATTTGCTTTCTAGTGTTATTGTTAAATCATCTGCAGCATTATCATGATTTCGAGCAGCACCTGGTCCGGCTGTTCATTAGGTGGCTGCTTCTTCCTTATTGTCAAGTTGTATGATCACCATCTGAACAGCATTATGGTGAGGCAGTGGGTGGCGAGGTCTGATCTTCCACCCGGACCTCCACCCATGAAATATCTGGCTGCGGAGTTGGATAAGTTGGGTAAAAGAATCGACAGATAAATGTGAGAGAATAACATATGAGAGCAAGAACAGGATGGTCAGTCACGCATGAAGAGTATCCACTTTATTATGCATTATATACATATAAAATATATCCACGAACTGTCAGTTTTTTTTAATGCAAATTTGCAGGCAGCCCAGAAAGGCCACGTCAGTGAAGGGAATTACTGCTCAGAGCCGAAATGTATAATGCAGCTCGCGTCTGTGTTTCTGACCCCCGGGCTTCCCCCAGAACGCAAGTGGGCCCGGAACTGGCAGATTCTCGGCTGCGTTCTGAAGCTCGGCCCCCAAAGCACGAGTGAAATTGAAATGTGTTCTCAAGGAGACTGTAGCATAGGAAGGGTGGAGCGGCACTGTCTTGGGAAGGCCCTTTAGAAGGAGCGGCGGCCTGTGCATGCTGAGCGTGACGGGAGATAGGCAGGGAGAGTGCTTGGCATTCTTCTGTCGCTCGTGACATGTTGAGTGGGGAAGGAGAGGAACCCCGCAAGCGTATCTGTGGGGGGTGGTGGTCTTCTCGGATGGTTGGGTGGGGGGCAGAGGAGCAGCAGGCTGTGTGCAACCTGACACCTTCCCATCTGTGCTCAGGAAGGACATCTGCGCAGCCATCAACAAGCCGTGTGAGACGCTGGGCCTGTCCCATGTGTCAGGCATGTGCCAGTCCCACCGCAGCTGCAGCGTCAGCGAGGACACGGGGCTGCCTCTCGCCTTCACCGTGGCTCACGAGCTTGGCCACAAGTGAGTTTGCCTGCC
>JAODKN010000008.1:1121222-1144436 GCA_026774425.1 Petrocephalus zakoni | reverse complement strand
TCTTTTGCCCTGCAAAACAAAACATACACTGTTTTTCATTTTAACCCCCCCCCCCCCCCCCAAAAAAAAAAGACTGGCCTAAAATGGCCCCATTGCTTTCAAATCTAGTCAGGACAAATAGAAGGGGGAGATCAAAGGCTGGTTTTGTGTTATTCCAGTTGCTGCATTAACTGAATAAATAAATGTGTTAAAAGTGTTGTCCGTAATGCAGATAGCTGATCGTGGAATGCAGTTACATCTGCATCAAGCAATTCAACATCAAACAATTTAACTACTAAAATTAAGGCTGGCATGTTTGTGAACATTTCCCACTTTTTTTTTTTTTTTTTTTTTTAATATTCTGAATTGAAAAATGTCGCTTGAGCTCACGGCTCATTCGGCCGCCTCTGTGACATTTTTGCCTCTTGTGCTAAAAGTTTGAAATGCTTCATTCCAAATACTGATGATGGAGCCCAAACACTCAAAGATAATAACACTGAAGATGATTCTGTTTCAAGTGTCATCATGTGCCTTTTCAGGATGTCATCTAGCAACTGTTTTGTCATGCCTTGGAAAAATAGAGAGAGATGGCACTCCCCCCCCGCCGCACTTCATCTATATGTCGGCGGCTTTTTGCAGCCAGTTAGACACACGAGTTCTGATGTAAAAACCATGATATTGACTTGGGTTGATTCTGCTTGAAATGAGAACAGCGGCTCAGATGGTCTCCTAACGGCACTTTCACATGTTCAAGGAGAAACTTATTTAAATGTATGGGCGCAGTCTGCAGGGAGAGCATCTGCCACTGTCTGCATTTGAATCGCGCCCTCTGGATAATAACAGCTTGGAGGCCGTCTGGGCTGGAAAATAGCAGGCGAAATTAGGTGCTTGTTAAACCTTTCAGCCCTGTGGAGAATGGAGGAGTTTCCAGCACTCAGGTCCAGGCACGTTTCCTTCCAGCTCACCCCCGCCGTCCGCTGGGTGACCTGAGTTTGCACTGAGCTGCTGTGGAGTTGCGTTACTGCTGTGCTTTATGGTGCACTGTCACGAGCACAACCCATATCTGTCATCCCACTCAAAATCAAAGAACTCATCAAGGCGCCATTAAATAGTACCACAGTATCTGATTGTTTAAAAATCGGAGTAATTGGTCTGATTTCATAACATTGCATCAGACACTACAAATGAAAATGTCCCTGAATTTATTATCGATTATAGTGAATTCCAAGGATTTCATTGTAGGAAGCAGATGAGATTCTTCCCGCGGCCGAGGATCTGAGGTCCAATGGCTCGGCATGTGTTGTCTGCTCTGACTGACTGCTGTAATCACAAGTACTGTCTAGTAATCCCGGCTTTCATGCAGTTTTTCTGAATAATGCCATTCAAAAGGCATTTCTGAATTATACTGAAGTGAAGTTAGAGATGTCAGTTCAAAAAACTTTTCGTGTCCTGTTATTGTCCTGGGTACATCCAAAATAAAGTACTTTAAGAAGAAAAGTATATTGAAGTATATAGAAATGCAGTGCATCTACAATGGTCTTCCTGTGCTTGTGATGAACACTATCCATTTAATCTCCATTGTAAGAGAGTATCTGAGTTTTGGGGTACAATTTCTAGTGTACTTTCACTTTGGAGTGCATTAAGGGGCCTTGAATAGAGAAGAATGGCAGGTTTTGGTTTTAACCCATCCCTGTTCAGACAGAAATGAGTGCTTTTGGAGAGGATTGTTTTATAACGGGACACATGGAACTGATTGCGCCTTTTTATGTGCTAGCAGATATGATCTTTGGCATGAGATTTGGTATGAACCAATTTCTGTCACTCTGAATAATACCAGTGTGCTCATTAGTTCAGTTTGATAAAGACCTACGTATTCAGCACACCAGGAAATGTAACCCAACATTATTATTATCCAAATGATCCTCGCACAGCTGTATGATAAGGGGAAAATAAATTGCACATCTGTGAACTGTCGGAAGAAATCATGCCCTGAGGAAAGCTGTGCAAAACTGGGCAGGTGCAGCGTCCAGGTGGGATGCTGGAGGTACGAGGCCAGCGCGAGACCCACTGCTGCGGTGTGTAAGATTCTCTTATACTAAATGTATTTATGAGTGGCCACATTTTCCTCTTCAGCAAATTGAGCCTGGGGATGGGCCCCTTCCTGTGGTCCCTTTGGGCCCCTTCTTTCAGCTGCCATCTCCCCTTGCAGGGGTGGCTCACCCAAGTCATGTCTGCGGCCTCCACGGGCGCCTGCCCACAGAGGGAGAGAACCTGCAATATGATACCGCTTTTTGGAGACGAGGGAGGGCCGTCTGGTTGGGTAGAATGGATGCCCGAAGGGGGTAGGAGGAACATGGGTCAGAGGGAGACGTAAATCTGCATCTGGAGCACCGAAGCTTGGAAGTCAGTTCCCAGGACAAACTAATTAACATCAACCTGGATCAGACATTTGTTGTGCAAGTTGTATTCTTTCAGTTCATGTGTTTAGCTTAGAAATTCTGTTATACTTACTTCATAGATATTGTTGACTTCTATCTGTATAGACAATAAGGGTAGTTTCCAGGAGCTGGCTGTCCGCTGCCGTTTCTCATATCAGAGGTGTTTCTGCTGCATGTTATTTGGCAGCAAGACTTTAGGCTCCTTCTCCGAGAGTGAAATGGTCAAGTAGTGATGGGATCCCAGTGCCTGTGAGAGGCTGGTGATTGGCCGTGGGGAGGGGGGCTCCCATGGCCAGGTGGCCCATTTCTGCTCACCTCAGCCTTTCCTCCTGTGTACCTCGGGCTCGTGTCTGCACGCTAACCTGCGGCCTGTCCCCTCAGGGGTCCAGAGGCAGGCGGTTCTCTGCACGGAGCAGACGTCTGGGACAGTGGAGGAGCATTACTGCGATCCGGCGACCCGTCCCGACGACAAGCAGGCTGTCTGTAACAAGGGAATCTGCCCGGCCATGTGAGCGCCGCCATGCCGGCTTTCTGCGTAAACCCCAAACGGTGCCGCCGAGGGTGCAGCACTTGAACCATAAAATAAGTCTGAAGTATCTGAGATGCATCAGAGAACGCTTGATTGAGGTTTTTTGTTTTTTTTTTCTTGTTTTTTTAATACTATAGATTCTCTGAAATTCTTCAAAGCTGAGCAGAGAATGTAGCATTTTTTTTTCTCCCCTTCCACTTGTGAAGGGAGCCATTGTGAGAGCTGGCACTTATCTGGATATGGTGTCACTCAGAATTCCTGTCATTTTTGCCTAGATGGTGGGTAGGAGAGTGGCTGACGTGCTCGGCCAGCTGCGGCCACTGGGGCCAGGCCCGCAGAACAGTGCTTTGTATTCAGAGTGTGGCTCCGGAGGAGCAGAAGGCCCTGCAGACCTCCCAGTGTCAGCACTTGCCCAGGCCTGAGTCCGTCGAATCCTGCAACACTCACATCCCATGCCCTGCAGACTGGAGCACAGGCAGCTGGTCAGAGGTAAGGAGGGCTGTGGATGTGTCGCGGTGACAAGGAAGGCAGATCTGTCTGGCCGTACAGCCGTGTCCCTGGCGATGCTGGAACCAGGTCCTTACATTCTAGATTCCCATAACGTTCAAATCCAAGCAAGGCAAAAACAAATAGTTTTATGATTGCAGTTGTGTAATTACTGAACAAAAATAGTTCCTTATTTTTTATTGGAGTGCTGTTTCAGATCAGATGTGTTAGGTGTAATATATGTAGCAAGTTTCCCACCTAATTCCATATAAGGAGCTTTTTCACGTTGGGTCATTCTAATTGGTCTATGCTGAAAGTGTTCTGATTGGAGACTGATAGCTTTTATAAAAATTCTCTCACACTCTGCCCCTGTTTTCTTTCAAACTGAAGCAGAGCCCCTGGCTCTTTTAGCGTGAGAAGCAGGAAAAGCTACAGTTGATGGTGTTGTGTGTGTGTGTGTGTGTGTGTGTGTGTTTTTGTTGTTAATTTGCTGCCTCCCCTTGGCATGCAGTGCTCCGTGACATGCGGTGTGGGGTTGCAGAGCCGCACCGTCACTTGCCCCAACAACACGGGCGCGGCCTGCGATCCCTGGAAGGAGCCGAAAGCGGAAATGCCCTGCCACGTGCGGGACTGCCCACCAGTGTGGGACGTCTTTGGAAGCGAGTGGTCTGGCAGTGGGTCATCCAGCAGGGAGGTGTTCGGTGACACCAACTCCATCCCCGACAACAACCACATGCCCAGTTCTGAACAAGGAACAACCAGGGCTCAGCCGGCTAGGCCTGGTGCCGGCATGAATGACATAATTGACGAAGACTTCTCCCACCACAACTACATAGATAATGCTGCTGACAACTACATAAAAAACAATGTGCATATCGATGACTTTTACTATGATTACAACTTCATCGGCTTTCACGAAGACCTGTCCAATGACTTTGAAGGGGATAATCTCAAAATCGGTCATAACGAAGGACCTGATCCCAGTCCCGGGACTGGCATGAATGTTTACATGGGGTCTAGTACAAAGCTGCCCACTACTACCTCTGCTAAGCCCCTAGCCACCTCTGAAGACGCACGCTACATCATTACCACGCCTCACAGCATCCATGACGAGCAACCTAGGACTACTGTTGTTCGAGAACTGGGAAATACTGAGGACCGAGGCAGAGAGAAACATGGAGAGGATTCAGAAAATGAAGAGGAAGTCTTGTATGCAGAAGACCATCTCCTGCCTGTGTCTGTCACTCCTCCAGCACACATTCCAAGCATTAGACCTTCAGAGAAATGGAAGGAGGGTCATGGCACCCCTGGAAGTGACACAGGGGAGCCATCAGATGGAGTTCTCACCCATTCTGATGCATTGGCGCCTACAACTGATGTCAGCAACGTAAAAGCGGATGTACAGTATAACGGTGCTGATGCAGACGCTAGTGATGATTGGGACCTTGCTAGTGATGTTTCCAAGGTTGCAGCTGAAGGAGAAAGAAATGTTGCAGACAACTGGAAGGGAGCAGATCCTGGAGACCAGGAAGACTGGGAAAGTATCTCACCATCACAGGATTCTCCCCCCTCTGCTCCTCCCATTCTGTTTCACCTTGACAACAACCAGGATAATATATTTTCTAACAGGCCCACTACACAGAGCCAGACTCCACCTGCGATTACAGCTACACTGAATTATGATACTCGAAGCACAGACTCCCCAGTAATACTTCCTACGGGGAGTTTCATAGGCGGGGATCAATACTACCCAACCTTGTCTACTGTTGAGTATAAAGTCACTGATTCATGGCCTCTGGAAGAAGAGCACCCTGGGACTTTGGATCCCTTCGCACAAGATCTGCTCTCTGTGCCAACCGATTTTTCTGATCTAGCCCCAGGAAGTGGAGCAAGTCTCCATCACACCACCCCCGCAGGAGCTGAAAGCACATCTCGCAGGGATCTGGAGGACGCTTCTGAGACCCCTGTAGCTGAGACTGTGACTGCGTCGGCGTTCTCCGAGCCTGCTGACATTTTCACTACCACGATGCCAGACACGAGTATTTTCACTGAACCAAGCGAAGCCGATCCTCTGGCCTCGGTCACAGGGTCGGAGTCGGACTCTCCCACAGTGCCGAATCTCACAGGGGGACCCACATGGCCACTTCCCCACCAGTCCCACGATGTCATTAAGCCCCCTCAGCTGACCCCATCACCTTCGCCCTCACCACAGGCAGACATCGCGGCCTACTGGACTGCGGGAAACTGGAGCACCGTGAGTTACACGCCTGGCGCATCATTTTCATGGTGTAAAATTAGTTCTTGGGCAAAATACGAAATGATCACCGTGGTGCAATTAAAGTCAGGATGATTTTATTACACTTGTCAGTGAAAATGGGTCACAAAACTCCAACTGCTAGGCATGTATAATATTTTATGTTCACATACCTCTTTTCTGACATTGTAAGAAATAAAATGCATGTAAAATGCAAATGAATGTACTGTATATGGAGGGAGAATTCTGGTGATCATTTTATAACAAGGGAATTATAAATACAAGTCATAAATGCATTTTATGGGCCTCCTTGTAATGTTAAAATTATTTGATTTAATGAACTGCAAAATGTTTCAAATATTAAAATCAAAGAATGAAGTCAGGTGGGCAGAGATGTATTAATCCCTGTGGATGGAAGGATGTATTGGAATCGTGGCCCTGTACTGTAGGTTGCCATGGAAAGTCTCTACCGTACCACAGCACCTTTGACCCCTGCCCTGCATTGCCACCCTTCTGCCCCAGTGCTCCACCACTTGTGGTCTTGGCGCCATCTGGAGGTCTGTGTGGTGTAGCACGGGACGGAACTCCGACTGCCCCCCCTGGCAGCGGCCGGTCCCGGCCCGCCGCTGCTCTCTGCGGCCCTGCTCCTCCTGGAGAGTGGGTGAATGGAGCCGGGTGAGGCTCTGTATCCGTGCACCCTGAGGTTTTGCAGCTGTCTATTTTCAACGTTATTTATGTTTCCAAACCTCCTGCGCCTTTATGTCCCTAGCAACACCACCCTGCCCTCCGACTGGCAGTAGCCGGTTTTGTAAACAACTTTAGCCCATTACAGAATCAGTCGTAAAACAGAAGTGCTCCGTGGCACTGGCAGTTGTGGCTGTTCCATGGAGCTGCTGGACATGTTCTCTCTGTAATGACAGTGCTCCAGGGACTGTGGCCAGGGAGTGAGGCAGCGCGAGGTGCAGTGTTTCGACACGCGCGACCACAGGCCTCTGCGGCCCTTCCACTGCCAGGCCGTCCGGCTGAGGCCCCATTCCCATGAGGCCTGTAACCCCCACAGCTGCATGGAGTGGTTCACCTCCTCCTGGGGTCAGGTGAGCTGCAGCAGCCCTAGTGGAGTGGGTCACCTCTGGGCATCCTGTGGGCACACTATGGGCGTCCTGTCATATGCTTATTGGGTCCGATCTTCTTGCCCCCCGCCCTCCCCCACAGTGCTCAGAGCTGTGCGGTGGGGGCGAGCAGCAGCGCTTGGTCACCTGCCCAGAGCCTGGAAAATGTGACATGGCCGCTCAGCCCAGCAGCATCCAGGCGTGCAACAGCCAGTCCTGCGCTCAGTGGGTCACGGGCTCCTGGGGTCAGGTGAGGCGTGGCCCCGCGTGGGTCCCCATATGCACGGCAGCGCGGGCCCGAGGGGTCGCGCTCATTCCACTTAAAAAATCGTTCCATGTCTTGGTTTTCAGACTTAGAGGGAAGTAATAGGTTTACTGCAATAACCCTGTAATGACTATAATGTGTGTGGTAGGTTAGAGAGGAGTGTTAGGCTGGCACCGTCTCAACGTGCCACTCAGACATGGGCAGCTGTGCATTGTGGGAACAATCTATAAGAGAAGTGAGAATGGGAGGGGGGCATTGTTATTTGTGCTTTTATAATACCAGCGTGCTCCTGCGCGTAGTGGGTCCCATCTCAGCGTGGCATCCGGAATGAAGAGCAGACGGACATTAGCGTAACCACGATGTAAACGAGTCTGTCTGTGTGAGCAGCTTTTCCAAATGTATGACATATTCAGGGCCTAATGCCCTCCACTAGAGCTGCTCTGGTCTGTCAGGCTCACCCTGTTGTCCCTGGGTGGCATGCTGGCTTGTGTGTGTGTGTGTGTGTGTGTGTGTGTGCACGTGCATGCGTGTGTGGGGGGGCATGTAGGAGCTGTATGCACTTAACTCCAGCTTCGTTCTGGCAGTGCTCGGCACCTTGCGGGGGAGGGGTGCAGCAGCGCCTTGTCCGGTGTCTTGACGTCCGGAAGGAGCAGAGGCAGGGCAGTGAGGAGGAGGCAGAGGAAGAGCCCCCACAGTGCGAGCACTCTGCCTGGCCAGAGGACACCCAGAAATGCAACGTTCAGGAGTGCAGTGCCATGCAGCGTGAGTACGGCATCCGGAATCCTCGTATCAGAAGGCTCTGGAACACCTACATTCTGTTTATACCTAAACGGTACTCACCATTTAGGGAGCTACCCCATAAGTTTTTTTTCTGTCAGAGAGATGTCTTGTTTGTGTCGGCAAGGCAGCTGTGTTTTGCCTGCCGACAGAGTTTCCTCGCCCTCCCTCGGCAATGTGTGCATTCTCCCAGATCTGAACAGTGACTGGCAAGGTCACAATTACAGGATATGAGGCAGAAACCTCAGCAGAAGTGGCTGCATTGTCAGAAGTAAATATTTATGTATGTGAAAAATAAAACTCCTGAAACTGCCTGAAATTTATTTAATGCATACAGGGCTGTTAAACTGTAATTCAGCTGGCGAACCAAAGGAAAAGTCTGTCCGCAGCAGCTAATTATCAGTTTGCATCCTGTGAAGGCTCCTTATTAACGCCGGCTCTCCCCCTGCTTTCATGCTGTATATTTTCATTAAACTGTAAGGATTTTCAATGCAGTTTATTTAGGAAGCTGGTTTTTTATCAATGGGACCCTGGTCCAAATGCAGGTCCAGCTTTTTGCTGGGTTATATGTTTAGTGTTGGAAGCAAATACTGCTTAATTCATTAGAATTTACATCTTGGAGTCCATGTTTCTAAACTAATATATATTCTCTCGTAAACTCTGGCATTGCGCAAATAAACCACCCACGTTTAAGCTTCCCTTGGCGTAATTCAGAAAAACAACAAAAAGCTAATTTAATTTTTAATGATGTTTTTCATTTTGTCCGAGCTTCCTTTCTTGGTGTGTGCATGATGATGTATTTTTAGAGTCCTTGCTGATCATAAGGCTTGAAGGTCAAAGGTCAAATTTATACAGCTAGCACAATATGACCTTGTGGCATGCTCTCATCTGACCTTAATGGCCCTGTACCCTTCCTGCTTCCCACGCCCCGTGCCCCTCTCTGATAGTCTATTCACATTCTCCTTGATGCACAGTCATAAATGATCAAGGACGCCTGTTTCTCAGCAGCAAATGATTACCCGCTGCTTTGCAATTTCCCAACTTGACTATCAGTAGGTAATTCAACGAAAATTGCAAAAGGCTTCTGTACAAAATTACATTCTGCTTTAGGATGTGCAGTACATTTTAAGGAAACTAGTCTGTATCAAAGGATTTTGTAAATCGTTGTTTCCTAATGCGTGTTTGAGGTTCGAATACATAAATGGAAATGGCCTGTGATGAAGAGACTAGGCTGTCGTTTTTTGGCTCATGTGCCATTTCTGTCACTATCTCAGCTGTTATCTGCCAGGGGTTTGTTGCTCTAACCCGGCTTTTACGTACCCCGCTCTTTCTGGCCTCCTGGGAGCCTACCCTTCTCTTTTGTAATCCAAATAACATTCTGGGCCTTTCTCTGCCAGCCCCAGAGAGGGCAGGCCCAGTTTAGTTCCTGTCATAGATTTTGTTTGATGTTAATGTGTGTTTGTTTTTGATCTCGTGAAACGGCAATTTACTGTTGTGAGATCCCGAAAGACGGCATATGTCTGAGCATGGTGCTCATTGTTTTCACACTGACGACAGATGAGTTTGTTGAAGATGTGTGATGGTTAAGGAACTCCACCCAAGTTCCTGTGAGTCGGGGTGAAGAAAGAGCTGCCATGTGTATCTGCTGGGATGGGAACCTTCTAGGAAGACCTTGCTCCCGCCCGTGATTACTGGAAAGGCATCCGTCGTCTAGCCCATACAGATGGTCTGCATGCCGCAGAGATGCCTGCTGACACTCGCATGCTGGAGTGTAACAGATTAGCATGTGGAGCTGATTTGTGTTGAATGAGGAGTGTCCTGCAATGACTCCTGTAAGCAGATTGCTTGTTTATAAGGGAGCCCAAAACAATGCACTTATTTATCCATTCTCGATTCAGATGTGTTTGATTGGAGAGGTTAAAGGGGAAGAAGAAAATGTATACCATTCTGAAACTATTTTCCGCAAAGTGCAAGAGAGTGCAACGTTAATGGACATCACATGTTGCATGTGTGCTGGAGATTTGTATGATGGCTATTATTTTGGTTAAGAAGGTTAAGAGCTTATTGTGAAATCCTCTTTTCCCAAGAAAACTCATCTTCAAAGTGGTTTGTAAATGGTGCATTATAGCGACATTAGGTTGTGGGGACTTTGTTGGCCTCCTTGTGACCTGGAAGATTTGAATGCATTTCACAGTAACCCTTTCAGTGGGGTGCTTCAGCCTAGACTTGAAAGGCTTGTTGTGTAAGAGAGTGCTCCAAGAATCATTTTGTAGTGGAGGGTGGGAGGGGGGAATTTCATGTCTAAGTCCATGTAAAAAGGCAAGAACAGCTTCTTTGTTCCAGTAGTAATTTGAATGAGGCCCAGCATTCTGCATTTGGGCTAATATCTTCTTCTGGATCTCAGGCTCTCTGGAAATGGCTCCTTAATATAGCTGACCTACTTTGGAAGCCCGTAGTGTGACTGTTTGTGGAAAAGCCCTGCAAGACCGCTTTTTGTTACTGGAATGCCTTCTGCATATTAGCCTGGCCTGCCTTTAAATTTTATGTTATAAAAAAGCACCGGATAAGAAATTCTTCACTATCTGATATTAACTATCCCCTGCTGTATGTGTGCAGAAGATTGTTTGCTGCAGTTCTTTTAAATACCATTTAGACGAGGTAGATTTTGAAATCAGTTCATCAAAATGGTCTTTACATTCAGTTTTTGGGTGAACAGTTGGAGTCTTCTGCTTCATGGACACTGTTCCAGGTTTGTGCATATGAATATGTGTGAGATGGTGTTCCACCTCTGTACGTACGAGTATGTGTGAGATGGTGTTCCACCTCTGTGCGTACGAGTATGTGTGAGATGGTGTTCCACCTCTGTGTGTACGAGTATGTGTGAGATGGTGTTCCACCTCTGTGCATATGAATATGTGTGAGATGGTGTTCCACCTCTGTGCGCATGGGCGTCGCTAGGCCATTTTTAGGGGGCTTTAGCCCCCCTAACATTTGTACTCAGCCCCCCTAAAAATTCTCCGTAAACTTTACACAAATGTGTGATCGCCCACGTCCCCTTTAAATTTCATATGGAAACGGCGGCAGACTTCGGCTCCGCCCGTCTTTCAGCGCGGTCTTACACTGAAGCATCACAGAGCGAGGGTTAAGCCAAGGTGTGTGTTTTTCGATAAATTGTTATATCTGCAGCAGTGCAGTCCTTTTTCATTAATATAGTTTGCAAATTGTGTGTATGTGTGTATTTCTGTGCGTATGAATATGTGTGAGATGGTGTTCCACCTCTGTGCGTACGAGTATGTGTGAGATGGTGTTCCACCTCTGTACGTACGAGTATGTGTGAGATGGTGTTCCACCTCTGTGCGTATGAATATGTGTGAGATGGTGTTCCGCCTCTGTGTGTACGAGTATGTGTGAGATGGTGTTCCACTTCTGTTAGTATGAGTACTTGTGAGATATCTGCATGAAATGCTGAATGACGTCTCATGTTGAATTCTGTTGTGGAATTAATGAGCTTCACGAGTGATGCAGAACAGGGCCTCATCTCCCTAATCCTGTTTGTTCAGAAAGACTCAGCCAAAGTAGAGGAATCCTGTCTGACAAAATCCGACACTTCTCCCCAGAGTGTGGCTGCCCATCCCTTTGCCAATTTGGAGGCATTTGGACATGACACAGAGAAAGGGAAATTTCTCCTCAGGCAAACAAAAGTTTTATCCATCAGTTTGCTGACCTTGGTAGTTTAGTTTGTCTCAGGAGTTTGTCACGGAAAGTTGTGCTGATTGCAGTGAACTCTGGGGGAGGGTTTCAAACAGATTTTTCACTTTGTTGGTTTGCGGGGGACGCACTTTCATTTTAAGCTGGTGGCACATTTATTTCTGTTCATATCTCGACTATTAAATGTCTGATCTTCTCTAGTTGCACCCTGAGATGGTGTTTCTCCAGAATAAGATGCGCCAAGCAGTAGTTAGACAGCCCATAACTGCTGTTTTTATATTTTATATATATTTTAGCCTCCTCAAGTAAAGTGTTACCAAGGAGGAAGATACTCGCTGGGGACTCATTCTGTGATGGAGATGGGAAGCCTAATGAGAGATACTGAGACAGCTAGAGCTTGAGAGAACATTGAGAACCTTACAGAGATGTGAAGGGTTAATGTGCCCAATCCCGTGATGACGTTTAGCTCCTAACGCGCGAGCATTCCTACGATGTTATGATGGAAAGTCACCAACGCATAGCTAGTCCTGTTTTTATCAAATACGGCAGAATGCATTTGATGTGGGGAATTAAGTCATGCGAATGCTGCATTAGCTATAATGGAGAAATACTTGACACAATCGTACAGTGGTAGCTATGGTGGCATTGTGCTTTAGGGAAACCCAAGTAAGAGCCAGCAAGCAGAGGGTACAGGCCAGCGTCATTCATCAGCACTGCGTCACACTGGACATACATGATGCAGCACAGCTTGCACAGAGCAGGCTTCTGTGGCCCGTTTGACAGATCCGTGGGGAGGCAGCGCATTAATCTCTGCATCACAGCCAGACAGCAAGAGTCACATGTAAGTGCCAAGTAATTTGCGGTGGCAGGTGACACTGCATGCACTGCAGTATGCAGGACGCCTGGTGTAGCGTCTGCCTTTTGTGTCACTGGTAGGAATGGTCCTGGGCCCATAACATTTGCATTGAAATGGGCAGCATTGCTGGCATGGCGAATTAGATGCCGAGAATACACATAGAGAGGCCATTGTAGCCATGTGCACTCTTGTGATGCCAGGCTTTTCCATCAGGAAGTGTCCCCGGGGCAGGAGGCATTCAGAACGATGCAAGGCGGCCCCTTTGCAGGCGTGCCGGGCAAATGTCAAGCAGCGCGGTCGCGACTTTCCCTCCGCCGTGGTGTCACACATTTTCCATATGAATATACAGTAGGAAGTGGTTTTCCACAGAGAAGAGCAGGCTTCTCTCTCGGGAAGATGTGAAGACGATGTATATCTTATCCAGTAGCGGCCATGCTCCTGCGCCACTGGGCCACAAAGGCAGGCATTAAAAAATCTGCAGTATACATCACCCTCATTTTGCCTGTAGCTTTATGACACCTTCAACAGCTAATTGGTAAAGTGCTTTTAATCCTTTCTGGGTGTGCTGTAGTTGATAGCGGGATGATTCATATTCACTCTGTTTTTCCCCCTTTCTTATTCCCTCTTTCGCACATAATGATTTCTGATGTTCTGCACAGCCATGGACTCCCCCGCCTCAACAGCAGCGCTGGAACGGAGCCGTGAAAAACGAGCCCGCGGCTAAATGGCAGGGCTGCTTGAACTGTTAGGAGATGACGGGTCTCTGGGGGCCTCTGGTGCCGGCACTCAGTGGCGTGTAGCTTGCGCTTATGAGCGCCGCCTGTCAGGTCAGATCGACTTCTCTCGAACAGGTTTTTCACTTATGAAGTTGGGCTGCTTCTAGGCTAGATTATATTATGCTTCAAAGCTGATGTCTTGTGCTAACTAGCTTTTTTGTGACTTACCAGTGTTCTATTGGTAAAGGAAGAAAAAAGAATCTCCTAAATAATACCTAGTGATCAAGGATGACCTGGCGTTTGATGCTCGGGTAATGAGCTAAGGCTTTTCTGATCCGCTTTCTGATCTCACAGCAGCGTGCTTTGATCGCATCTGTTGTGATGACATGGGAGAGTGCTGCAGTGTTCTCAAGACCTTTGGCTTTGAGATGTGTGCTTCCTATACAAGCGGAGTGATGGAAATGGCTTGGCATGTATGTCCATCACATGCAGCTAGTATCTCCGATTGTGATCCAGTTATCTTTAAAAAAATAGGTGGTCCTGAGATAGACAGTCTTGAGAACAGAATTTCTTTTAATTGCTGTACTTTTGGGGGGGGGGACCTGCTGAAAATAGGGACAGTGTGGATTAAATGAACCACAGCAGGATTCACCCTACAGCTGTGAACTTTGACCTGTCTGATGTCATCCTATTCTGTGGTCTGCCTATATGGGAAAAGACTTGCTGCATTGACGGTTCTGGGAGCCAGCCAGACTGGCCAACTGAACAGATTTCATGCTTGTTTCCAGTTTACTGACAGCTATTCACAACCATTGGGGCTGTGAAACTGCAGTTTGCATGAACTGAAAAAATCAGAATGGAAATTCACTTTTTTTATCATGTAACTGGTCCTTGTTTTTTTATGCAACTGTCTGTCAGAGGGAGGAAGTTACCGACAAGTCTGCAGTCTCAGACTCCGTATCTCACGCAGAATGTATTTTTATTCTATCACAGGACATTTTTCTTCCATCTCTAAAACATGTTACAAATCGAACATTAACAAATAGAATATATCAAGGAAATTCCAAGGAGTACTTTTAGATGTACTGTGGAGGAGTTGTTTTTCAAAAATGAGTATTCCTATGCTGCAGTTTGAATTTCATAATATTGCATGAAATCATGAAGCAAGTACATTATTTATTAATGTCTCATTATTAACAGCTCATCTTACTGTAACTGACTTGAAGATTATGAAGTACATTTGACTGTTCAAATGTAGTACTGAATGTACAGAAATGGGTAAAATATATTAAAAGAGAAATTTATGAAAAGCAAATTTGTAATGGGTACATCCAAAACACCTTGTGAAACAATTCCATGCTTGCTAAAATGGGCACTGGTACATGAATTGCAGTAATATGTTGGGACCATTAACAGTGATCTGAAGGTGATCATGTTAAAAACAGGGAGACAGTGCATTATTAGGGTTAGGGGACAAACACCTTCACCCATGTGGACGTCAGTTTTCTGTATGTCTGCTGGGGAAGAGATTGGGGGCGGTGATTTGGCTCTCAAGGCTGGCAGACTTAAAACTCCACTTAAGTTTCAGACCAGACGCTTTTGTGAACTCCTCCGCTCAACTGGCTGACTCATCTCAAGGCAGCCAGCGAAAAGCCCCCGTTCCACCTTCCAATCTCTGTCCTGTGCATTTGTTCGCCACAAGAGGATGATTCTCAGAGGGCTGTGATGCAGCACTGCAGATCAGAGCAGAATTGTCACGTCCCATCCCCCTTCCTGATGTCCATTGAGCATGGCCATTTGTGTTCTGGGCCGGTTTTGCGGAAACCCAATCAGGCTGCTGATAAAATGATAGCTTTGGATGATGGTGAAGCAGTATGAGGGTGAGCGAGTAGCATGTCCGTGCGGGACTGTGTGCCGTGACCTGGCCAGCTGTCGGTGATACACGGAGGACAGCCAACGGCCCTTCCTGTGAAAGCTCCAGATCGGAGATGCAGACTCACCTTCTTGCAGGAAATAGTGGGTTGACAAGTCCACCCCCCCCCCAAAAAAAATGCACCCTCACACCAGGCCCATGTGTCTTGCCGGCCCGCTCTCTCTGTGATTGACAAAGGTCACCTGGTGTAAGCAGCACACACTGGGTGGAGTGCAGGACTGAGGGCCCCCCAGCCTAGAGCCAGACTGGGGTCCCTCCCCTACACTGTGGAATCAGTCACATCGTTTGTCCTGTTCTTGAGGCTAGCATTTGAGAAGAGCCTTCTTCCATTTCAGGTGGAAGAGAGACCAGAAGAATTTGTTAATGAGTGAAGGTTAATTAAGGCTAATGTTTAACTTGTCTTCTTTAGGTGACAAAGTGAAAACTGGCAGTTTTTATAAGGCTCTGCACAACAACTGACTTTTCACTTGAGCCCTGGCAAATTTTATATAATCGATTTTTTTTCCAACACATTTTTTTCTCTCCTTAACTGAATTGTATTTATTTTTCTTGACTGCAGGTAGATGAACATTTTTTAATTACAGACAATTTTTGATTGCTCTTGCCACCCTTTGGGCAGGAGAAAATTATCTATATAGACAGCCAGAAATCCAGCCATCCTGCCAATTTTCCATTTGCATTTTCAAATGGAAAACCAGTTGATGCAAGATTGGCTTATGATTGTGTGGTGGCTGCTGGGGCTGTTTGGCTTGCAGCCCTGGGAGAGCCCGGCCTCGCAGTGGGGCCTGGCTGAGCGTGCTGATTTCTCCGGGTCACGTCGTGCATGGCCTCTCGCGCATCTCCAGGGTCACTCTTTAAACACGAGCATAATGCATTCTCTCTGGTCCCGTCTTCATGGTTTCACTGCTTCTGAAGAATGCGCCCTATGTAAATTGGTCCATTTTAATGTATGTGCTGGATTATTTGCTCTGAAGTAAGGTCGGCTCTTTCCTCACCATTGCCAGATGGATCCCCTGCTGTGTCACAGTAGCCCTGTCAGTGCGATCTGCCATCTCTTTGTGAGAATCCCTTAGCTGTACCTCAGAATCCCCTCCCCTGTGGACTTTATTGTGGGGAAACTTATTTGGCAGAATCTTCGATTCTGACACTGCTGTATCTCCTGGAAAGTCTCGCGAGCAGAGTTGGATGTGTTTGCCTCTGGAACGTGGGCTCATGGACAGTGGAGCAGAATCTTTCCACCAATTTCCCACAAGCCTTCCTGATAGGTCAGGTGGTGTAATGAAAACATCAGACTCCCAGCGAGGTGAAAGGACTCGGTAGAAAGCAGCTTCCTCCTGTTCCTTCTCTTTGTTATTGTTCATATGTTTTTATATGTTTTATATGTATGTTTTTTGCTTGAACTGTTTGTTACAGTTTATATGCTGAAATTATCTTTAGATTGTATTTCTGCCCTTTATATGGTTCAGTGTGCACTAATTTCTAAGCAGTGTGACTTTGGGCCCACACTTAAACACCCTCCTTGCCTCTCCCTCCCCCTCCCCCTCTCTCAGAGCAGGCATGTCTTCGTGACCACTTGACGTTCCGCTTCTGTCAGACGCTCAGCTGGCTGGGTCGCTGCCAGCTGCCAACTGTCCGCACGCAATGCTGCAAGACCTGTGGCCAGCCGTCACGTGGCAATGAGCGCACGTCCCGCCGGTGACCCGCGGCCGCAGGAGCGACCGCGCCGGGCCTTCGCGGACCCCAACTGCACGCATCCACCCATACACACATGCTCTCTCTCTCACTCTCTCTCACTACCCAGCAGCTGTAGTTTACCCACAATTCTCTTCATTACCTGCTGCTGTAGAGAGTCCTGGTCTTTCAGTAGCCAGCATTTCTTCCAACTGTAGTACTGGGTAAAGGTAGATCTCCTGATGAATGTCATTGTCTTTTTCTTATTCAGAAGTCTACAGTGCGCAGCTTTGCTATATCGATAGCTTAAGCACTGCTATTTCAGCATCATCACAAATCCCAGCAGCATGTTAAATTAGTCGTGTATGCAATTAAAATGCAGAACAGATAGGGTAACTCCATCTGCTATTCTTAAAAAAGGTTTAAAGTAGGTTTTGAGCATAAGTTCTGGAATCGGAATATCCCTGAATATGTAGCATTTGCTCATTTGTGCAGTTTTTTTCCGTTTACCGCAGCCAATTCAATGAATTATTGGATGGAATTGGGCTTTGAAACCTGCGGTGGGTGGGTCCATGCCCTGTCAGTTACGACCAGCATTAATCCAACGGGAGCCAATAAAGGAAGCAGTTTGAGGTGGCCTACAGCTGTCAGTCACTGCTGGCGCATAATGACTGTGCCCACAGGAGGCTTCAAAGCCGCTTTTACTCTCATTGTGAGGAAGAAAATCCAAAAAAAGGGAACTAACATGGTGCTGCAGACTGGTGCTAAGGGTCGCCCGAGGCTCCTTGATGGCTCAGGTTTTGGCCGGCCAGTGCCTTTTCTACTTGAACTGCTGTTTTTTTTTCCATTTGATATGTTTATTGTTCTGTCCCCCCCCCCATACCACTCGTCCAGGTGTCCCAGCAGGTGGCGCTCTCTTCAGGGACATCTTAATATTCAGTGACTTGTCTTCCTGTCTGCTATGGTAGCTGTTTGAACACAGCAGTGAAGGATTTCATAATACTGCGGGTTTTGCTATAGCTAAATGCCTATATACCCTGTTGAAGTACTCTTGGCCAAATTACCTGAATTTCTCTAGTAAAACCTAAATTTTTTTATAATTGTTATTATAATTCATTATTATTATTGTTGCTATTGTTGTTGTTGTTATATTATTATTATTATTATTATTATTATTATATTTTATGAAAGCTAACCAAGACCCCACATTGGAAAAACATTTGCTCAATTAACAATTACCAAAGAATAATTATACTCAGCCTATTGTTTCTTATGAATAAGTTAGTCTGTGATTTATTTTTTTCTTTTTAAGTCACTGGTATTAATTTGCATGTGCTTCTAGTGATTAGCTTTGTTTTTATAAAAATACTTTTAACAAATCAGCAAAGAACACTACCCTGACCACTGGAAGTCCTACTAACCTAGATTTTAAAATGGTTATTGAATGTGAGCAGTGAACCTTAGCAGCCTTAATAGGACCAAAACATGTATTTTGCTGATCAACGAGGATTGCCTTTACTCAGCACTAAATACCGGTTAACTGTGTGCAGGCTGATTTTTATTGGGACAGAAAATCAGCTTGACCAAAACAGAGCAGGCGGTCTACCTTTGTATGTTGCTGTCCATTCTGTCCAATGTCCTGATGGTGCTGTGTTCACACAAACTGCTTAGGTACTTAATCTGTGGGTAATGCTCTAGAGTGTCGATTCTGCATGAACAGTCCTGACACAGTCTTTGGGAATTTACACTTCATCTTTGATTTGCATATCCAGTTTCATTTTTTTTGCTGTAATTTTTTTGTTATTACACAAGTTCTCATTGCGTAGCTCACAGTACATGTATAAATTTAACCATAAACTGCCTGGAAAATAGAGGTGCATCTAAAAAAATTTGAATATTGTGAAAAAGTGCCATATATTCCATCAGTCTTTTAAGACAGTGAAAAATTAATATGGCGTAGACACATTACATGGAAACAAATGTTTCAAGCATTTTTTTGTTTAAATTTTGATCATTAATTCCTACATCTCAAACAATGTAAAATTACTATACAAGCAGTACAACTACTGTGTATACTTCTTGGTCGAGTTCAGTACATGCAACCACAATCATGGGGAAGACTGCTGACTTGGCAATTGCCCAGAAGACCCCCGAGGTCATTGCTGAAAAGGCCGGCTGCTCACAGAGTTCTGTATCGAAGCATATTCATGGAAAGTTGACTGGAAGGGAAAAGTTTGGTAAGAAAAGGTGTACAAGCAACCAGGATAATGGCAGCCTTGAGAGGATTGTTAAGAGAAGTCGATTCAAGAACCTGGTCGAGCTTCACAATGACTGGACTGAGGCTGGTGTTGGTGAGCTCCCCAAGTGCAGACGTCTACATGAAAGGTGCTCCAGCTAACACATTCCTAATATCAAGCCACTCCTGAATCATAGTCAGCGTCAGAAGTATCTTCCCTGGGTTAAGGAGAAAATAAACTGGACTGTGGCTAAGTGGTCCAAAGTCCTCTTTTCAGATAAAAGTATATTTTACACTTCAGATGGACATCAAGGTCGTAGAGTCTGGAGGAAGAGTGGAGAGGCACAGAATCCAAGGTATTTGAAGTCCAGTGTGAAGTTTCTGCCGTCTGTGATGATCTGGGGGACCATGTCATCTGCTGGTGTTGGTCCACTGTTTTTTATCAGGTCCAAAGTCAACACGGCCGTCTACCAGGAGATTTTAGAGCACTTCATGCTTCCATCTGCTGAAAAGCTTTATGGAGATGCCAATTTTCCTTTCCAGTAGGACTTGGCACCTGCCCACAGTTCCAAAACTACTACCAAAAGGTTTTCTGACCATGATATTACTGTTTGATTGGAAAGTCAACTCCTCTGACCTGAACTCCATAGAGAATCTCAGGGGTATTGTCAGGAGGAAGATGACACACCTGACTCAAAAATACCGATGAGCTGAAAGGTGCTCTCAAAGCAACCCAGGCTTCAGTAACCCTCCTTGCCAGGCCACATTGATGAAGTAATTCAAGGTAAAGCATCCCGACCAAGTAATGATTGTATGAATTACCATACTTTTCAGAAGTTGAACATTTCTGTATTGTAAATCCATTTTTTTAATTGATCATAGGTAAAATAATAATTTGAGATACTGGATTTCTGATTTTCATAAGCCATAATCCTCATTAAAACAAAAAAGACTTGAAATATTTTACTTTACATGAAAGGAATATAGCATATAACTTTTTGAATTAAATCACAAAACTTTTTCCACAATATTCTATATTATACAATATTATACTTTTTTTAGATGCATAGTATGACTCAGTATTTCTGTAGAAATATTGTCATCTTATTTAATAGTTCAATTTGATTTTGTAACTTAATTTGTTTTTTGTATTTATACCACTATAAATAAAAATCTTTAAAAAGTGAATTATGTGTGGTTTGTGTGTATTTTAATCCTGTTTCACTGTATGTCATCACTGTTCATAACAGATGGCCGCACATCGCAATGTCTTACTCAGAATTTGACTGTGGCTTTTAAGTAAAAGATCTGAGGCCTTTTTGAAATGATTGGTAAAATACCCAGGACTTCAAAGGTGAACAAAGCTCACATGTGTCTGGGGAGAAGCAAACCTTTCCTGCTCTGTGCCTATGGGGGTGCTGCTTCCTGAGATGTAGGCAGTGTGAGGTTTATAGCCCACAGAGGGCTGAGAATCACAGCCAACAATCTGTCTCATCTGGCCATCTTTACCCCCATCTTAACCGAGTCACTCTCCGTATTTTCTGAGAAGATTCACAAGGTTTTTTTTTTTGATTAACTCTTTCTTCTTGCCACCTAGTGCAGGTCAGTCACATGTAGAGCTCTCGATATTTTTACCGTGTTCATGTCTCGCTATCATTTGTCCTAATTTGGGTCATGCGTCCTCAGAAATAGGCCTCCTAGGTACTGCTGGGGTGAGCTAGCTTCTCCTTCTTGTGGCATTTCCCAGGACGCACACACAAGTCTGAGGAATGCTCTTCCGTTTCCATTTTAACATTCTAACGATCCATCTGCAGTGCCAGTCACTGCATCCTCTGGCTATAAAATTTACTTCAGAAGTGCAGTTAGACACCAATAATCAGGAAATAGTCTCCATTTCCCCCCCCCCCCGAGATACCAAGGAATTTAATACTTATGCAATCAACATGAAATTATGCTTATTTAACTTTAATAATCAAGTTTTTCCACATGTTTGTGTATTCATAACAAATATTACTTTAAGGTTTTATGTAATAAAAATCAGAAACGGCAAAACATAAACATAGTGCAATGATATGGACAGTTTTGCAATTAGATGTGTTTTGGTGTGTAATTTGCATTTAAAAACATGAGTTGCCAGTCTGTTTCAGTGCATGCCCGTTTCAGGCATTCTTAGGGGATCAGCCACTGGGGGCAGAGCAAGCCTAGTACTAGTAATGTTCATTTACAAAAATCCACATCTATAATAATGTATTGATCAGTAAACTTTTTTATTTTTCTCTCTTAACCTCAGCCCAAACAGCAGCAGCCTGCCAGTTTTCAATGAGATAATGCTGCTTTCTGTGTGCGTTTCTCTGTGCCTGATGGTGTTTAGGGCCCAGTGTGACTGCTCGCCTGTAGGTGTGTGGAATGAAGGGGCCGGTCATCTGATTCATATTAATGCGTGACCTTTGCCTAAAAACAAGGCACTATGGATTCTGCTGCATCCGCTGACATCCGGTCGGATCCAGCTTCATTTGAGCTGCTCTTCTTGCATAATGAAATGCCTGCTGCATGTTGGTTGCCAGTGCAGGAGGCTTGGGGGGGGGGCTTATCACTCATCTACCTAATAAAACAGATGCCACAGCTGGATCAGTTGGTGTGGCACATTCACTAGGGCAGGGGTCTCCAACTCCGGTCCTGGTGAGCTACCATCCAGGAGGTTTTCTCAGGAAAATCCCAGGAACAGGTGTGGCTCATTAGAAGCCAGGAACGAGACCCCTGCACTAGGGCCTCTCAGCCACAGAATCAAAATCAAGGTTTATTCCCCAAGCAGAAACATACACAAGGAATACACAGCTTATGATAGGGCAGAAACTGTAAGACTGTACTGAGCAATGCAGCGTCAAGGTGCCAGTGAGACACACCAACATGAAATAAGACTGAAGAAGGACTGGGAGAGCAGTTGCAAGGTAAGCTGAAGACGTCACTGCCTGGTGGCTACTGCAGCTTTGGGGAAGAAGCTTTTTGTGTAGTGGTTCTGTTTTGTGTTGCTTGAAAAGGCACCCAGCACCCAAATAGCTCTGTCAGCTAAAACAGAAACAAAAACAAACCCTTCTCTCTGCTGATCTTCCTGCTCTTCACGCTCTCCGAGAAAAGCACAGAAATTCCCTCTTCTAAGAATGTGTATTCCTCTGCTGCACCGACCCTCAGTCCTCTATAAATCAGGACACCGAAACGCTTTTCACTGACTTGATAAGCATTCCAATGCTTCACCTCAGGACATGCAGATGCCTTCAGAGAGCGAGAGTCTTTCAATTTAATTAGCCTTTAATGCCACAGGAGATTACAGGATAGTTGGTACCCTCGCCTGCCCTGCTAATTGTCATTATCTATGAAATTTGAAACAGACACATCATTTCTGTAAGCAAACTTATTTGGACTGAAGCTAATTTACAATAAAACCCATTTTTCACTGTTGAATTAATCCCGGTACATGTACTATAGATAAAAGCTTTGCTTTATCTCTCTTTGTAGGGTGTCTTACCTTCACATTAATTAGAAAAATGTATCTACTCTGAAATGGTGAAAAAAGGGCTAACAGCGCCTCCTGACGGATTTACTTGTGTACTACAAGCAGCATTCTCTATGGTCAGCATTCTGCTACTTACTGCAAACATTAACTTATTAATCCCATTTAAAATGTTGGGCCTTATATTACAAATGTGTCTGTGAACTTATGTTGGCCTCTTACAGATTATTTTAAAGGGCAGCTGCATTTAGCAAGTCTGTTAAGAAAATTCCCTGAGAAAAAGCACATTTCTACCAAAATGGTTGTGATTGCCGTAAATAAGCAGACTAATGCCTGTGTTCTCATTGTTTTTCCAGTGTTGGTGATTCCCATTTTCTCAGTGCAATCAGAGTGTCTGTCATTGTCTCACACACAGCAGCCAGAAACCACGGCCAAAGTAGCTCCCCTTTCCGGGGCCAAACAGCTGCGGATTTGTTCCATCACACAGAGCGTAAAGGGCCTTAATCCAAGTACTTAACAAATTAAAGCATTACCATATAGGTAGTATGATTACCTTGGCATGAGCGTTAGCAGGAGAAACTGGACCATGTCACAACTGTATTTTTTTACTATTTTTAAAATACATTTTTAATTGTGTCCATGTTATGTTAAAATTGTCAGATTGTCAGTTTGAATATACACTCACCTAAAGGATTATTAGGAACACCTGTTCAATTTCTCATTAATGCAATTATCTAATCAACCAATCA
>JAODKN010000008.1:1102449-1113548 GCA_026774425.1 Petrocephalus zakoni | reverse complement strand
TGTGCCGCCGTCACTGAGCCGCCGTCTTCTTCTCTTCATTCCCTCCCTCCAGCATCTCTGCAAGGGGAGCACCAGCGGAGGCTGTATAAAGAGTTGATGAAAAATTACAACCTGCTGGAGAGGCCAGTGTTTAATGACTCGCATTCCCTTACCATCTACTTCAGCTTCAGTCTCATGCAGATCATTGATGTGGTGAGTTACCGTGCCCATAGATCACAGCCGACGCATGGGCGAGGGCCTTATAAATCCAGCGTGGAAGACAGCAGGGTGCCAGTGTAGGAAAGGCCACTGGCAGCAAGAGAGTACGCATAAACAGAAACACGTCAGCATTCAGGCTCAGCTTTGGAACCTCGGCCATATGAAAGTCCCTTTCCCCCCTTTCTGATATGGTCACTTTGCTGCACAGTGGAATCGCCTGAATGTAACAGGGTGCTGTGCTCACACTACATGACCAGACCATCATTGTCAGATTACGCATTTACCCACAGTTCTCATCTGAAGATTAGGATATAATGCATCCATTTTTTGTGGTTTGCCACAGAGTTTTTCAAGGAAGCACATAGGTGTTTTGTTGACTGGGCATTAGTCTGTGTGAGTGGATGTTTAGAAATGCAGATAATGGTGCAGCAACTCATTAGTACAAAATATTACAGGCTTGGGGCACCATGAATGATCCATGAAATTATGGCTAACCAATCTGGCCATCCTAAGGATCAAAGATACAACATTAGACCATATTTTTAAGTAGCACCATACAAAAAAGCATACATTAAGTAAAGGAAAAACAGCATACCCTCGAGGCAGTATGGCCCTTGCTGATGTGTCAGTCACATGACCCCTGATGTGGCCAATGAGATTAATGGCTGGAGACAGTCGTGGCAGGCCGCTCCTCTTCCTGACATCAGTGAAACAGGCCACAGCAGCAGCTTCCTAAATACCACACTATTGGTGCTTTTCCACTGCCATACAGGAACCGAGGCGTACCATGAAGAGAAGCTAGTCACCGCGCGGTTCCAGCTCGCTTCTGTTTTCCACTGCAGAATGGTCGGCTCGGCAAAGGTGGAGGCCGACAGTGAGGGAAAGGCAAAGAGGCACTTAGTTACTGTTCGCGCGGTGTAGACCATGATTTACTATGTGCTAATTTCCTAATTGTCTAGCCCCTCTGTCACCATCTTATGTTAACGTCAAACACTAGCAAGATTAGCATTAGCTTGTGTAAATGTGTTACGAATCCATTCATTCAGCTGTTCTAAAACACTTTTCTAAGTAGGAGGTTAGAAATTGTCAAGTTTAGAGTTATCGGGAGTGCACCATTACATTGCAATACATGTATATTACTACTATAATAATACAGGGAGTCCTTGGGTCACGAGGTTCTCGACATAAGACGTTTAGAGTTTACGACGCTAACTTGCGCTAAAACCGTTTCAGCTTATGCCGATAGCTTTGTAGTTACGGACTACGTGGGTGGACTAGTTTGGTTGCGCGCTGCAACTTTTTTACACTCATTCGTGGTGGCACGATTTCGGCATGTACTTTTCGAAAATGAAAACGAGCTGATGCAGCAGAGTAAAGGTGGTGTGATGAATAGTTGTGATAAATCCAATGCAATATTCCCTTAGAATATGCATGCCCACCCCCCACCCCAGGGGGGAGATTGAACGTTGCATTATATTATGTTACGTTACATTACGTTATGTTACGTTAAGCTAGGGATGGGATTCATGAGAGACGGAGTGTTGTCTTGTGTAAAGAAGAACGCTAATTAAAAGAAATATAAACCCCGCTTGCAGTCGACCCTGGTCTTCAGTAAGTCCCTCTCGTGACAGGTGGTCATTACATTTCTGTGTGATGTGGCACAATTTCTTCGTTTAATTCTGTATAATGCAAACCATTCTAATTGCTCTGGATGGTAGTTAAACAAGATGCAAAGCAATGAAGTGCTGGTTTTGCCTTTTCATTATGTCACGTTCTCTTCGCGACACTCGCTGAAAAGCAGTGACTCTTATACACTGCATTTCCACGTGGCACGCACGGTTTCTGCGTGCTGCGCACTGTAAAGCAATATGGAGCGTCGATTGTTTTTCCATATATTACGAAGTTGTTTTTGCATTTCAAGGTATTACGAATTCTACTCCATAGTTTTTATGTTCTAAATTATGGTTTTACAATTGTGTTAGGATAGGTAAGTGACTTTTAGGCTAGGGTGTGTTTCGACTTACACCAAAATTCGGGTTCCGTTACTGTCGCGGGAACGGAACTGTGTCGTAAAACGAGGACTCCCTGTATATAGAATATATGCTTCTTCCCTTCAGATAATCCATGCGCAGAACACCGGTATCTCCCTGCTTTTCCATCAATCAGAAGGTGGCGATGCAGCCAGCTCGGTTTGGTCATGCTCAGCCCCGCTAGTAAGCAGGGCCATGTCTGCGTGGGTACGGCTCAGGAACAACTCGCCTAATTACCCATGTAAAAGTGTCAGCTTGCAGTGCGGCTCGGGTACAACTCTTGGTGGCAGCGGAAAAAGCCATCACTGTCTCCCAGGAGCTCCTTAGTGTAGCACATGTTCATGGTGATGCTCCATAATGATTCTTCTTCGTACCTGAAGCTAATGTCTGCTGTATGTTGCAGGATGAGAAGAACCAGGTTTTCACAGCTAACATCTGGTTACAGCTGGTAAGACATCTCGCTTCCTGTTTACACTGCATGTCTCGGTGATGCTGTATTCTCAGGAATCGCTGACGGAGCTTCATTTTTTACGCCAAAAATACTGAAAATGCAGCATTTAAAGTGAGTGACGGTGTGAATGACAGCTAATGCAGTGAGCTCCAATGGTTTTGACCTTTATCCAAAATAAAAAAAAACTGCAAAATTACGGTGAAGCTAGTCTAGACAGCCCCGCCCCCCGGCTTCTCGCTCGGCTGAGGCACCGAGAGTCATCTGCATTAAGAAAATTAAAATGTTAATGATGAAATGGAAACATATTCAAGCATTTACAGGAAAAACTCAAAAGGCCCTATATGTGGTGAAAAGTATTCAGCCTAATGCAGAATGACTGTGCACGATCGGTTACCTTGTTTTACAAGACGTTAAAAACAATTAAACATGATTGAGCTACCTCTTAGCAATGTCTGGAAAGTAAAAACGCCCTGTTGTCCTGTTGCTACTGGGTTCACATGAGGCTCTAGTGATCTTCAGCAGTCTGTATTTCGCTGTGGTGTCCTGCCTTTGAGGGGCCTCACAGCATATTTTCTATGAAATGACTAATGACTATTTTTGGTCGATTATAATTTGCCTGGCTGTTAATGTAGGTGCTGTTTCTCTGCCCTGATGCTGGCCTGCATTAGTGCTGGTGAAATGAGCTTCTGCACTCTCTTGGCTGCAGATCTTTCTATCGAAGGCCAAAGCTGTGTAACAGTGAGCTTAAAGCTAATGGTGTATTTCAACAAAATGGGTGTGATGTTATTTGAAATAATATTTTAATCAATAATATTGTTGATGGTTTTATTTTTGTTTTCGAGGTTTTAAATAATCTGCAGATGAAATCTGATTTTTTTGGGTTGAGTTCTTGTGGGAGGCAGGGGGACTGTTAGAGATTTTGGGGCCCGTGAAGGTATATCGTATAAAGACCCCAACCCAGACCAATCCAACAGTGCTGTAGACTTTTTTTAGGGCTCCTGTCACTCTTCAGGGCCCTTGGAATCATCATAACTCCACCCCCCCACCCTGGTACCCCTGGTGGGATGGGCGACATTCTCACATCCTTACTTACCCTACAGCAATGGCAGCATTATCACAAGAGAGGCTGCCTCAAATCTGGCCCTCGATTACAAACCCGGGCCTTGTTTTCAGTTCTCCCAGGTAGTTAGTTTAATAATGACTGATTAGACAGATGCTTCACACCTGGCTTACAGGCAAAGAAAGGCTGGAAAATCCGCAGGGCCTTGGACCTTGAGGACTGTGTTTGAATGTCAAGATACGGCAGGATAGATAAGACGAGACAGATAAGGCAGGATAAGATATCATATGAAATAAGCTAAGGCAAGACAAGATAGACTAAGATAAGATCAGCCATTGCATTAACACAACTGACAGATGACGTAAATAACATTGATTATCTCGTTACAGTTGCACCTGTCAAGGGTGCTATTATATTTTAGGGAACAGTCAGTTCTTGAAGATAATGTGTTGGAAGCAGAGAAAATGGGCAAGTCCGGTCTGATCCCACAGAAGAGCTACTGTGGCACAAATAGCTGACCAGTTAATGTTAAGCCAAGAAACCTTGGGTCTTGGCATTCATGTGGATGTTACTTTTCACACGAACCACCTACCTAAACATTGTTGCAGACCAAGTACATCCCTTCACTGCACCGGTATTCCCTGATGGGCATCATACAGCAGGATAATGCTCCCTGCCACACCACAAAAATTGTTCAGCAATGGTTTTTGGAACTTGGAAAAAGAGTTCAAAATGTTGACTTGGCCTGCAAATTCCCCATTAGGAAGGATCCTCAGCCCATGGTCAGTCCTGAGATGGTCCCTGGTATCTGTAGCCCTGTAGTACCTCAAATTCCTCCCCTTTTTTGGTGACTCAGGGGATCCCTGTTACGCTCAAAGTCCACCACCAACTTCTCTGTTTAGATGATGTTGTGCTGTAGGTTGTTCCCCCTGCACCATAAGACAGAGTCCTCTACTAGTTACACTCTGCAGCTTTGTGTGGAGAGGGAGAACAGGTATTATAGGGCCGTGCAGAGCTGGCCGGCGCACACTAATGGTGCTTTTCCATTGCTAGCAAGACCCAAGTTGTACTGCAAAGTGATGGGTTTCTATTGTAAAGTATGCAAGCTGTAACCATGCTGACATGGCATGGTCACGAAAGCGTGAACAAAATGAGGTCGTTGGATCACCATCATCTGATATCATAAATGTCATAAATAAGCAGTCAAGAGCAGTTAAATGGAATTGTCATGTCCAAAAGGAAAGGCACAATCCAAATGAAAACTGTAGTGCTGGCAAAGCCCCGCAGGGGACTTGAAGAGCAACATAGGATCACAGGTACAGACAGGTAACAATGACAGAACTGGGGAGCACAGGACTGGGAAGTGCCTACTTACCAGACTAACAAAGGAGTAAACAAGAGGCAGCTGGTAGTGATTAAGAGAAGAGCATAAACATGAGACGAGACTAACAGACACCAGGCATGGCTCGTTAGGGATGAACAGGAGGGTAGGGCTGACAGGATGGGCAGGGAGAAACAGTAATGGACTCGTAATGCAAATTTACACATGCGAATGCTGCTTCCGCTAGTACTTATTGTTAACATAACAAGGTGATTCTCACAGACATTAGGCAGAAATTAGCACATGGTAAATTATTTAATTATGTAATTAAGCACCTATTCCGGTTTCTATTAACATCGCTACAAACTTTGCAACGCCTTTACCAAGCCGACCGTTCTGTAGTGGAGAACCGAAGCAAACTGGAACCGCTCTGTGGCTGGTCTCAGTTTGTGGTACAGTGTGGCTCAGCCACTGCTCGGTTCCTGCATGCCGGTGGACAAGCCCCATAGGGCGGATTCCACCAGGCCCCGCAGCCTTGCCTGTGCGGAGGATCCCCAGCTCATTCTTCATCTGGTCAACGGAGACAGAATGAAAAGTGGAGTGGGGGGTGGAGACCTTTAGTCCTATCATTAGCCTTCATTAGGCCTGTACAGGCTTCCTTCCCCCCACAGTGCTAGCATGCTGCCGGTCCTCATCCCACTCCACACTTCCTGCATGCTGCTCTGCTGTAACTTACGCTCCAGCTGGTTCCTGTAGCAGTCCTTCAGCTTCTTTGCGACCAACCATTGGTTATTGAGAGAACAGCGCACTGACCTTGTGGGGATTATGTTAGCAGATGTAGTTCATGATACAGCAACTGAATCTCTTGAATTATCAGTTTATATGTGGGGGTAAGAAAGGGTCTTTATTACACTGAGAGCTACTTTTCCAACCAGCCAACCAGCTCAGAGCATCTGTGAAGCAAGTGTGAAACTGTGGCTAATCAGAATCAGTAACTATTAAACTGCCTACCTGGGGGAACTGAAAACAAGGCCTGGATTTCTAATTGAGGTCCAGATTTGAGGCAGCACCACATGGGGAGTGGGATGGTCTGACTGTCGAAATCGACTAATAATGTCTTCAAGATCAACCAGTCGATCACACGCACAAGATGTCCCATATTGTAACTGCCCAGGGCTGGCAGAGCCATGGCCTTTTGTCCAGGGTCCTGTTTGTCCTAGTGGTGCTACCCACAAACTGATAAATACTGGTGAGGGTGGTGCAGAGTGAAACATGAATGAAGTTTCCAGAAATATCAATAAAATACCTGGGATGGCCAGTGGTGAATTTGCTAACAACACAATGTATTATCTCTGTAATTACTGCAGTGTCTGCCAATGGGGGAGCGTACGCAGGCGAAACGAGAGCGTGCCAGAACTCCCCTGTACGCAGTACAGCCATAGTCCCCCTGTGCGCAGGTCCACATTCGTGTTACATACTGTGCTTTTACTGAGATGTGTCCTGGGCTGCACCATTTCCCATTGACAAATGCTGCAAGTCCCCCTCTGCTTTTATTTCTGTCCTGCTGAGCCAGGGTTCCATGAACCGTGTCCGGGTGCAGTGTCCGTATTCCCTGTGGTTCCGGGTCCGCGCTGACAGCTCATCCGTCTTATTTGCCAGTGACCTCTTGTGGCTCTCCTTGTCCATTTTGCTTAGTTATTTACTCTTCTTTGAGGTTGCTAAGGAATGTGAATTAAGGCAGTGTGGGTTGTCCTAGTCTGGGGGTGTGTTTCTAAGCAAGGTAAGAGTGGCTGGTTGTTAACAAGCAAGGATGGCAAGCTTGTGAAAAGCAGGAGTGAGTGCGCTTGTGAAACAGTGCGTGGCGTGGCCTTTTGGGGGGGGGATGCTCTGCTGACCTTTCATTTGGTAAACGGCTGTTCCAGCTCGAGTCTTACTTACTTTCAAAAACCCATGAGCAGAAAAATCTCATGGCTCAGCTGACACCCAATCCATACCTTTTTTTCGAGGATAGAGATGAAAAGGATGACTAGATGACATGGATGGAATTCTGGTTTGTCTTATCAGTCACAGGACTGGTCAATGTCATAGACCTTAATGCCAGAGCAGTTTCCAGTATATGTCTCAGCCTTAAACACCAGCTGTGAATATTCAATTCAACATCCAATGACCGACTTAGGGAAACATTATAGCAGTGATGTTATCTGTGTGTATCACTCCTTACCTTATAACCTACAAAGCTTTAATATGCTGTGGACGATGCCATTAGTGTCCACAGCCGACTCGCACACAATAGTGCGGTGTTGCGCTGAAATATGCTCCAATTAAAATGTGCTTAGTGGACTGGGATGCAGATTTAATTAATTGGAAAGCCTTGGGCCACAATACAATTTCTAATTTACGGTTTTATTTATTTGTTTACTATTGTTGCTTTTGTTTGCCAGTACTGGCAGGATTACTATCTGCAGTGGAATGCCTCGGAATATCCTGGTGTGAGCACTGTGAGGTTTCCGGACAGCCTGATCTGGAAGCCAGACATCCTGCTGTATAACAGGTAGGCGGGGACCAGACAGCAGCCAGCTCCTCGTCCTCGTGTGCGGCGTGACCCGAGTGACAAGCATCGTCTGACAAACTGGAAGTCACTTGTTTCCATAAGTGTGGCATACAAATTACCCACTGTGTTGGTTGATTAATTATGACGGCATAAAAATCTATAAATGCAAATGGTGTCTCTTGAGTGTAATGAACAAGACTGTTCTGAGCCTTGCTTGTAATTGTCTTTGGGCCTATTCAGTCGTGCTAAGTGTATTACACTGATTACTGGCTGCTGGAGTGAGTCTTTTCAACCAGAATTATTCTCGCTAACTTTGCATTTTAACCCTTGAGACTAAAACTATATATTTTAATCCACAGGCTTCTGGTAAGCATCCATCTTAATTAACTTTTTCTGGCAGGGTATGTGTTTTGGGATTTGATTACTTTTGTATAAATTCCGCATTCCTGATGTGTTACGGCGTTCATGCAAAATTGTCTAAGGACAATTATGAAATTTAAAGCCACACAGGACATGCATCATGTCCTGCTTCGCAGGACTTGGCCTCAATATAATTACAACACAAGCATTAAGTCTGTATATTTATAATGTCTCCCAGCAAATTATTGACGCCCTGTTCCAGTTGTTGAATTTTACATTTACAATATGATTCAATCAAATAGTTCAAAGAAAATTGACCTGCACTCTATTATAATATTGTCCGCCTGCACTATGGGATGCGACTAATCACTCTGTTTACACTAAATGACCTTGCTGTCAGAATTATTTAGTTAACTAGGAAATGAACCTTTGCACCCGTGATTGGAAGCTATCATCTGTTGCTGTTTTGTGTTTGTGTTATTTTGTGAATGTTTACGGGTACAGTAATAACGGGAAATGTGTGATGTGGCTCTTTTCTCAGTCATTGCTCTTTGTAAATTGCTGTCACTTAAGGGAAATGCTTTTGTATAGAGTGCTAAGCAATCAGTTGCATAACTGTCCCCCATTTAACCCACACAGTTACTGTCCCTGGTAAATCTGCACAGTAACTGTCCCCCATTACACCCACACAGTAACGTGATTCAGCCTGTCCATTGACTGATGCCACCATCTGATATGCGCCCCCCCCCAGTGCTGATGAGAGGTTCGATGCCACCTTTCACACCAATATCCTGATCAACTCCTCTGGACATTGCCAGTACCTCCCCCCAGGTAGGACCCTGCTCAGCTGCTGCTAGCATAACACTTCAATGATCAGGCATCCATCTTCAGTAGGTAGAAAGACTTATACCAATACATTAGTAGCGGTCTCCGTTAAATCCGCACAGTAGGCTAAACTCATTGTTAGAATATTTTTTTTTCTGTGTATGAGGCATTGATGTAAGACAAGACAAGAGGATAAGATTCCCCTTACAGATGGTAGAATGCATGTTCTTTTTTTTGTAAGGCAGACTTCCCCCCTCCCCGAAGGGCACAATTGGTACGGCCCATTTGTGTACTGAGGTGTGAACACCTTAGCTGGTCTTGCACTTGGACTACCAGGATGTATTATGAGCTCTGCTCATTCCTGCCAGGCGCACATGATTTAGTCCCTACTGGCCCAGAAGTGTCCCTGGTGTGACTTACCAAGTGTAAAGATGCTTGTCAGACTGCTAGACACTGAATTGCTGCTCTTCCTTGGTTGCATTTATCAAAAGAAGAATCCAAATACCTGACAGAATTAGTTATTACCAGTGGTGTGTGGAGAATTCCTCTTAGCATTTCCCTTACTGTGCAAAAACTGAAGCATAAAGTGGCATGTCATGCTGATAAGGCCCTAGATGCCTCTGTGCTTATGCATTAGGCCATTCTGGAAGCCATGTTCTGCATGGAGAGAATACCCAGGATAGAAATGATTAAGAGCTTTTTTTATATTCATTTATAAATACATCCTCATTTAGTAGTAGACTAGTAAGCCAGATGACACGCAATAAGCATGCAGGCATGAAGGAGTCAGCTTAGGTACTAGTGCTGCTAGGCTGAGCTCCAGTGAATGACCAGAGATAAGCGCAGGGTTGTTGTCGGGGAGGAGACATGCAAACCCAAGTTGGAAGCCAGTACCACACAAATAAGTCCAGTAAGGCCAAGCAAACATGTTTTTTGTAAGATGGTAGGAACCTTAAATATTCCTAAAACATTAAGTTTGGAGCATATCGATTTTTGAATCAAATGCTCACTATATCATGAATCTGATTGCATCTACCACACTTCTGATCGTCTCAGGGATCTTCAAAAGCACCTGCTACATCGATGTGCGTTGGTTTCCATTTGATGTTCAGAGATGTGACCTCAAATTTGGGTCTTGGACCTACGGTGGATGGTCTCTGGATCTGCAGATGCTGGAGGCTGACCTCACCGGCTACATCCCCAATGGGGAGTGGGATCTTGTAGGTAAGCTCTTACTTTTCCAGCTTATGAACCAGATCATTTGTTTGGATATTAATTTTTCTGACTGATACTATTATCAAGAGACACCTAAAACTGATTTACTTCATTTATTTCAATTCCTTGTAATTAAGCTGTGTGCGGTTTCTTATCGTGTATGTTATAACCCTGACTCACAGAGAAATGCATTCTCTGTGATTCTGAAGGTTCCTGAGTTTCTGGAGATGATGCAAAGTCTTATACAACACGAAAAGCCGATAATTGATGCTGTTTCTCTGGTTAGAGTCTGTCTTGAGTTTGGGCAGCGTTTTCCCAGAAAAAGTTAATGTCATGCCCTGTTACCGTTATGTGTTTTTGTTGGGGTAGCACTGTGCCAAATGCCTTGTGTGAGTGGAATTTCTATGTTTTGTAGAGTTTGCATGTTCTCCCTGTGTGTGAGTAGTTTGCATGTTCTCCCTGTGTGTGTTAGGAGTTTGCATGTTCTCCCTGCGTGTGTGAGGAGTTTGCATGTTCTCCCTGTGTGTGAGGAGTTTGTATGTTCTCCCTGTGTGTGTGGAGTTTGCATGTTCTCCCTGTGTGTGAGGAGTTTGCATGTTATCCCTGTGTGTGTTAGGAGTTTGCATGTTCTCCCTGTGTGTGTGTGAGGAGTTTGCATGTTCTCCCTGTGTGCGTGAGGAGTTTGCATGTTCTCCTGTGTGCGTGAGGAGTTTGCATGTTCTCCCTGTGTGTGTGGAGTTTGCATGTTCTCCCTGTGTGTGAGGAATTTGCATGTTCTCCCTGTGTGTGAGGAGTTTGCATGTTCTCCCTGTGTGAGAGGAGTTTGCCTGTTCTCCCTGTGTGTGTGGAGTTTGCATGTTCTCCCTGTGTGTGAGGAGTTTGCATGTTCTCCCTGTGTGTGAGGAGTTTGCATGTTCCCCCTTGTGTGTGAGGAGTTTGCCTGTACTCCCTGTGTGTGAGGAGTTTGCATGTTCCCCCTGTGTGTGTGTGTGTGTGTGTGTGTGTGTGTGTGTGTGTGTGTGTTTTTGTGTGTGGAGGTGTCTGGTTCTGGGTGTGTTTGTCTGTGTGTGTGTGTTGGTTGTGCTGGG
>JAODKN010000008.1:1068260-1088447 GCA_026774425.1 Petrocephalus zakoni | reverse complement strand
GCTTTCGGGGGGTCCAGCGCGGGGGTTGAGGCAGGGGACTGGGCGGGCTCCCCCGCGCTGCGGCTTGCGGGGGGTCCATCGAGGGGGTTGAGGAAAGGGACTGGGCGGGAGTCTCCGCCCTGCGGCTTAATGGGGGTCCATCAAGGGGGTTGAGGAAGGGGACTGGGCAGGAATCTCCGCCCTGCGGCTTGATGGGGGTCCATCGAGGGGGTTGAGGAAAGGGACTGGGCGGGAGTCTCCGCCCTGCAGCTTGCACACTGCATTATTAATGTCTTGGGCGCGTCCTGCAGGTTCATGCTCTGCTGACATCTCCGGGGGTGGGGTCGACGTGTGGTCCAGGCTCGGCCCTGGGATTTGGGTCTCACCTGAGTTGGTGAGGGGGTGAGGCAGGAGGCACTCTGCCCGCGGCGGCTTGAGGGTCACGCTGGCTGCTGCTCTGAGGACGTTCTTCCCGGCCTCCCTGTTGTCATTAATCTTCTCCCAGCGGTCCGCTGTTAGGGCCACTGTTATTTATAGTTACCACCCCGCCTCTGACGTGCCATCCCACTCGAAACAATAGCCTCTGGGAAGAGCTCCCAAAGTACAGTGGGGAGGCCGCCTCGCTGAAGCAGCACCTCCGTCCTCGACTGCGGCAGCCAGTTACTGCCAGATCCCCCCCCCGCCCCCCCCGGTCGTGACTCCTCGCTGTCAGCCCGCGTCCGTCGTCGTGACTAATGAAGCAGCAGTGGCCCAACTGCACGAGAGTGGTGGCCTTTGGAGCTCATTGCAGGGACGAGCTCTGCACCCTGTGGCCCAGTGACACGACTTTGCTCACCAGCTGCTCTCCAAACGCCGGGTGGAAGGGGAAAATGACTCTCGTGACATCAAAACAAACAGCCGGTTTGGGGCATTAATTGTTAACGAACTCACTCAGATGGGGTGGGGCAGTAGTGGCTGTTTCAAGAAAGACACGGAGAAACCGTATGTTAGATGGAACCCAAGTGATTATTCTAGCATCTATGTAAGAAAATAGATTTTCGTTTATTTACCTAGTTAAGTACAGAGCAGATGTTTCAGCAGGTCTCCAGCTTTTGAGAAACCAAATTTAGGCTGAAATTCAAATTCAGATTTCAAATGCAAAAGTGTAAACATTTCCGTAAGTCCATCTCGTTTATGTTTCAAGGGTAATAATTGATGTTCATGGTAAAGCTGACTGCGTTTGTTGACTTAATGTCACTCTGCGTTTAGGCTCCTGCTGAATATGAGGTTGGAAAGTTACCCGAGTGGATTGTGGGTCCGGCCGCTCTGAAGCTCTTTTGTGTGCAACAGGTGAGGTCATAAATAAGACTTTGGACAAGTTTCTCACCAGCAAGGTAATTGTGGAAATGATATTGCAAAAATAAATAATATAAATTTGTAGTTGCCAAGTAAAGACCTTAACGTCCAAGAATCACTTTTTCAAGCTGTGTCGTAATTTGTGAGCATAGAGACATATTGTTTCATATTTTAGATGGAAAAATAGAAATGGTGCCTCTTTGATTCCTACCTGGTTCTTCAAATGTGTCAGGAAAATAATTTACCTTTAATTTGTGATGGGATTTCCACTGAAATCTGATTACTAATCAAGCCAGCCTTATTGTGCAGTCATACATTGTAAGTTGGCTGTTTCAGTTTCATTTCCTGATTTGTGGATCATTTCTGAGGCCCAGTAACCTGACACAGCTCTGGACTTTTTATCACTTTTTATCTATCGAGGTCTTGTGGGAATTGGGGTTTGGAAATGTTAGGGAACTCTCTTTAATGTAAATTTACAGTACAGTCAAACAGCCATGCAATCAAAAGTCTGGACACAGCCACTGAAAATCAACATGATGATGACCCTAAGCACACCTTGAGCTTATGTAAGTATTGTATTATGCTGTGAATAGCCAAAGAGACTGTGCTGTGACAGATGACCTGCCTCTCACAACCCCCCAAGCTAAACTCTGGTTTAGAATGAGTTAGCTCAAAGAGTAAGAGCAAGGTAGCCAACATGTGCCCAGAACTTGTGGCTGCTACCTCTAGAAGCTGCCTGAAAGAATGACAAGAGTCTGTAATGCTGTCATCGAAGCAAAATGTGAGATGTCAAGCACTTCTCTTGGTCGCTGCAATATTTGATATGCATTACTTTATTGCCTCGTGGCCTTTTACTATGGGGTGAGTAACTGATTGAGACGAATGCATTAAGAGCTGGGGCGTCCAGAACATTAATTGGTACCGTAGGTTATATGAACATTATTGTTTATATCAGTGTTGCTTACTGATCTCACATCTGAGTATGAATATCTTTTTGAGATGAGTGAATTTATTCTGAAAACACTGTCACTTTTGTATAGTTTGCTTTGATAATATCGGGAAATATTAATCGTTGGATACAATTTTTTTTTGTGTATTGAGAAATAATTTTAAAACCGCATATATGTGCAGGTTGCATCCTGTTCCACATATAATTAATACTAACTATGTGGGAGCACACGGCTAGCAGCCTACTGGTAAATGGAGACCAGGCCCCCACATTAGACATTGTTAACGGTGAGCCGTAACGGTTAACGTGCTTAATGAAACCCCAGGTATGTATTCCTCAAATGAAAACAAACGCCTGCTCTTTCATATAATCGTAAAATGTGCCAAACAGCCCGCTGAAAGGTGTATTATTATTATATGTTATTATATTATATGTATATTTATTTTTCCCTGGGGGCATGGAATTTTCTCCTATAACGGCATGGTTCCTTTGCAAAATCCAAAAAGGAAAATCAAGGTGGTGGGCATTGCTGGATTGTGAAATGTACGTGTGTGTGTGCGTGTGACGGGGTGCACGGCGAGGGGAAGAGCCACGGACCGCCAGAGCAGTATTCATTCTATGGTAATTCTATTTTCCAACATCCTCATCCATCTCCCAGAGAACGGCAGTGAAATTGATGTTATTAACCCCCCTGGCTCCCTGTCACCCCCAGAGGACTGGCTCTCAGCGGCAGTGGAAGAAGGGAAGAAATCCCTCTGCCTTCTGGTGCCCCCCCCCCCCAGCAAGAGGGTATTTTCACCAGTGCGTGTTTTCCATTCATTCCTGGTCTCTAAGCTGACACAGGCTCTTTTTTGTTTTGTGTCTCTCTCTCCTCCCATCCCTCTCTCCCTGCTCCATCTCCCCCTCTCTCTCCCTCGACAAGAGCCTCCTCCACTCACTGCTGTGAATCAGGAGGCCTCGGCCAATGAATCCCTTTTATTTGGCTGAGATTGAGTGCAGCCGAGCGGGCCGGCCGGCCACGTAGCCCCATTACCGCCGCGTCGCTGCGCTGGAGATTGCCTGCCTCTGCCTCCTAATTGCCCGCCGCGGCTGAAAGGCCTCGCCGTGGCGACCGCTCAATGGGCATCCCGGCCTGAGATTCATGGCTCCGGTGCCTGTTAAAAGCCCCGGGTCGCCTTTGTTCACAGGACAGGGGACGTGTTTGCCAGGACGTCGGTTTCGCTGCGCTCCCTGCCCTCTTATCTTGTAATATTTCCTGGCACCCTCTCCTCTCTCTGTCAGCTCTCCCACAGTGCGAGGTTAGGGCTTCCTCCTACAGGAGTGATTGCCTTGTCACGCCAGCAATATCTCGGCAAATTGAAAAGAATGATCCATTTATTCTCTCCGCCGACGTCCGAAGCTGATTTTGACTGGGAGCAGCTTTTGGCTGCTTGCGGCACGTGCATGCGAGCGCCTGCGTCCGCGGACATGCATTCTGTGCTTGTTTTTGCTGTCCCCTCGTGTTTGATCTCAGGAGACGCTTTATGGGGAGAATGAAGGTGCCTCTCTGTTTACGGCTCTGAGTTTGTGTGGCCTGGGACTGGTGTGTTTTGTTAATCCTGCAAGGGCATGTGGAGGCAATCTATCATTAAACACCCGCCGTATTTCGGATGGAAGTCTCCCTAAGCTCTATCCACTGACCAGTAGTTTCTTGGCTGTGCCGCTATATGACACAAAAGTTCTTGGTTTCTGTTAATTTCTATCTGTCTGTTCTAGGTTGTCAGCAATAGGAGTCCGGTAACGTGTGACCTTAACGAGGATTATTTAGCACTTCCCAGGCTGCCTGTGAAAGGCATGTCCGGGAGGGGGGGGGGACTTTTTCCCTTTGTCCAAGACAGCTTGACAGTCCACAAGATCCAAGCGTTTATTGCTATTATATTTGAAACTTCAAGGGCAGTGTGGATGACGTCCCAGGCGCTGCTGATTAACATGGTATGGAAACGATTTTAAAAGCGAGGCGGGGGGGGGGGTGCCAGACTTAACGGCTGGAAAAGCGAATGAGCTGACGGAGGATGAAAGCGCTTGGGATGAGCTCAGGCCTCCTTTCATTTGGAGATGCGTGATTTGCTCAAATTCCAAGGCTCATTTATTATTATTATTATCTACATTTACGCTGTGAACCTGGCAGCCCCTCGGCATGCAGGTCCGGTCAAACGGGAGACGCTTGAGAGCAGGGGGCTTCAGGCTGGGCCGGGCCGCTTGGGTTCCCTTCCCCTCCCCCTTTTTGCATCTGTTGCACCAGCATGTTTTTCTGTTTGTTTTTTTTTCTCCTTAAGATCTGAGTGAAATCAGAAGCCTTCAAAGACAAAGGGAGGAGTGCCGGGTGCGAGCTAAGAGAGGGCGTCTCCATGACCAGAGCCGGCGAGGGGAGGTGCTCTTCTCAGCGCAGGAGATGTTTTCAAAACAGGGGAAAAAAACTCAAGTTGGCTTTTAATTTTTATATATATATATATATATATATATATATATATTTCATATACAGCAAAGCTGTTAAAATGTCACACTGATTTACAGTTTGTATTTGGAGAACAACCTTTAAAAACTCCAGGACTTAAGAATGCGCAGGGTGCCCGTTGTAAATCTTCCACTGCTGTGTTCATTAGACTTTGTCCCCGTGTTCTTCAGCGCAGCAGGGTCAGTATGCATAAAACCCGGGTCATGCTTCTGAAATTAAACGAAGCTGTTCCTTCTCCCCCTGCACTCATCGCAGTCTCGTTTCGCGGCACGGAGTGCATATCGGAGAGGGTGCGCGCGCTGCTTTGTGCTCCTTCATTTTCGCGATACCGCCCCGTCTGTTGGCGGGCTGCAGGTGTAGGGGTGTGACACGCCGGCGCGGCGTTCTCCCGGCTCCAGTCGCTCACAACCTGCATCAGCCAATGAAATTCGGAGCAGAGGTGTTCCATTACCGGCGGGTCCCGCTCTGGCCCCATGCTGCTGCTTCTGTAAACACCCTGATGGATCAGGCCTCCGTGCTTCTCTCACATTCCCTGTTTTTTTATTTTTTTTTTCCCTCCCTGCATGTGATTGAAAAGAATAGCCACGGCAGAGAGGTAATCCTGTCATTATCTGACCAGGGGAGAAAACTGGGATGAGTGAAGCCATCCTCCAGACAGATTAGAAAGATTACTCTATTGTCAGGAAATCGTCAGTCAGTCACCTCAGCTCCCAGTCAGAGGGGAGAGACGGGGGGGGGGGGGAGAGAAAAGCTCCATTTGAAGGGAAAATTAATTAAGTGCTGGCCCAGATTTGGGCTTCCTTTCACACAGCGGGGGAGGAGCAGGACGTGGCTGTGCTCCACGCGGAATGGGAAGTGGGGGTTTGTAGGACCGCATGTGGAATGGGGCCTGACTGTCATGGGAGCGCCCGGCATGCACTCACCTGCAGCCTGAAGCAATTTCAGGGAGCCATTAGCAAAGGCTGTCAGCTCCTGTATAGATTGATGACTCACATGTTGACCGTTTTCAGATCTCTGCAGCTCCGACTGCGAATTGATGTGCTTTTTTTTACTGGTGTCGGTGTGCAGAAGACTGGCTGACTGGCTCTTATTTTTTTACACGACCCCAAAAGTGACACGTGCAGGATTTTCCTCAGGAATTCTGTCTGACTGATTGTTTAAAATAACTAAAAAGCCTGGAAGCCAGCAAACGACATGTAACAGCAAAAACTGAAAATCACTGGTTGTGGCTTTAGTGTGTTTTGATCCTGACAGCCCTCCAGGCGCCAATTTTTGACCTTTCTGTGTTGTGTAAGAAAGCGTAAATAAGCCGGTTTGATTTCACAGCCTGATTGCAGCCACCACACACACACCTGACCCAAATGAGCAAACCTCATTACTGCTAAATATTTATAGAAAGGCACCGAGTTTCTATGAAAGACAGGTTAGCATCTCCAGTCAGACATACCACTTGTCGGTATTTGAAATCTACCACCTTCACTCTCTAAGCTGCAGTAGTGTCCCCATGTAGGTCCATGTAGAGCCCCCTTTTTGGACCTGAGCGGAGTAGAAAAGCGTCCCGGTACAATGGGAGTGCAGCTAGCAGCTGTCGGCACTGCTCGGCGCAGGAAATCCTGCGATGCACGGCATTGTACTGTAGGAGATGGCAGACCATACTGACGTGCTCCCGGATCGATTCATTCTGCGGTACCGGAGACGTACCGTACCAAAGAGAAACCCGTCGAGAGCAGAAAAGGAGAGCGGGCAGAGGGGTGCCAGCCCACTTCACTTACTAACGACTGGCCGTATCCACGCCTGCATCTTACACGCCAAGGTTGTGAAGTGTGTCACCTGTCAGCTGGACTGACGTGTGTGTGTTTGTGTTTTTCTTTTTAATTTAGCGTTTGTCTAAACGCACGCCGCGTGGCGGGTGCGAGGCGTCGGCGGGGTGGGGGGTTCACACCTGGCACCCAGCTGCTACAGTCCGCTGCACACTAACTGTGCTTTGTGTGACTTGGACTTGTCTCAAGCACCTTTTTAGGTCGTTTAATTTAATTATGAGCCCCCCCCGCCCCCCCCTTCCTGGGGGGGGGGGGGGGCATTTTCATAGGGAGGCCGGGATTTTAGTTCCCCTTTTAGATCGCATTGGGCTGTATCACATCCACAGAATTCCTGCCGTTACGCTGCAGGCAGGGAAAACGTTTGACATCCAACCCAAAAGTAGAATTACAGCTATGCTTCATGCAGCTTCTGATATTTCTGTGTGTGTGCGTGTGTATGTTTATATATATATATATAATATATATATTGTTTTTTTTTATTATTATTTTTTTCTCACTTTAGGGCCCGCCCCCGAGAGACCTCCCAAATGGGACTGGAATTCGCCGGCGAATGAGAATGGGAGCCGGATGTGAGGCTGCCTGCTAGCAGTCAGCTGACAGCTTGATTTTCCAGCTGCAGCCGAGCAGAAATGAGCCCTAATAACAGCCCCTTACACTGTCACCTTGCAGTAACCTCTGTGTTTGGAGGAAGCCGAGAGCTGGGCTCAGAACAGAGAAACCTAATTAACGAGCCCGCAGCTTCTCTCTGGTGGTGGCCCTTGTTATTCTTCCCTTTATGCTTTTTTTTTTCTACCTCATCTGTTGGGAGGGAAAAAGCATGGTTATTTATTCATGGATTCCATTTAATATTCATCCATTTTCCTGTACTATCTGGGTGCAGAGGGGAGTTTTCTGCTCCGAAGGCTCCCGCAAAGAAATCAGCTTTCAGGTCCATTGAGCCCAGCTGCTGAAGAGGGTTTTTATTTTTATTTTTTTTAACCACCCCCCCCCCCACACACACACACACACACACCCCTTACTCAGTGAATGTGAAGCAGGCCTCAGAAGTGACAGGCCTTGTTTATTACAGATCTGTCACTCAGCTAATGGGCAGAGCAGAGCGGGTGGGTCCTCTGCGCGGGGGGGGCGTGGGGGGGGGTTGGGCGACTATCTGCTTCCCACCCCGGCTGTGTTTCTGGCCTCAGATGAAGTGAGTCAGCCAGTGCACACGGGGGACACGGATCATGCCTAAGGAGCCAGAATACGGTCGTACAGGGAGCACAATTTTATTTCGTTTATTATTATTTCTCTATTTTCAGGGATTTCAATGGTCGCTTGGCTGTGGCCCCAGGAATATGAACATCTCTTTCCATCTTAACATAGACTCTTTTACATTGTGTAGTAATCCTGTAGGGGAGCTTTTAGATATTATTTTCAATTTAGTAATATTTATGTTTTTGTATCTATATTCTGTATTGTTGTGAGCTGTTTTCCCAGAATTATCTTCAGTCTTTCACCATGCATTGAAAACTGGACATTCACACATAACCAGTGGTATCCTTTGAAAGCAGCTCACAAGAGCCCTGTACTGGCCCAGGCCACATTAGCTCAGCTGTGTGTAATCAGTATATAAAATAATACTTAAGTTAAGCTGAGGAGAGGGGTCCATTTCACCTCTAAGCGCTCAGTGTGAGCTGGGACCTCACTGAGGATTCTCTGGGCCGGTAAGCTGGATAAAGTGTCATATACTTCATGCAGCTTGGTATCGGCCTCTAGTGTAAAGATGACAGGCAACTGTTTTTGGAAACGTTGTTAAGCCTTCTTTCCAAAACTGCAGTTGTCTGATAGAACCTGGGGTGACCGAGGGCAGGTTTCGCAGCCAAACTGAAAAAAATGGGAAAAATGGAACGGCAAAAGTAGGAAGGTGGGATCGTAGCTGACGTTCCCACGGAAAGCGATCGAGACTCAGATCCTGCTTACGGCTGTGGGTCAAAGGAGCATAGCAGCAGCCGGACGAGATGCGAGAAAGGGACCTCTGCAACATCCGTTTCTGCGAAGGCCCCGATGCTGACGGCTGGGCGAAGCCGCCTACATGCAGATCTGAGGCACCGCTGGCTGGCTAACGTTGTTTGGTGAGCTAATCACAGGCCAGCAAATCTGCTTAAATCCAAGCTGCCTGCAGAGTGACAGGCAGCGTGTTTTTTTTCCCCTATCGTAATTTGATGCTAATTTTCTGAGACATTTCAAACGGAGATTTCGTCATGAAAGAGCCAGCACTGACATGAAAAGGTAACAGAGCCATGAAAAAAAGAGGTAATTCCAGTAATTCCAACCTCGTGTATTTAGACATTTCCTCTGGCAAAAAAAAAAAGTGGTAATCTGAGACGCTGGACCATCAAGCCTGAAGGAAGGACTCTGCTCATTGTATCGAGCCAAACATGACCACGTGCGGCCGCTGAACCGGCTGTCACACAGAGACTCTGCTTCTCAGGAGCAGCTGTATTCAAAAGCTGGAGGTGAGCACACTCCCCCGGCCTCTGCCAAGACAGCCATTTAAGCCGTGATTAAATTTTAATGCCGGAGCAAGGAGGTAGAGGGATAGATCTGTCGGCATGGAAACAATGCCTTTTTGGGAGGGGGGGGGGGGCAGGGCGCTGAGGTGCCTTTGGAGAGGAAGAGTGGGCCAGCTGCTTTTTGATCACAGTGTGAGAGTCTTCCCCGCGTCCGCCATGAATATTACATTAGCACGCGACAGGCACTCTGCAGTTAGCTGACACTCAGGGGACGGGGGAGAGCTCCATCACCGGGGGTGAGAGCAGAGAAAACGCCGGCTTGGATCGGCCTTTACATGCACTGCAAAGTCTGCCGGCCATCCGAAACTACCTTTCACTTGCCAAGAGTTTTTTTTATGCAGCTTTTTTTTGGCAGATTTTTAAATGAAAAGCACTCGCACTGTGTGACCGGTTTAGTAGGCGCTCTTGCTCCTCCAGATTGCAAATCATACGGCTATAGTATCTACATGTATGCAACACAGACAGGGTGGAGGCTCTCTCGCTGTGTGGCTGAGCATTAGCACTGCTAAGACGCATCTACTGAGCTGTCATAAACATGATGCGATGGTCCAGCATGTGAGGAACAGCCACCTTCCTGGGATTTTCAATTTAGGGAGAATGGTCCGATAGACAAGACACATCGAGTCAGTCGCAGATCGGGGACTGAAAACACCTTGTTAATCCGGGAGGTCAGAGGAGGGGGGGCAGTTTCATTAAAGCTAACAGGAAGGGGAGTCACACACATGCATGTATGTTTCAGTCCGTTAGGCAAGTGTGAACTGCACAGTGTGAAAATGGCATAACCTGAGCAAAGGCCATAAAGGGCGTTCGTGGTAGTGGTGCAGAAGCTGTGTGATGCTGACTTCCGGGTGTCTGTATTTCTTGCAGCTCCTGCTCTGAATGGGATTTTCGCCCCTGCAAATGGCTGTGTCTTGGCGCGTCTGTAGTCACAGAGTGTATGCAGAGAACAGTGGCAGGGGGAGGCCGTGGCAGACACTTCCTCGTGTCTTGTGAAAAGCATAGTTCATCTTCCCAGGGCATAGTTCTTATGTCGTTTTGTCAGCACGGCATTGCTCGGTTTCAGCCATACGGCGAGTGCTTAATATCGCTAATAGCCGAGCTAACCAGCTGCATCGCCAGCGCCGTGTTTATCTGACAGCTTTGCGAGTGGGTGTTTCTCTCTCCTGCTCATTAAGGAAACGTCACGCATTATGGCCTGCTCAAGACATAAATTCGGCACCTGAAAGACGGCACTGCACGTGGTATCTCGCCAAACATGACCCCGTGCAGCGGCTGAGATAATACGGTGTGCAAGCCTCTTCCTTTCTGCCAGCTTTGACCTTGTAGCACACAATGGTGTTTAGATTAAAAGGCTAGAGTACCTGTGGAATGGTGTAATGGCCCTGAGACAACGCTCCCGTGGCCTGTGTGGGCGGAGTTCACCGCATCCCTGTACCACACATGCACCCCTCCCCCCATCACCTATTACTCAATTTGTCAAGGAGCCCATTATGGGCAGAATTGTCCTCTTAGCGGCGGTACACTTATTTCCTGAGCGTTTCGGGCTGCCGTGTTGTCTGTTTGACAGGGCACGCCCCTGGGGAATTCCCAAAGAAGCAGTCGCTACCCACTTGACTTGGCCCTTATTTAATTTCACTGGCTCCTTACGTAACGCGCCGCCAGTCTGCCGTTCGCTTGCCGGTGCCGTCGCTCAGATGGCTAATGAGACACTGGAGGAGAAGGCTTATCTTTGGAGAGGCTGCTGGACACACACGTTTGTGGGGACCAACCATTCATTTCTATGAGCAGAACCCTAATCCCAACTATGACAATCTTAATCCCTACCCAGCCCTAACCTTAACCATAAGTCACCAACCCAAATACAAGACTTTTGGCATTTTACACACAGTACACACATGTGGACACACACAGATACACGCACACTCTCCTCCTTCACTGGCTCTTCATGGGGGGAGGGGTGAGGGGGATTGTAAATGCAATATGGACATGGACACCCTGAAGTTCATGAGATACAAAAACAGAGTGGAAAGAAAAGGCTACAGTACCAAGTGAAAATTGGACTATAAATGATTTCTTGTGCAACATCATGCTGCGTTTTAAATGTAGTGTTTGAGTATTTTTGTCTGGTTGCATTTGTCTTGTCTTGTTTCGAACACGAAAATCCCAGAGAATAACAGGTGAGAAAGCAAACAAACAAAACAGATTAAATGTGCCCTTGCGTGGTGGTTATTGTTTGATATCTTGGTGAAACTGGGAAAAGAAAGAGGAGCCAGATAATGGGGATGCAGACTGAATTAAGATAAAAGTAAAAGCGGACTGCACAGGGCTAACCCTTCCGCTAACCCTTCCGTGGCTCCAAAGCACTCGTGGCGGAGGTTGCAGGAATCTCGGCGAGGCCTAATTTAGCAGAATGCAGGGCACTGACTGCTGAGAGGCCATAGTGAGCACAGTTAGTATGATAATAAACAGGGCTCACTCAGGTCTTCCTCTGCTTTGCTCGCTGCTCGTTCCGTGGCCTGGACAGCCGCCAGCAGCACTTCAGCGAGAAGCCCAGGATGTGCTGTGTCTCGGCTCTCAGATATGCCTGGAATTTCCCTTTCAGTGAGCTGCGAGCACGCTGGTATGCGAGGCATTCACATTTTCTAATTAAGATCAAAGAATTGTAGGCAGTGTTTTGAGCAGTGGCTTTGGACATGTATTATTGTGTACAATTCAAATTGCTAGTTTGGTGGTCACATATGAATGCTTCAAAAATCTTCAAAACCAGGATCTAGTGAGGGGTTGCTTTACTATTCTCAATAAAAGTATTTATATAGTACGTAAAAAAAACAGAATAGAAACTATAATTAACTCAGACCTACAAGACAAGTAATCCAGTCTCAAAGGAAGCAGATAAATCGATTATTTTGTTATTTTTGAGAAAGATAAATTTCATTGTCTGGAGTGGAACATATCCTTGTCGTAACTGTATTGATTTTAAGAAGGCATTTGACTTTGTGAATCGAGACACTGTTTGGTAGATCTTGTTCTATGGAAAACCACCAACGATTGAAAAAATCATGTAGAAAGTCCTCTGTATGTGGAGTTTATATTTGAGAATTCGGCTGTTGGTTTTCTTGGACAGATTACGGTAAAAGTAAGTGTTCTCTCATATGCGGAGAGGCTCTCCAATCTACAGGATCCAGATAAGAGGATGATTAAAAATTCAGGAGAATTTATCCATCCATCCATCCATGTATTTTCATTTCCCGCTTGTCCTGTGCAGGGTCATAATGTCTGGAGTCGATCCCAGAGACTGGCAGAAGACAGGGAATAACACAGGATGGGTAGCAGCTTCAGGAGAACTCAGTGTGCCTGTAAATGGGATAGATCTGCTCAGCAGGTAAACGTGTCATGACTACTTCCAGTGAATTTCCTAGCTTACTGATGTACTAATTGATGCAATTCAGGTTGTGGGTACCCATATACCTGGAGAGAAAAAAACGTAAAAACAACGGTTCATACGTTTGCTATACTATGCTCCACTGAGAAGTCAAAGCAGCACTCCTTAAACTCGCACCTTACAGAAGCAATGTTAAATCCATTGTATTTTGGCCCAACCAGGATGTCAGCATGTCACGAGAGAAGACATGAAGGGTCAGATCCCTCCATAATGGCTGCCTCAGGAGAATGTGCTATATATCTCAGTCAGATAAAATTATGAAAAACAACAAAACACCGAAGGACCAGGAAGCCTTTGCACGGTAAGTATTATCACGGTGAGACTCATCCAATGACCGGAACACACCTTGAGAAATGAGCCACGATTGAGTATCACATGACCCCAGTTTCCATGAAACAGACACGCCAAGGCGAGTGGGACCCTGTGATGCCAGTCCAGGGAGGAGGTACAGGTGACTGGCAATCCAACTGGCAGAAGTCATTGCCTAAGAATGAACAATGGAAGAGGGAAGGAGTCATAGTCAATTATTCAGTCCATTTTTGGGATTCTGAAATTGTTCAGTCAGCTGTGATTGGCTGGCATCCCAAGTGGCTGTTTCCTGCCTCGTTGTGTCCTGTTTCCTGAGATGGGCTCCAGGCTCACTGCCACCCAACCCTGCATGGGAAGTGATGGAGGACTCATTCCTGAATGGAGACATGTGACTTTCTGTGATGCTGATTTTCACAGTGTTTGGCTTGGCTGGTTAAACACATAACACAATACCACTGTCTTTTGTTAAAATGAGCAGCTTTCGCCAAGTTTTTTTACAAATTCTTATTTCCTAGTTACATTTATGGTCAGTTCTCGATTTCTCTTCCATTTTATATGTGTTGTTGGGAAATCACCCGTTTTTAATTAGTGAGGCCCACCGTAACACTCGAATCTGTTCAGACTACACAAAGGCCAGCTCCAACGGCGTTCCTCTTCACATCTCCTTGTGTTAGCTCAATGGCGAACCATTCAGTGTAAACCGAAACAGGACATTCTGTTTGTCTCCCGCAAAATTACCACAAGAATCGCCGTTCTGCCCTGGCTAAAGAAATGTGGCTATTTTGCAACATTTCTCAGCGGTATGAGGAATGTCACTTTGAAAAACAGCTTGGGGATTAGATTAATCCCCGTATTTTATTATACTTAATTTATTCCCCCGGGATGTGTAACACCCAAGTCAGCTCCGTCTGCTGTGCCCTCCCCCTGAATTAATTACTCCAAAAAGACAAAGAACACATGAAATGGGTTATAAAAAGGACAATTTAAAAAATGTATTTCATTATGTCCTCAGTTTCTCTTCCCTTTCCCTCTGCACCCCTCTCTCTAGTTTTATAAAAAAAACCTTCCTTTCTTCTAGACTTTTAGCTTTTAATAGCTCACAAACCAGGGTACAGCTCCTCCGACGGGCCAGAAAAGCACCAGCACTGTGTGCAAATCGCCGCAAACTTTTCTTTCAGCCACTTGTAATTAAGCTCTTCAGCTGGACAAATGCACTTTGAGGTGGACAATGTAAAAGCCAAAGGGGGTTTTAATCTAAGGGCATTATCTGTGTTTTTTCAGCGGCCGTCTTAATCTGGAAGTCAGGAAATGACTTCCACGGCTGAAAGCCTCCCACTCCTACTAATGTGAAAATGCAAAATTACTGGGCCATTGTTTACTGCTTATAAAGCATACGACTTTCCAAGCTTTGTAATGCATGCATTATACTCCGTCGGCTTTCCGCATAGCACTGGGCTATGGCGATCCTTCTCACAATAAGGCTTTCTGCATTTCGCCAGAGCGACCTTGAGGCTGCGGATTAATACCGCTGCGGGCCTTTTCCTTTCCCGCTCAGGACGCCGGCCTCTGTGGTGGTTGTGGAAGCGTATCGATCTGCGCATGATGGTAACAGAGAGACGTGGCACCGTCCTGTTGCCACGCTGTTATTTATAAGAGCCAAGCACTATGCAGATCACTAAATAAAACTATTACCACGAGCTTTTCCCCAGCTACCTTCTAATCTACATCCACCTTGCTCTTTCCAAGGCATTTAATCCCAGTTATTTAAAACATGAAGTAAAAAAATGACAATTATTTAAAGATTTTTGTAGTAAAGCAGCTTTAAGGTTTTCTTCACCTGCCCTCGCGCATCCATAATTATAGAAAGTCCCATGTAATCTGGCTTTCTGCTCACTGAGCTCCTGACAGGCTCAGCTGACCTGCTTCCTGCTGTAGCCAGAGCGTTCCCCCTGATTGGTTTCTACTGTAGCCAGAGCGCTTCCCCTGATTGGTTCCTACTGTAGCCAGAGCGCTTCCCCTGATTGGTTCCTTCAGCTAGAACTGCCGGATTGTGGAAGGGGCTCCTGTCCTGGGGCTGGCTGTCCAGCAGGGCCTCGCCTCCACTCCACTGTCCTGATAGAGTCCAGTGGGGCTCCTAAAGGTGGATGGGAACAAGTCATTCCTTGGCGAGTCTGCATCAAGACTCGAATCAAAACATTGCTAGTCCGAGTCAAGTCTCAAGTCATGTGCCCTCAGGTCCAAGTCAAGTCCAAGTCTTTCCATCATTTTTGCTATTAAGTCACAAGTTATCAAATATATACAAGCTGGAGTCCAAGACAAGTTTTGAGTTATGTAACTTGAGTCCCTACCTATATCAGTGTTTTTTTTCCTTACCAGTATTTTTTTGTGATTGTGTTGTAGGTTAAGTACTTCCTAAGCAGAAATAGGTTGAAAAGAGAGTCTCCATTTTGTCAGAGTTGTCCTCACACAGTTTTAATGCACCTCATATGCAGGGAGCAATGCATCTTTCCAGCAAACTATCTCCGGAGACATTGCATTTGCCCAAATGAAAATGCAGACAGCAGAGAATCAATATACACTGAAATTATAAAATTAACGTTATGATATCCAGACGGGGGACTATAACCTACTAGAGCCATAGGGTGCAAGTTAGGCCCAAGTCTCAAGTCATTTGCCATCGAGTCCAACTCATTTCATCTGTTTTGCTGAGTCAAGTCAGAAGTTCTAGTTGAGCTACGAGTCAGTGACTCGAGTCCCCACCTCTGCCATGAGGATCATCCACCACTGGGGGCACTGTCCTCACACAGTAGGCGCTTTCACACTGAAGTTCCGGAACCTGGTCCCGATTTACAAGTCCCAGAGCCATCTCGAACTAGAACTTTTGTGGCTCCTGGCCACTTTGGTGTGTCACTTTCACAGCACACAACAGGAACTAGGACCTGTATGCTAAATAAGCATGAGAGATGCAAAAAGGAGACACACAGTATATACACATTATAAGTCTTTTTTTTAGTTTTTTGTTTGTAGTTGGGGGAATCAGTAGCAATCAAAATGGGACACAGCCTTTCATTTATATTTTACTTATGCATGTTCATGACATGTTTATGATTCTTATAAAATTTGACGTAACATTATCCAGCTAAAGTTAAGCGCAGATTTCAGCAAGTTAAGTGCAAATTTGCCCCGCCAATATTAGACAAAAGTGTATTGGTTATTGATTGGATCTTCTGATGCAGAGATATGGAGACGCAAGCAAAAAAAAATATTCATTGATGAATTAAATGTAATTGTGGAACAGAAATAATTCCATCAGTTCAATTTTTATCCTACTACTTCTGTCTCTTTCCCTGGACTTCCGCATAACTACCAAGTTAGCACTGGTGCATGTGGCCACCCATCAGCACGTTTATCTCTGTAAGCACCTCCCCTGTAGTTTGTGTTCCAACAAAAAGTCTGGAGTAGGGACCAAAAAAGGGTTCTGGAACTGCCTCCGAGGAACTACAACCAGGCCAAGTACCTGCAGCGTGAACACGATAAAAGTCCTTGGTTTTGAAAAAAGATTCTGGTTCCAGAAAAAAGTCCTCATGGTGTGAAAGTGCCTAAAGAGACATTGGGTGGCTGCTCTTAAAAATAATAATAATAATAATAATAATACATTTTATTTATATAGCGCTTTTACATGAAGTCAAAGATGCTTCAAGATGCCTCTTGGTGTGCAAATTCATTGTCCCAGGTGTAAAATACTTACATGCAGAACTACTCAGGATTCTTAAGCAAATGCAACCCCCAAATCCTTACATCAGTAACTATTATGTTTTCACAGTCAAGGTTTCATCTCCCAATAATCATGTTTGTTTTCGCCCTGGAATCTGAATGATCTCAGAATCTCATTGAGTACCCTCATTTACCTAATGATCTGTAGTAATTGGATGTGCATTAACCTTAGGTGAACATTTTTAGAAGAGAGGTTCTCAGGAGAATATCCTTTACATTGAACTACAGTTAGTATGTAAAACATACTGAGATGCACAGCTTTCGCTAACTGCGGTGGTAACAGTGCTGAGCTGTTTCAAGATTCATTACAGCACTGAAGTGGGGCGTCTTTTTCTTTTTTATCTCTGGCGAAATGAATGAGCAGAGCAGACAGGCATATTAACATGGTCAGAGGCCACTGGGCTATTAGAGCTGCTCCGTACGACAGTGTAGTTGTGTTGTAGTTGGTGTACTTGGGGGGTGAGGGGTGATCATGTGGATTAAATTGTATTTCAATCTGGACATGAACACACTGAACCTGAAAATCCTGTAAAATACAGGATGGGTGGCAACTTCTGGTTTAAGATTTTATTATCCAAAGGTGTGGCGGGTGGGTGCAGTGGGCGGATGTGGCGGGCCGATGCAGCGGGCGGATGTGGCGGGCGGGAGCGGCAGGCGGCTGCGGCGGGCGGGAGTGGCGGGCGGGAGCAGCGGCTGAGCGCTTCATTAGCTATGCTGTGCGCTGCAACCCTGGCTGAACCTTGTCATAATGACACAGCTCTCTATAAAAACGTGTAGCTGCAGAGAACATCTCGAGCATGAGGGGGTGGTGGGGGGGATCAATCTGACCTGACTCCTCATTGGTAGTCTCCTTTGTTGCTAAGGATTTGAGATGGATGCCAAGAAAGGGTAATTGATTAAGTATTGAACCAGCCTTCAGAAATGATGGATTCAGGAAGTCAAACTGCTTACCTCCAGCATCCCTGCTCCTGAGGTGGTAATTGGACTACATGGCAGTTCATGAGCAAGGCGGAGACACACACCGGCTGGCGGAGACCGCGAGATTGAGTGTCACACCGCTCCTTTGCATACAGAGGCATCTTCTTCACCTCCCTCCTCTCACAGCATGTTACACAAAGATGCCCGTCTGTGTGTTTCAGCGTGTCTGTCTCAGGACCCGGGTTCGGCACGGCCATTTGCGCAGGGGCACGGTGATGGAGTGTAAGTCCCCTTGTGGCATCAGTGTGAGCCCTCTCAGATAATATATCTGACGGGGAAATCTCCCTATAGAGGGAGTGTTGCACAGACATTCTTCTGGTAACATTCTTCGGGGGGTGGGGGGTGACAGAATAGATTCTGTGACATTTATCAGCACCTCCAGCCCTGTCACGCTATGAACCACACTGGTGTGTGTGTCTGTGCATGTTGGTTTGTAAAATGTCCCCAAAATTTGGTAAAACCTGAAACTTCCATACTTTTGGGGACATTTTTTCAGGTCCATATTTGGATAACCTCAATTTAAAAAAAATCTGTGAATGCAATCAAAAAAGTAAAAGTGCCAAAAGTCTTGTATTTGTGTTGATTATGTGTTTAGCTTATGGTTAGGGCTGGGTAGGGGTTAAGGGTGTCGTGATTAGGATTTGGGTTTTTCTCCTAGAAATGAATGGGTGGTCCCTATTTAGACTGCTCCGTGGGTATGTATGTGTGCCTGGCTCTGGTTGCAGGCATGGGGCGGGTTGGCTCTCTTTCCATTCTTATGACCAATCCGGTAGCCTGTTTCTGGGAGATGCGTGGAAGCGGGGGGGCCAGGTGGCTGTGCTTCTGCAGGCGGCACGCAGGTGGGTGACAGCCGGCCGCTGAGGGCCCCATTTGCAAGGCCCCCTTCACAGGGCCCCATCTGCAGGGCCGCATTCACAGGACCCCATCTGCAAGGCCCCCTTCACAGGGCCCCATCTGCAGGGCCCCATCTGCAAGGCCCCCTTCACAAGGCCCCATCTGCAGGGCCCCCTTCCTCCGGCTGATGCTCTTGCACCAGTGAACCACCTCCTGCCATCCGTCGATTCCCAGCAGGCACGGCTGCAATCGGCTGCCTCGGGACCTGAGCGGATTCGCTGGGAAATTCCTTTTTGCACAATAGAAAACATCCCACCAATTAAGCTTATTTAAGATTTTGGCAGCCACTTCCCCTACACCTAGGGGCAGACAGGTGGAAAGGCAGCCACTTCCCCTACACCTAGGGGCAGACAGGTGGAAAGGTTACCGAGTACCCAAGTACCGCTGAGGTACCCTGAGCACGGTACCGTCCCCAAGCACTGCTCCCCGGGCGCTCAAGTAGCTGACCCTGCTGTGTCATGATGTCACATGGGTTAAATGCAGAGGACATATTTCGTTATGTGCTATGGTGTGTCAACAATGATGATTAATCACCCTTGAGTTTTAAAAGGTCCCCTAAAATTCCTTTACAGTTAAGTAGTGAAACTGAAAGAATTGCAGGTGGAGGTGGAATTATCCTCAAACATATTTAATTTTGTTACAAAAAGATTTGACCACCTGATTACAAAAGTATTTGGAAAGTGGATGGCTGGCTGGCTGGCTGGTTGGATTGATGGATGGATGGATGGATGGATGGATAGATGGGTGGATGGATGGATTGATGGATGGGTGGATGGAACAGATAGATAGATGGATGGAAAGCATACTGTGACACAAATGCATGTGCAACTGTCTAATTAAATAGCGTGAAATCCAAAGTGTCCTACACTAGGAGCTCCTTCCAAAAAAGAAATATTGTCCTTTTAGTAGAGCACCATTTAGCTTATCAGGGCTAAGCCTGTGTTTAATTACATTTTCAAATGTGTACTTATGTGATTGACAGAATTCTCAGCTGAGATGCTTTGAAAATAAATACAAAAGAATGATGCTGGGTTTTGAGTGGGTTGGGGGATGGCATTTGCCGGGGCCAGATTATCGCCCAGGATCTTTTGCAGGCGATACGGGGTTGTGGTTACAGCAGGACGGTTTGACGAGAAAGATTCTCTCGCTGCTGTCACAGGCTGGTCCACAGAAAGGCTCGCTGATGGATTTAGCAGGACCCGAAAGGTGGCGGGCAAACATTAGCCAGTTATTTCTGTCTGCTTCCGCTTACAGTGTGGGAAGTAGCTCCAGGGGGCCTCCGTAATGCCTTGTAATGGCTCTTAGGTGGGGGGTGGGGGGTGCCCTGGGCTTAGAGACGCAGACCTGCAGGCAGTGTTCCGCAGCCTCGTATTTTAGCCAGAATAGTATCAAAGCACGAGCATCTGTGGGTCACGTTGAACCTCTGCCTGGAGAGTGGCCATGCACACGTGCATGCGAGCGTCACCCTCCCCCATCCCACGAGGAAATAATCACGTAACTACATGCATGCAAGCGAAGATACTGGCAGCACCCAGCCTGCGAGCAGATGTGGCCCCCGGCATGGGGGGGCGGGGCGGCCCCCCCCCCCCCGGGGGGGGGGGGGGGGGGGGGGGGGGGGGGGGGGGGGGGGGGGGGGGGCCGCGGGGGGGGGGGGGGGGGGG
>JAODKN010000008.1:1050780-1064305 GCA_026774425.1 Petrocephalus zakoni | reverse complement strand
GAGGGGGTGGTATGGCTGGGGAATAGAGGAGCATGTGGAGTAGAACGGGGCGGGAGGAGGGGGCATGTGGGCAGGGTGGGGCTGAATTGGGGCTTGACTTATGCCTGTCCAAGTTCCATCTTTCCACCTTGACTAGCTGTCCTCTGAGACCGACTGAAAGCTGCTCGAAGGAAGCTGCAGAAGGAATGTCCTGTAATATTTACACATATGCTAATTATTTCCTGCCCCCTAAGGCTGTGGGAAGTACAGCTTTTGTCATTTCTGTGCGTTAGCAGTCACACGGCTCTAACACAGGGCTGCCGCTGATCTGGATGTCTGTTTTTTATGACCGTTTCCTGTTTTCTGTTGTTTTTTTGAGCATGATTAAAGTGTGCCATGTCCCAGTGGATCTCCTCCTGCTGAGTGGATCTCCTCTTTTTCCACGCAGATCACTAAGGCTGCATCACGATTTTAGTTTTAAGCTTCAGAAATGCCAAACCGCGCTTAAACGCACAAATGTATTTCCATCGGTAATTTTTACTGCCGCTGAGAATGAAGACTCATGTTTTTACTTTTGGCTATTGATCCAAACGCACCTTGGGATAAATTATTCACAAGGAACAAAGAGGACGACTTGCATATACAGGCTTTTGTCTGCCTAAAAGTCACCAAGCAGGGTTTTGAAACGTAGAAGAATGCAGCTCGTCTGAAGCTGCGAGCCCCTTAGAGTTCATGCCGCCTTCAAACACAAGACTGGAGCTTTTGTGAGGATCAGGGGAATTCCAGGCAGCCATGAAGCATTTACATTACACAGCTCACGCCTTCACGGGGTCCAGTGCTTTCAGCTCTGGGAGGGAGTGAACTCCAGGGCCATGTTTTAATGGTATACTGGCCAAGGCACAGCAGTTCTGGGGGACAATCTTGGATCTTGCTTTTGTGCCTAAACTGCTCCTACTCCTTAGCTTTAAAAAGGCCTTCTTTTGTACATCTTGGGGAGAAAATGAGAATTTGATATCGCCGCTATAGATAGTCTCTATAAACTCGACGCGATGAGCACAAATGAAAAGAGCGTGCACACACACCAGACGAGCTATCAGACCCCTGCTTGTAGGAGTCCAGGAAACAGGATCTGGGGAGTGCATCTTGAATTGATTTTGCCCGGCGACGTCAGAGCCCGGAGAAAGCTTTCATTAAATCTCTCCCTCCTCTTCTCCTGCACTGGTGGTGGATGTTAGGCGCTGTGATATGTGCACAGCCTTTTCTCTGCACTCCGGCTGTTTTATGAAGTATATAACAAATGTGCCCCCTCCCCCCCACCCTACTCCAGCCTAGTAAGCAGGATAAGCGTCTTGTTCTGTCTCGGCGGCTCTGTTGAGAGCTGCGGGTCATCGTGCCATGCCTACAGTAGAGAGTCTTATTAAAGACCTTGTCCCCAGCAGTAAAACAAACAGCTCTGCAGCCTTTTCATCCTCATCAGCGCTTTCCTCGTCTGCCGGAGTAGCCGCCCAGGGGCGGGGGGGTCTTGCTACAGCAGCCATCCCTGCACTTCCTTAGATTGCCTCTCTAATCACTGGACCTTGAGCTGTGAAAAGGTCGTTCAGTCCGTTCTGATAGGTTTTTGATTCATCTGTCTCCCTGCAACCCCCCCCCCACAAGCTAATCCAACCTGCTCCATCCTCCCCCCTCCCCTTTATGCACATGGGAAAACTGTAAAGTCAGTATTACCCAAGATTCCAGGAGGGTTAATAACTTGGTCATCTGAAGTGGGGCCCCGTCTCGGGTACAGCCTCCCTGAGCCCTGCCGGGGAAGGGGGGGGGGGGCGTGCCAGGCCATCGAGCACTGGGACCCCCGTATGCACCATGCTAAATGGAAGCTATTCCAATTTATTCCCACCGGAGCCCCGTGAACATGATCCCACGCAACGACCTGCAGAGAGGATGTGAGCAGCTACTTGTGAGCAGCCCTGAGTGAGCGAGGCCAGGACGGGCGAGACCCAAAGCCGCTGGCAGGATTCTTGGCAGCAGTGTGCACTCCACTTGCATTCCTTTGGACAGTCTGTTATCTGGATATTAACAAGCTAACATAGAGAATATAATAATGCCACCATGTACTCATAATCAAAAGGCTGAAGGCTGAGATGGAAGTGATTCACTTACAGACCTGATCATAATGACGACGATGAGTCATAAACCCTTTCCTTTGTCGCCGTGGATGAATGTTTTTTTTACTTGCCTCCTTTCCTTAAGTTCGGCTTCTTTGGCTTGTTTGTTTTTCTCGTCCCGTTCCCTGTTGTAGCAGAGCGCTGGTGCAAAGTCTTTCTGACAGCTTGAAAATAACAGCTCAGCGCCAAAGAAAACTGGGCCTTCAGACTTAATGAGCTGGCAGGGGCAGAACATCAGAATTGTTCTTCAGTGACGAAGGCTGCCAGCGAGGTGCAGTGTTGGGCTCCTCCTCTCCGCTACTGGTGGTCGGGCAGCGGGCTAGCCACCGGCTGCTCTCTCTACCATGGGGGGGCCGACCTGGGGAGGGGCGGGACACGAGGAGGCCTCAGAGAGAGATGGGGGAAGTCCCGGTCCAAAGTGAGATGTTGGGAAAACGGGACATGAGATGTGATGGATGAGCGAGAGACAACACAACTTCCAGGGCGGGGTGACGAGCTCGGCACAGGTCATGCAGACATTAGCACCGCCGGCCTGGCACAGGGGAGCTTCACGGGGCTTTAGCATGGGTTACTATTTGCTAACTAGGCAGGGAACAAGGTGCGGCGGTGATGGATCACCCACGGATGTGGCAGGATGCTATGGTGCGACGTGGTGTTCCTATCTGTGCCACTGACAGATGGATTAGTATGCGCTTGGTGACAGCCTAACCAGCCCTGCACCTGCCACTGCCTGCTTCCAGCAGCAAAGGGTTCAGCTGCTTTGTAATGATGCCGTCTGCCTTGTTCCCAGCAGGTCCTCTGTCTTCTCATTCCATTAGAGGGCACGGTGGAGGGCGCAAGGCCTCCTTCCCCTCCTGAACAAGAACCGGCATCCATTATGTCTTGCTATGATGTTCACCCACACCGGCACATTTCCACATGGTAGTCTGAACGACAAGCACGAGCCAAGATGTGGGATTTTCTTGCTGTGTATAGGTTATGGGGCTGCTGCAGCCCTTCCTGCAGCACTGCTCGGGAGCTCCATGTAAACACATTAACCACCTTTGGCGCCATATTGAATAAACACACCAGATAATATAGGTCATATTTCTTGGAATAACGACAGAAATGGCTTCAGTTGCATTATGGAGGCGCCGGGGAGGCAGCGCAAAGCCAAAAGCATCCAAGAGGCCAGCCGTAATGAAAGCAGCAGGCTCCCTGTCCTCGTTAACAACTGCCCTCCAGGTATACCACCTACCACCCCCACCACGCCACGGGCCGATGCAAATGGGCAGGGGACCGGCCATTATCCCAGCCTGGAACAGGGGTGCAGGGAGCGTCGGAGGAGAAGGAGCACGGTCTGTGTGGGGAGAGGAGTGGGCAAGGCGGACACTCAGGCAGCCATCTGCACTACCGGACAACGTGCTGGACGCAGGCGCTGCACCCAGATGCTACACGCAGGCGCTGCACGCAGGCTGTGTGTTAATATTGTTAGCTGAGCAAACAGCTCCTGTAATCGCCCCCATGGCCTATAAGGGAGCGGAGCTGACAGGCAGAGCTGAGCAGGAGGAGCAGCGTCAGGATCATGCTGTGAAGCCCTGGCCAGCACTCTGCGTCCACTTCCTGTTTTCACCCTCTTTTATTGAATGCCTATATTAGGTTATTGTGTAAAAATAGAGCAAACAGGATCTTTCTGGAAATTGAACCCATCCCCCTTCAGCTACACAGAATACAGAAGAGAGACGGCCATTGTCTGTCCTCATTATCTTCGAGAGGATTAGGTTGGGTGTGAAGACGTATCCTGTCAAAATGGCAACAGATTTGGGCGACAGCTGTGAGTGTCATTGCCGAGCGTGTCGTCATTTTATAGAATGGCTAACAGAGACATAAACACTGAAAGAGCTTTAGAAAAAAAGATTCCTGCTGATGACCTGATGAGTGATTCAGTCATGCGAGCGATTCAGAAATAGTCTGTGGCCTGGTCTGCTGTTTACTGCAGCTGCCCCTGGGTATGGGCTCTATCACACTTGGGGAAACACAGAGGCACCTTTGTGGGTGTGAGAGGATGGAGTAACGTGCTGGTGAGCACGTCATTGTGTGCACAAAACACTCCTGTGTCCAAGTGCTTGTTTGTTGCCTTGTTTGCGCTTCAAGAACCCTACTTCCCTACCAGCATTTCTTTCCTGTGAAAATCAGAAACATTTCTCTGGGTTGTAAGGGAAGCACATTATAATATGTGTTTCCCCTGATGTACCATAGTCAAGGGCATTGGCAAAATATATCTAAGAGGAAACTGACACATTAAACACAAGAGCCAAACAGATATGGCTTGCCCAGGCCTCGCTTCCAGGGTGTCCCCTGCCTTGTGTCCTGTGATGGACCGGCATCCCATTCAGGTAGTCCCCTGCCCTGTGCCCTGTTATGGACCGATATCCTATTCAGGGTGTCCCCTGCCTTATATCCTGTGATGGTCTGGCATCCCATTCAGGGTGTCCCCTGCCTTCTGTCCCGTGTCTTCTGAGATAATTTCCAGGCTCACTGAGACTCTTGCTGCCTTCCTTTTGCAAAGGAACTCGGAACTGGGAATAATGTCAACTGTGTTCCAGTTCCAGTTAAAAGATTGAAAGCCATTTAGCAATACCAGGGACCTGTTTCAAAAAGCAAGATATCTTGCTTAGCCAGATAACGTCATGGATTTAAGGTACCCCAGTAAATGGCCTTTATCTTTGTTCACTTACATTTAGCCCAGACTACCTTAAATCTGACAAATTATCTGGCTAAGCAACAAATCCTACTTTCTGAAACAGTTTTAGCCCAGTTAATTGTTAGCCATTGTTGGCAATATCAGTTGATAACATTATGCAATATTTTGCACATAAAAACACCATAGCAACACATTCACATTTAGCGGTTGGATAGTACTGTGTGTACGACCAATTTAATGACCCACAAATAAGACATAATGGCTAATAAACAGTATAAAACTGCAGCTTTAAAATTGCAGCTCTGTTGATGAAGGGCACAGTCATCTTGATTTCTGAGGTCGGGACTGTGTAGACTCCTCTGACTTCACGAGTCGGAATTCCAACTTCAGGGGGCGTTCCAGTTGAAATTTCTGACTAGGAACTCAGGAATTTACAAGTTCAAAAGGAACGCACATCTGTACTGGATGATAATTTACAAATGGATGGATTTTGTTTAATGCAGGTTAAATGGACCTCCAAGCATAAATGGGTGTTGGGTTTGGTAACACAAACCATTAGACACCTGTACTAAAACACCTGGCAGGCCCAGGGCTCCACCTGTGGTGGTGCCTGACGACTGCCCCCCTGAAGGGGCCCCACAGGCATGATTACTGCAGGCCCACAGAGCCCCCCATGGTGAGCCACACAATAGAGTGTACCTGTCATCACTGCTGGTGGTTACTGCACATTCTGCATCAGGCAGTCAGGATCTGTAAAAACTGCACAAGAAGAGCTGACAGGCCAGGCCCCTGTCACGACTTGTGGGCAAGTCATTTCTGTTCATTCGAGAACCTAGAAATTCTTCCTAGAATCCAAAAAATAAAATAAGTATTCAGCATTTATAGTTGGGCGTCCCCAGGTTCAGCAGAGCTTTCCTAACACTAATAAGGTCACACATGCATACAGATAACGCTTCAGCTCTTTCTTTTTGACAAAATACTAAAATCTTTAGAATTGTGTGGATTACTACTGCTTTAGTAAGATGAACAAATTAGTGTTACAGAGTCATGACACTTAGTCTTGCCACAACAAAGTGGAATTTAAAACATACATTGGGAGCGCACCTAGGATGGCTTTTTAGCTTCACGTTGACAATCTGACAGTAAACTTGGCTCTAAGAAATATCTCTCTGCAGCATCATCTTTGGCAAGTCTCGCTTATTTCTGCCCCTAGTGTCTTTGGACATAGAGAAATGACATAAAATGTCAGCTGCCCTTTCTGACCAGTGCTCCTCTAGTATCTCTGCCTGCAGTCTAAATTATTTCTCATATGACCCATTGATACCCCATGTGGGATTTTTATTTTTGGATGTTTACATATCCTCTAGCAACTCAAGGACTAATTCAGACAACAAAGTGCATTACATTAATCTGCTGGGAGTTAAATATCTGGTGATATTCAATAAAAATACTTTATACAAATACTTTACCTAGTAAAATTGTATGGGTATTGGTTACTTTATTAATTTACCTATTTATTTTGCTGTCAAGTACAGTTAATTTGTTAAAATATTATAACTTGTATAAAAAGCATTAAATGGTCTCGGGCCTAAATAGATTTCTGATTTACTTGAACGTTATGAAGCATCCAGACCCCTGAGGTCATTTGGAAAAGGTTTACTCTGTGTTCCCAGAATCAAGACCAAGCAGGGCGATGCAGCGTTCAGCTTCTAAGCTCCCCATCTGTGGAAACAGCTTTCTGAAGACCTGAGGTCTGCTGAAACTGTCTGCTCATTAAACCAGGGCTTGAAAACAGTACTGTTTGCAGCAATTTTGTTAAATTAAATCAGTTTAGCCATACACTGTCACTACAATACAGCTTCTTTTCAGTAAACCATTTATTTGTTTGTTTGGCTTTTAGGCTTTTTTAAATGTGATTTTAATGTGTTTTATTGAAATTTATTCTTCTGTCTTTGCAAAGCACTTTGAATTGCCTTGCATCTGAATTGTGCTTTATAAATAGACTTGCTTTGCCTTGCCTATGCAAATGTCCCCATGAATGGGCAGTGCCAGATACTGACAGAATGTCATTTTACCAGCCAGGTCATTTCACATGGCTCTCGCTCATCTGTAGCATCCACATCTGTAGCATTTTAAGTAAAGACATAACTGCAAAACAGCGCCGATAAATGGTGCTAGTTGCTGAAGAGGTTTCTCCTTCATGAAGTGTTCATTTCGAGCCATAATGCCTTACAGATGGGTAAACAAAGAACATAGCTGGAAATCAGTAATTTGCCACCACATCCGGCCTGCCTATTCCGCATCAGGCCTGCCTATTCCGCATCAGGCCTGCCTATTCCGCTTTCTCGAGCCTTCTCTGTAAAGCCGCTAATTGTAATTAGCATTCAGTTGGCATGGTCAGCCCCAGCCCAAGCAGAACGCACCATCAAATTTTTGCCCAGCTCCTTCACAATTATGCAGATAACAATTAAAAGTGTAACCATAGAAGAACTGGGTAATACTAGCTGCCCTTGATAAGCATGTGAATGATTTATATCAATCCTCACAGAAAGCCCAAGGTATACTATATTTCCACAGTGCCGAGACGTCCCTGCTGTGAATCAAGCTTATAGGGCTGTCGCCCTTAAAGGCTGATTTACAGCCATGTGCAGCTAACACAGCTTTCTAATTTAGGTTATGTACGGCGCATTTGACAGACCGCACTTTAGAGAGACGGGCTAAGTCAACCAGTGTTTCCGCGCCGTGCCATCTGCTATTTCGAACTGGAGGAGAGCATCGAACGCCCCCTCAAAATGGAAGCCCTGTCTGTGTACATGAAGACGGCGGCCAGGGTGGCAGAGTGGAGGCAGCGGGAAGGTGGAGTGCCAAGCCCAGCTGACTCTCTCTCTGCGTGAAGACGGTGCCGTTTATCCAGGCCTGCCTGGCCTGGCTGTGCCTGCTGTCTCCCAGTGTTACTGAGATGATTCCTTCTGTCATGTCAAAGGCAGCATTTCCATATTCTTGTTGTCAAGGAAACCAGGGCTGCAGGAGAAAAAAAATCCTTTGAAGCCATCTTATCTGAAGCATGTAAATAAGAGAGGTTATCTCACCCGCTGTACGACAAATAGCACGACATGTTTGACTGTCCAAGGACTTGGTCCTCGATCCCCTGCAAGTCGCTTCCTGTGAATACCTGTGCACTGCACAAGCTGTTAGCTTTCTAGTCTTCCTGGACTCAGGGCAGATGCTTCCACAGAACCTGGGTAGTTCATTAGCATGATTTTCTCCTGATATAAAGTGCCCAATTTGCCCCCACTTCAGCTTGCATTTTAACAAAGAAGATAGAGGTTCAAGGGTTGTCCTCTCACCTTAACATACTCCTGTGGGAAATGACCCTTTTTTCCTTCTGTCCCAAAGACCCAGGCTAATTACCTTGTTATGGGTAATCACAACCACCGGTCATGCACTGACACCAAATGACAGTGAGAAATTGAGCCGGGAATATTCTAGAGTCTGTGAAAATCATGAAGTCAAGAAAAATCCATTCTGCCTGAAGAAACCATGTTTGGCTACTGCTCAGCTGTGAACACTATACTTTTATAAATGGACTTAAAAAAAAGACCTGAACCTTTTACTAACAAAATTGCATTTATGAACATAGCCACAAAGGACAGTGATATTAAGCTGAACAGCAATTAGCAGAATGTGGCAGGTGTTAAGGAGGTCTGACAGCCAGCACTGAGTGTCACAGAGAGGCCAAAGTGTCGCTGCCAAGACTATTTAATATGACGAGGAAAATGGGCACAACAATTACGACAGTATATGTGAAACATGAACAAACTGCACCAGCTATCCTCTCTGAAAGCAAGCCTCTACAGGAGGGTTGGGCTGATAGCATGGCTGTCATTTGGAAACCCGGAACCCAGAGCAAATGGAAACAGCAGTATGATTTGATGAGTAATCTTCCATCTGTTCTCCTGCATTCGGACAGGTTTATGCTGGGAGAAAGCTGAAGAATGCCCGGAAGCCGACTATGTCTGCTGGTACAGAGAGCCACCCCATGGGAGTCATTAGGCTGGGTGATTTCTCTGTATGGTCATCTAAAGGCCAAGAGATATGAAGGTGTTTCACAGGACCAGGTGCGAACGCTGCTCCTCCAGGACAACAATGCTGCTGACCAACTGCAGGAATAGTGTCATTAACACCAGGATCAAGTCAAACACCTTCAATGACCTTCCTGATCACCAGATCTGAACACCACTGAATCATTATGGGAAAGAGTGAAAAGCGGGTGTCCACCTCCCCCAGATATAGCGGGGAATTTCTGTCATACACAAACATGGTGAGTTGATTGAAGACTAATCTATATAATTGTGTTAAATGTTATTTAAACGTTACAATAAAAAGTAGCGTTCTCGCTCTCCTATGTATATAGGTGCTTTTGCAGGCACTGGAAAAAAAGCATTTTGAGTATCCTGTGGCGGTGGCTACGCCACACAGGTCGTACGTCATGTCTCCGTGGAACGTGCCGCGATAACCGCGCGCGATCGGCGTGCTGGCGCGGCGAGGGCCGTGCGGGCAGCGGCGCGTGCGCCACTGAAAGCCGCTTTATATAAATACATCTACGAGTAGCAACAACTCGTGGGATAAAAATGACCTTTTCTGTTAAAACCAGACGGGTCTATTGTCATTCCGGTATCCTGCAAGCCTCGTTCACTTTTCTTTCACGGTGAAGAAAAGCAGGATTTAACAACAGGCCAACGTCATATTTACAGTACCAATTAGACACTTTACTTTGCCCGTAAACGGATTACTGTTCAGTTTTGGTACTATTGTAGCAAACAGGAACTATAACCTGCCGCGTAGTACAACAGTCCATGCTGAAGCAATGACAGTATTGCACCATTTGAATCAACTACTGTTCAACTGAATCTAATTTAACGTTTTTATATACGATGTCGCTTTCCGTTACTGACATTTTAAATACTCTATTCCATTTACAACAGTAGCTGGTGAGTGACCCTCTTCAGGCCACAAATTCATATTAAAATACCATATTTCTCTGTTGTACAAATAAGCGATAGCTCAGCTCTAGGCAGAAATCCAAAAGTCCTTTGTACGTAAAGATTAGTGAGGGTATGAATGCGACTTTGAAACTTACGCGTAGGATCGCAAGCGATTAAACCTGCTGCTATGTGCCAGAACGAAAGAATTGTATCTCGTTATCTTCGCCGAGAAATATTATTATTATGACGTTGATTATTATATTATATTGTTTGTTGACATTTTATTGCTATTTTTGTTAGATGTTTCATGTCACTCAGTACAAACAGGGAGCCTAATTCTGCGCTCATAGTTAAAGTTACTTAAATAATTCCTATAACAGTTCATTTCGGAAAACATCACGACCCTGCAGTTCTGTCTGCAGGAAACCAATGTAGTCAATGAAATGTTTTTTTTTTTTTGTACTCCGAATTCTTAAGCGAAAACGAAATGAAGAATAACTAATTTATACTGCATTTACATTCACAACTCGCAATATGCAGGCAAGAAATTAAACACACCCTCTGGACAACCTAACGCTGATGAAAATGAGCTAGGAATGAAGATCCTTAATCCGGCGGCGACTCCAGTGCCGGCTCTTGGCGGCTGCGCCGCGCCGCGCCGCGCTCCGATCCGCTCCGCTCCGCCTGGAATGACCGCCTGCGCTTGCGAGCCGCCAGTTCTGCTTGTTGGTTACATTGTATCAATCTCCCAGCACTGAAAGATACAAACAGCCATCAAGATATATTAGAGATACGGCGAAACCCAGTCAGGGATTTAAATGGTGGAACCGGCTTGAAGAATGGAATGTATTATTCGGGATATCAGGGAGACGTGTTTTAATTCTGAAGGCTCTTGAAATTGAATTTTAAAATGCTCTTTATAGCCGGTATTTTCAAATTTGAACGGGATCACAACGCGTGATGGCTGCAGTCCAGTGAAGTGGCCTTTCCTTCCCCCTCGCTGTTGGATTTCTTGGGAGTACATTGATTGATCTCTGCGATCATTATCACTGTCGTTACTACTACTATTATTATTCTTGTTCTGCTTCCTTCAAAGATCGCATTCTTTAAGTCGTTTGATTCTTATTCTCTGGATCTATGGAGTGCACATAAATATTCCTGGGTCTGGGTCTGCACTCAGGGTAAGTACTATAGGAATTTTTCTCCATTTTTTGGTGCGGGAGGTTCCCCTAGCTAGCTAGATATTTAGCGACAATTGCATGCTTTGGCTTGCCGAAAAGCCCTTTGTTTGAGAGACCAGGGCGCAGCTTGGCATTAATAGCAGATCAGTACTCAGCGTGTATTCTGCTCTTTAAGGCTTGAGTTTAACTATCGTGTAATAAGCGAGTGATCTCTTTAAACGCCATTCGCCTCCGGTGTGTTTTGCAGTTATTTCGGAATCGGCCAGGCTTACAGGCTACCATTTACACGGTCGCCTTGGAAGACGACGGGGATATAGGAAGCCGACTAGCTAAACACTGGTTGACAATTTCTCTCGTTATCTGATACGAGTTTTGGATATTATCTGTTACTGAGCGATTAGCCACGTTCCCTTTCGAAAGCTAGGCACTGTGTGTAATTATGCGAGGTACTTTTTCAGTCAGGCAAATGCATTGTATTTTCCCCCCCGAAACACGATCAGGTCACTTATTTTAAAGAGATAATCGTGTTTTTACCGAGATGGCTCGCCCTTAGGCAGCACCTTTACACCGTGCGTTATTTGGCATTTCCTCCGCCGTGCGCCGTGGCTGCCGGGTTGCCACCAGCAGCAGGGAGATGTTACTTTCCCTGGGAATGGTTAGTTCAGCGAGGCCTTTTTTGGTCGCTCGGGTCTGTCTATGGGCACCGGCTGTGAATGTTCGCTTTCTTTGTTAGACCAAGGTGGGCGAAATAAAGGGCTAAGCGACCCTCTATAAGGTGCACATGGGGAGAGCGCGTTTAGAGGCGGCCCGGGTGCGTTTCGGGCCTCCGTAGCGGCTCGTTGCACGCAGTGATTGGCGCGGGTGCGGGGAGCCCCCCAGGCCCCCAGCGGGCATGTGGCCATCGCCGCAGCTTCGGATAGGCGGCAGACCCCCCCCCGCCGAAACTGGACTTAAATATGATTGCACGTGAATTGACCTTAAAGCAGACCCCCTACGGCTAATCTAGCCGGTTCCGCGCACTGAAGTCGGAAAAGCTTGTGACAGGATGTTTTATCCAGCGCCTCTCCGGGATCCTTTAGCCTGGGCCCTTATGAGAATGTCATCGCTGTGCGCCCAGATAAGGAAACTGAAAGCGTTATGGTAACCCCAACCTTTACGCAATGGGGTTAAAAGGTATTATTTCTGAATAGTTCGATTTGTTCCAAGTCTGTATTTTGATTAGATATGGGGGACCCTGACAGCGTTTGCACGTTTACATCTTTTAAAAGTTCTTTAATTGATTTTTCTAACTGTATTATACACTTGATCAAAATTGCGGTAGATTTATTTCTGAACTTGACACCTTCCCCGAGCGTATTCTGTGATGCATTTTGATGACGCAATTGTTTATTGGTTGAAAATTAGGGTATTATGGTAGCCATGACACGTGTAGCAGTGTCGAATTTGAATTTCTGTTATTGAAACCAATGGATAGTCCAATAAGAATGATTAAGCACCTCTATCTAAATGTAATTTGGCATTGCCAAGCTAAATATGTTTATTGGCACATTGAGAATCATTGCCATTAAGTAGTTCCTCTAAAATAAGCTATGATTGTTATTCACACATGAGTCTAGCTTCCACCCAAATAATAGTTGGTTATATAAGCAAAAAATAAAATGCATTTATATAGCTGTTCATATTCCTGGTGTTTTTTTTACTGCATGCTTGAAATATGCTGACAGGTTTATATTTGATGACTTCAATTAAAATGTATAGCTTGATTGCCGCCTTGATGGTACCCTTCTTCATGGGTATTGTTGTATTTAATCAATTTGCAGTCATGTAATTTTGTAATGCTTGCCACCAGAGATGAACCTTAAGTATAATAAATTCTTAAGGTTACAGCTTGACTTCCCTCCCCATGAAACGGCGAGTCTTCATAATTCAGATGGAGCAGTTGTGTTGGGCCCCAGAATGAGCCATTGGCTGGTGAATGTTTTTATTTAGCTAGCTGGTATTGCCCGTCTCTGTTTGTAAGGGCAGTGTGTATGTGTCAATTTCCAAAATATTGTTGTACAGTATAGGTATACGTGGCTGTCTTGCCACTATAAGCGCCATTTTGTCATAAAGCTACAGAAATAAGTCTGCCTGCTTGGTCCATTTCTGGAGTGGTGGACAACATTGTATATCATTATTTTTGTGGCTGAATTTACATATGTGTGGGAACCATTTATCAGCAGCCAATGGGTTTTGTATCAGGCTTAATACATTTATCAGCATTGTGTAATTGTACTGGTAATTTCTTCTACTATCACATTTTTAAATCAAATCTGTGTAATGTGCTACATGTTTAGAAATATACTTTATTGATCCCAGGGGGAGACTTACTTTTGTGTTCCCTTAAGTCCTCTTAACCTTGTCAGATAGGCAGTTAGACAATGAATGGTGATACCATTCTGTATGACACTGTACGAATGCTGATACCGTATGAATGCTGATACCGTCCTGTATTACACTGTACGAATGCTGATACCGTATGAATGCTGATACCGT
>JAODKN010000008.1:1010473-1031496 GCA_026774425.1 Petrocephalus zakoni | reverse complement strand
CACTGCTGGATGAGTTGCCGGTCGTCTCTTGCATTAGAAAGTCACTTCCCCCCCCCCCCTAACTGGCTGGTTTCTGGTCATTCCCAGTGTCTTCACATTGTTCTTGTGTAGGCTACTGTTGTCTTAGAAACGTTGTACCTGGAAGCAACCTGCTGCTAAGTGTAGCTTTCTGCCAGTAGAACCAGGTTTAAACCATTGTGCTGTGGTCTCTTCATTTTTTTCTGGATCTGTGTATCTTTATATCTTTTGAAGTGGACAAAGGTCCAAGTCTTTAGAGTCCTGGTGGTCCCTGTTTGGCTGTGCTATACAGTGACTCCTTTGGTACTGTGTCTCTTTGGAGAATCATTGGGTACTGCTGGTTTGATTTTGGCGATTCCCCAAGCATGATCCCTCTCGCAAGCTCCTTGTCGGAGGGGACCTGAGCGGCTGGATTAGGCCAAGGGGACACTCGTGTCAGCCCTGGATGCAGCAGATAGGCGGTCATTTCCGGAGTGTGGGACTGGACCATATGTCGACCTGGGGGGTTGCCAATCAGGACCTCGAGGTGTTTTGTCGTGTAGTGGGTGTGGCTATCTCAGGCCAAAGCATTAATAGAAAGGTCAGTCTGGTATTTCCACTAAGTCAGACGTGCACCCCAGGAGCCATAGTGAACCTTCACTGAAGCTTCTGCCATCAGGTGTCAGAGGTGCTGCCTTTAAACAGCCAGAACAGAGTCAAATCAAGACGTCGGTATAGACGAGGATGAGTGTTTGTTTGATGTTCACGAGCTCGTCTGTGAGGATTAGGCGGCTTCATCCAAGTATATTTCACAAAAGGCACCATCTACTCGGATAAGTGTGTATCGTTGTGGTGTAACACATACTTGTGGAAGTGGGTTTATTGTTGGCCTATTCATTTTCAGTTGTTGGCCCATTCAATCATATTTTCATAGTGCTTGGTCACTGAAGAATAGTTAGAATAGTTCAGCTGATTTTGGGAAATTATTTTGGCTAAATTTAGTTATTGTGATTAATGCTTGGATTTGGCTTAGTTCCCGGTTAGTGGATACTAGCAAGTGCTTTCTTTTTGCATGGTCGCATTTCTATGACGTAATTTTATTGACCCCCCCCTTTGTTGGGCGCTGCCGGTTGCGGTCGCAGTCGTGGGCACTGCTGCCCCAAGCCCTCGCATTACCAGCACGCCACATGCAGCAGCGCGCTCCCGCCATGTGGCTAAGCGAGGGATCAGACCATGCTGCGAGCCCCCCCTCCCCCCTCTCAAAGCTCCACCATCTGGCTGCTGCTTTGCCAGTAAAAGAGAAACCCAGACAATGGACCTCACTCCGAGGCTGGGCCCGGGACTCGCCGCTGGTTCTGGTACGAGGGATAGCCAAGGTCTCCTTCCTGGCGATAGCCTCTGCTGCATTTTCCTTTATCGGATCAGGACTTTGCTTAGGGAACTCAGAATGATGAGGTGTGACCTACCTTCCTAAATGCAATAAGCTTCCCTGATCTGATCATCAATACTTAAGTACACAGCTGACACCGTGTGCATCCATCTCCTACGCCGATGGGGTCTGTCCTGTTCTTTTTTTATTTACGGTAAAAAAGAAGCCTTTTACAAAGCGGCATGTAAGATGATGAGCTGGCCGGCGCAGTGCAGGCCCAGCTGCGCGTTTGTGTGGATTTGGTGACTCATACACCGTTCCCTTCAGTGCCCGCACTCCGTCGCCCGTTGTCTGGGGTCATGTGCTGTGGGACGGTCACACCAGTGGAGACGAGCGTGTCCTCCTTAAAGGACACTTATTTTTGCTCAGATCGTTGATCATGGGGAGGAACTCCAACATGACTGTGGAGAAAAGTGAATGTTTGGCCACTCGAATAGCTCCTTTTTGGGAATGTTCACACAGCAGAATGCTGTTTTTAATCTGTGCTTTAATCTGTGTCTTTTAATTTTTGTAATGGGGGTCTAAAACCATGTACTATCTAATACATTTTTAGTATTAAAATCCACGGCATCAAATAAAATATTACTGGCTTAAATAGTTTAATAGACGTGAATAACACACTAAATATGGCTTGTGTTTTAAATATAAAGATTTGTTTAATGGGCATGTGTGAACCTTGTAACATTTAATATAGTTATTACTTATGGGGTCTAATTAAGGATTATTTAGGGTAGCTGCAGATTCATCTGTATGAAAGATTTTTACGTGATTTTAAGAGGCAGGACTTGTAGGGTGCTCTAACTTCAGTGCATCTTAGCGTTCCACCATCAGGTTCCACCATGAGTCCCAGAAGGTAAATCTGTGGCCATGGCTTTCGGGGGCCCTTTTCCACTTACACCCGGTTGTCGTCAATCTGTAGCTTCGGGGGGGGAAATGACTTGCACGTGTGTTTCGGCTTTCTGGGAGTCTGGGGCCTGAAAGGCCCAGCTTCAGTCCCGGCCAGGGCGGCCTGCTTGGTGTCTCTGTGAAGGCCTTGTGCTCGAACCGCAGACGTCGCATAGGCTGTGACTCGCAGCATATAGGGCTGTATTGTGCGGGCTGTGAACTGTTTATCTTTGTGCAGAATTTTAAGGAGAGCTGTATGGGTTGCTTTGTTGTTTCACAGTAAAACCCTTGTCGCCCTATATTAACAAACCCTGCCCCTTCCCCCTTCTCTCTGTCTCCTCAGGGCAAAATGTGGGTAGCTGGGACCGGGATGCCGAGACCCTGAGGCCACTGCGATTACTCTCCCACTGCCCCCAGTAGTCTTAGAAGGCGACAGACCTCACTGTGGCAAACCTGGGCCGCTGGCACTAAGATGTCCCTAAGTAGTGGCACTGCAGGCGGGAAAGGTGTGGACTCGAATGCGGTGGACACTTACGACAGCGCCGACGAATGGGACATCGGCGTCGGCAATCTGATAATCGACCTGGACGCCGACTTAGAGAAAGACAAGCTGGAGATGTCCGGCACCAAGGACGCAGGAAGCATGGCGGCGCCCCCCAGCGCGGTGGCCACTTTACCGGAGAACATCAAATTCGTCAGCCCAGTGCCCGCCCCCCAGGGCAAGGAGAGCAAGACCAAGTCAAAGCGGAGTAAGGGCTCGAAGGACGGCAGCAAGTCCTCGGCTGGAGACGGGGGCAAGAAGGAGGCCCAGGGACGGGCCCTGGGGGAGGGGGGCGGCCCGGCGGGCACCGGCGGCTCCGGCTCCGCCAAGGGCCAGGAGAAGAACAGCAAGTCCTCCCGCGGCATGCCTAGCGGTAAGAAGGACAAGGAGGGCGGCTCGGCCAAGGGCAAGAAGGAGAAGGGCGAGGCGCTGGGCGGTGAGAAGGACGCGGGGACCCCCGCCCTGGTTCTGGGCGCCCCCCGCAGCGCCTCCTTCGAGGCGCCTCAGAATACGGACTTGGCGGCGGGCGAGCAGGTTGGGAATATCGCCCTAGAGGCCGCGGGGATGGTCCCGGCCTTGGCTATTAAAAGCGAGCCGGAGGAGCTGGACAATGGTGAATGCAGATCCATGAAGAAGGCGAAGAGCGAGAAGGTAAGTGTGTTCTCCACGCGGGAGTGCCGGTGCCCAGGGGGCTCGGCCTTTGGGCTCGCTCGCGCTTCCGCTTTGGTGTGGGAGAATTAGCCTGTGCTTCGCCATGCTTAGCTGCCGACAGACATGTATTGGCTAGCATTAAAGTTTGATTTGGATGAGCAGCCTGTGCTGCGTGGGGCCTGCCCCCATTCTCGGGGCTTGTAGGGTTTTTAAGTTATGCTCTCCAGTGCAACGTTCCCCTTAAAGAAAATGTCCGCTTTTGTCAGTCGTCGTCTGAGAGACATCTAGAGACATCTGTACTGCAGCAGGTGCCTTTCAGACAAATAGTTTGATACAGAAGCTGCTGGAAAAACAAAACGGAAGCTTTAGGAGGAAGAAGTCACTTGTTTATTACATACTGTTAATGGGCTTTGGGGACAGCTGTTCCCTAGTTTGTACTGGGCCTGGCTTTCTTTAAGCACTGTTAAGACCAGTCATTACTTTTTGGATGCAAATGCACAGAGGCAGAGAGAAGCTCTTCGCATCAGTGATTGGTTAATGGCCTTGGCGGCCCCTCCCCCTTTCCCAGCAGCTACCTTTTATCTGAAGCAATGTGCGTGTGTGCGTGTGTGTGTGTGTGTGTGTGTGTGTGTGTGTGCATACACATGCCTTATAGGAGTGAAATTCCAATGTTTCATGTTGTTGTCACATATTTATGTCAAATGTAGGCCTTATGATTAAAGATCTACACAGTTGTTGGCTGTTTCATATACCTTGTAAGTATTCTGCTCCACGCACTGACTTTTTTTCATAGCATATTTTACGAGAATGCGATTATTACAATCCTTTTAATTGAAACATTGGGATTTTTACTCACATGAATAAATCACTTAAGTGTAAGATTTTGATTTTGAAATTAATTGAGATGTATAATGAATATAAAATATAGTGGTGCTTTGTAAATGAACCGTTAGAAGACCAGGTCTCAGTTCCTCGCAGCAGGATCTAGTGACTGTCTTACTGTGGTTAAGAATAGAGCTTGTTGATGTTGGATTGTTAGATTATGGAAGTACAAGCTGGCTGACGTAATACTCCACAGCCGAAAATGGAGGCCAATAAACGAATTCCCTCAAAGCGGCCGTAAAACATTAACGTCACCTTTCGCTGGTGTTGGCTAATGTCTGTATAGTCAGAACACCTGGAGTCGGATAGTATTTTTAAATTTTTTTTTTGTCTGTATGTTGCCTGTGTGTCTCTGCTGGGTCTCCTACGTTCAGCACATTTGTTAGAGACTACGCAAAGTGCCTAAAACACAAAGTGTGCTACTGAGGGACAGAGGTTACTGTCCGGACAAATGTGCGGTGGGGTGGCGTTTGCCTGTTTGCATAACGTCTCCCAGCACCTGAAACACAAACCACATTTCTCTGCTTCCAGCAGAAGTTGGGAGTGCGGGGTGGAGTGGTGGCTAGGGGTTGGGGAATGAGTTTTGATTTACTGGCAGGTCGGTAGAACTGTGTGTGATGAGTGGTTTACCAGAATACTGAAGGCATTCTTGGCTTGCCTTGAGTTGTGCCTTTTGTTGAGCACGGTGCCGAAGTTCTGTATAGTCTTTGGTAAAAGAGCCCCCCCGGCTCTGCCTAACTCTGCCTAACTGCAGGCTCTGACCCAATATTTGCCGGTTGACTCTCATACTTACATTCATCTAAAACACTGTGTGCTTCTGAGGCTTGCAAGTTAACATTTATAGGGAAAAGGGGAAAAATGTAATGTATGCAGTGCAATTTAGCTTCTGAGCCAGAGATAAATCCGGGAGGCGGGGGGTGGGGTGTGGGGGGCAGGACATTGTTTGTTCTGATTATTTAGTGCTGCCACACTAGAGAGGCTGGCTGTTAGCTTTTAGTGGCAGTTGTCACGTGTGACATTGTGACATTTTCCTCTTTCTGCTTTTAATCCCATAATTCCCTCAGCGATTTAGGTTATCTTTCTAGAGAATGCGTTCAGGCTTATTCCCGCTGCAGTCAGAGGCTTGTGAAGCATAACCTTGCAGGGAGACCGGAGAGGAATCAGGTGTCATTAGTGACGCGGCTGCCGCCGAGTGCGGCGTGGGGCGCGATGTGGCGCCTGCCTTTGGCCTGGCCCTGCTTTTCACAGCTGCCATGTTATGCCTGACTCACTCGTGCAAGGCAGATCGTCGTGTCTTCTTACTGCTAAAACGATGGACACAGTTCTGCACAATACGCAGCACAGAACATCCTATACTGCTCAGTCTCGTTTTCCATGTGAGTATAATCTTACATTGTCGTGTTTATTGAAAAGCTACAGACGCACATTACCCAGTTATATGCACTGCCTGTAACACCGAGCATTCTACACTGTAGCCTACTATGCTGTGCTACAATATATTTGTTATATATTCTACAAGTATCAAACAAGAGATTATAATCACAAGTGTTTGCACATGGTCAGGGGGAAACATTGTAGGTTCTGGAAATTTCTTAATGTTATCTTGCCGGAAGAGGCCCCGGTTCATTTAACACACAGCACACAGACATAGTGCAGATATTAAGGCTGAAACCATTTTATTGAATTATTGGCTTGGGGAGCTGAGAGGAAAGCAAATGTCCTCCTCACCCCCTACCACAGCCCCCACCACAAAGCTGGTTAGACCCACGCAGCTGCAATTTTAAAGTGAAAGGTGGCCATTAAATATGATTCATATATCCAGGTGACGCTAATCTAGCTAGGTCCGTCTGTTAGCTAAAGCAGCTTAGAAAATATTTGGGTTTTTATTCAAGTTGCGCATTTGTTTAATAAACTGATACCAGAAAAAGAAATGAGCGTAAGGTCTGTTGTGCATTTGGTGCATAGCAGCCCTGCGTGCATGACACCAGTGTAATTACTGCGAATGTTTTATGCATAACATGCATCCAGACTGAACATGTGTTTTTCAAGGAATAACAGGCAGTCGTAAAACCGAGGTCCAAAACCCAGTGAAGCTGGCAACATGAACGAACACGCAACTTTGTGCTTGTTTGTGTGAGGGAAACATTTTGCTTCTGGCTCTGTTAATCTTGCCAGCAGGTTCACCTCATTCTCTAAACATTTTACCCATTATCTTTTAAGGCAAACAACCTGAATAACCATTTTCTTTGTCCAACAGTAGAATTTGCATGAAAACTAATATCAATAATTTATAACCTGAGTTCAGCCGCTTGGGAAATGTCTCTTTTTAGGTTAAACAGATACTACTTCGAACAATAGATTAAGCAAAGTGTTATTATTACCATGTAGGACATTCAAGCCACCTGGTCATTTTGGGTATTTAACATCTTTTATATAGTTCCACTTTGAATTCATCCCTTATACTGTACATTCACTATAGGTTTTGTAGTGTTTGGAAGAGGATCCAAATCGACCACTTTAAGTAAATGTCTTTCATTTGACCTAAATCTTTTTCCAGCCAATTTTCTTGTTTGTCCCTCGTTCCTGAATAATACTAATATTTAAATGCTCATCTTATTTGTTTTGTATATTTATGCCACCTACCCCACGCCCAAACCATTGTCGGCCATTTATGGTGTTTATCCCTGGGGTAGTATGGGTGTTTTTTGCACTGCCACAATACTGCATCCATACCTTCTGTTTTGAGCTTCTAAGTATGCCACCCGTGTCTCTGTGCACACTGAGGCCTGTTCTGCTACATCTCCTGCACCTGCCAGCACCTGCTTGCAGAGGAGAGGACGGGCACTTGATGGATTGCAGGTGGGGGGGGGGGGGAGTCTGCAGGAGTTGTCACCAGAACAGACGGCTGTGTCCGTCTGCAGCTTGCAGAGGAACTTCATCTTAATTGTATTGGCGCGCGAGGTCGCCGTGAAATGTCTAGAACGGCAGGTATCTGTGCCCTGGACGCTGTGGTCTCTCGGGTGTGATGGGGCTATTACCTAAAACACCAGCCTAGCGCGTCCTTTGGACCCCGTCGCTGTAATGACTCGAGTTCTTCCCTTTTTCTCTTCCTTCCGTCGGCAGTCAGTCATCTCCGGGTGGCTCATTATCTAACCGTGTGCTGTTCTCCAAGAGTAGAGTGAGGCCCCTCTCGCCTGCATGCACTCCTTGCCCTTACAGTCTGGCTGTGGGGCCCGGCTACTTAACACCCCCACCCGTAACCTCGGCCAGCCCACATCAGAGGAGGCACATAAGCCGAGGTGGAAAATAACACCAGCGATGTCCTTTTTTAAGAGAGAGAAAAGAAACTGGCTCCACACTGTGTGGTTCTTGTGGAGTTTAATCACCGGCGCACAGCTGGCCAGGAAAAGGCCCCTTTCTGCCTTTCTTAGCCGCTTCTGACTGCTGCTATTGTTACTGAGCATTCCTGAGGACAGCGCCAACATTTCTGACTTCAAGGGAAAAGAGCAATAATCTGTGCTGGGCCTGTGCTGGGCCTGTGCTGGGCCTGTGCTGGGCCTGTGCTGGGCCTGTGCTGGGCCTGGTTGACTGCAGTCCAGGTGGGCGTACATGGTTCCTTAAAGGGCTGAAGTGAAAACATCTGTGACGTGTTTGTACCCGGAGAGCAGCAAAACCACAGCCAAGATGGCGTGTCGATTTGTTCTGCAGGAAGGTCTGGGAAGCTGGGCGGCTTGGGGTGATAGTGGGGGGGGGGGGGGGGTCTCGCAGCCCTTCCTTGCTTTTCTGTCTGCTGTGTCGTTTCTCACGCTCTGCCTCTCTGTTTGGTGAACGTGTGCATCTGTTCTTCAGCTTTGGAGATCGATCAAACCAGCTAGCGATTTATTTATTTATTTCTTCCTTCTCTTCATCTCTTCAGACCAGCTACAGAATGTCCATGCTAAGCAGCGAGGGGTGCTTTTGTCTGGGGAGCTGGCCGGGAAGAATCTCCACCGATGCTGGGTTCACGACCCTAGTATGGTGCAGCAGATCGCAGGGGCGGGGCGCTGGTGCCACTCGTTTGGATGGCGTAGCGGTCTGTGAGCAGGGCTGTCGTTATGTGCCTGTAGAAAAACGTCCATCCGTCCATCTGTCCATTCGTCCATCCGTCCAGTGCCAGGTCTTGGTGAGCCCGTCACCTGTAGCCTGTCCCAGCAGAGTGGGACGCAGGACAGCAGCTGCACTACACTCTGGATTATTTAGAGGAAGCCCATGCAAACTGCATGACTGTTGTTAGATGTGTGAAAATGCACGTTCCAGCTGCGTCCTGCAGTTCCCGAGCTGCTGCAGCAGTGGTAAATATGAGAGGTGTACCTCTGCTTAATTTCAGCGGCATGCAGTCATGCAGCATTTGGGCTAAGGGGTGACGACGCTTTTGTGGATGAACGAAGCCCCTCTCTTCCACTGGCTCTGCATTCCTTCAGTGCGACTGTCCCACCAGACTGGGCCTCCCTACTCGAAAGATATTTATTAGAACAGATGTGCAAAATATTGCATTTGGCACTAGGGCATGGAATGTACTGCACAACACTTGCTAAAGGTATCATTTTTTGTCAGGAATATTCCTGTCTAGTCTTTGTGGAAGGGTGTATTCTGGGGTACATAGACCTCATTTTGTGTTGTCTGTTATCAATTTGTTGCTGATTCTATTATATTGGCTGTCCTGAATGCAGAATACCCAAAAATACAATCTTTGTCTCTCTTGTCACAGCAGAAGCCTGCAAGATAATATACATTCTGGGGGTTGCACATTTCTGCTGATGGAGGGACTGATCCTGTTTGTTCCTTTTCCTACTGGGAACTGAGAGGGAGCAGAAACCTTGGCTGGCTTGGCGTCCCTAAGGACCGGTACCAGAGACATCTCGCTGACCCATAATATTGCCATCAGCTATCATTGCTAAAGCAGTTCAGTTCAATGTGTCTTGTGTACCTGTCTGTAGATGAGCTTGTGACTGTCTGTCGTCACACTACTGCCATTCGGCCGTGATGCTTAGTGTTCCTTTATATGTTTCTTTGGCCTTCAGCCACACACAAGCATGGCTCACAGCGCCTACATTAGCGTGGAGGCACATTCGGAGCCCCTTGGCTCTCGCCTAGCTATAGACTGTACACATTTGCATATTCTCTTGCAGCATTTTCCATACACCACAGTACAACGAGCATAACCCAGAACTGCAACATCTAAGGGAAATTAGTGGGTGTATTTATAGGTCAGGCTACTAATTAGCTTTGCATGAGTCGTCATGTGTCGTTGCTGATTCTCACAAAGGTCAAAACCATGGTTCTTGTTTTGCAAGATCTAGTTTTGCAGTGAAGCAGGTATTTGTCACATCATTTACAGGATTCCAGTCTCCAGTATGGGCTGAAGGAACAGTTTTTGTGTGCTCCTGATCAGGGGGCTTGCTTATTCATAATAATTATGGAATCTTAAGGGCTGTAATAGACTTTTGTCAGACGCCTCTAACAAAAAAAAATTTCTGGTGCAGAGATGGCGATGCTTCAGTTCTCTGGTCAAACAGGGGAAATACTCTTCCTCAGAAACTGGATTTGGGTTCTGCTGTCTTTTGTCTGAAAATGACACAGTATAATCTTTTTTCCAGTTACAAATCCTTTTCGTGCAGCAGGGAAACGGAGATGAGTTATAAACTCATTGGAGAGATTTTAAACAGTTAAACAGTTGAAGGTGAGGCAGGGTGACCCTGAACGTCTGTCTCCCATGGAGCCCCCCGAATGGGGGGCTTTTCACACTTTTCTGTCCTCTCCTCTGCCTCTCCTCCTTGCTTTATTTCTTCTGAAGCAGAACATCTCATGCTTCCCTCTGTGATGTGAGTTTTCGTAGATAGGGGAGTCGTGAAATCTTGGCATGTTCATGTGCTTGGAATATCACGGAAATGAAAATGCAATGTGGTGCCTTTGACTGCCCGTGCTAAGCATGTTCAGTCTAGGGTTTCGGCTGAAATGTAAAAATTTGATTAAATCACAGTCATTGGTTTCTTATTTAAATAAATGAATAATAATGTTGGCAGCATTTTAAAAACCACCTCTCCACAGCTCACTGTACAACAGGGTGTATTTTTAAAAGCTGGCCTGATCACCTGCCTGTCTGTCCGGCTTGCACGCTGCCATGTAATTTGTAGGCTGTAAAGTCAAATGAAATCTTTACCCACTTATCCACGGTGGCTGAAATGCATTCTGGGACCCATTCAAGAAATAGCATGTAATTAACTGAGATGATTTCAGTGAAAGAAAGAAAAAAATAAATAAAATCATAAAAACTAATGTGCATGTTTTCTTGTACTCAACAGCTAAAGCAAACTGGTGTTTAGCTTTGAGTAATTACCACTAGCCATTTAGAAGGATTTTGCTTGTCCGCATGAGGTTTTAGTAAATATGGCTTTCCAATTAGTGGGAAGGAAATGATTCAGATATTGAGCATAGGTCATTAGTGTGAAGGCTGGGATGTAAATTGAGATGATATATCAGCGATGAACTCCCATAGTTCAAATGGGAGTATGGAAATTTTTCTACTAAAACGACAATATTGTTGCTCAGATAAAGGATTTTTGATGGCACCAATAATGAAGTTGTTGTTTGAGCTAATTTCATGAAATCCCCATATAGTGGTCCCTAAATGAATGTCAGTCCAAGGAATTAATAGAATTTCTGAAAACATGCAGCTAATATGAAGTGATTAGTGGGGATTTCTGAATTTGGCTAGTTGGGAAGGTGTGCTGGCCGGTCTGAGGCGGAACTCTGCCAGGGTACCGGCTACCAGAGTCCTCAGCCTTTTGCAGGCTGGGCAGTATGTCAGAACTGGTGTGTGTTCTTCAAGAAATGCACAGAAATCTTGATTAAATCTTGTATCTTGATTAAAATGACCAGCTGAACTTTATCTGGACATAAAGTCAGTCCCTTATGTTTTTAAGTGCATGACATCTGAGTGCTAGGAGTAACTTTTCAGCCTCTGCCAAATTCTCTGTCAAATGCAGATAGTTTGATATAGCTCCTCTTTGCCATGCCCATGCAAAGCAAGGTCATCGTCACCTTTCCTTTTCTGGAAGCCATTTTGAAAATCTGTTTCTCCTCGTGTTCTTCGGTTTATTTTTTCTTAGCGTTATGGCATTTGTCAGATGAGAAATGGCCTTCAAAGAAATTAAGGGCTTTTGAATTCTAAATGAGCAGATAACAGACCAGCTTGGTCCCCCCCCACCATTTCTGTCAACAAGACGCAGAGAGGAAGGCATTAGCCACTTTGGGCTTGGCTCTGCCCCCCGTAGCGCCGCTTCACTCCGTCTGAAGAGGCCCCCCCCACCCCCCCGGGAGCTGGGCCTACTCTGGTTAAAACACTCAACAGTAATTGTTTTCCTCATGTCTGCCATTAGCCTCTGTCTCCACTGTGCGGAAAATAGCTATGAGGCTAAAGTAGCCCGGACACCATTTGAAACAGAACGCAAACCCGCAATCTGGGGAGGGAAGGGGCATATTTGGATCAGCCCGCCTCGTTAAAAAAAGGTGGCGGTGGTTTCTCCCAAGGGCCACTGTTTGACCAAATGACCCCCCCCCCCTTTCAGTATGCTCGCACATATCTGAAGGGATTAATTCAAGCACTGCTATACCACCAGGTGTGTGGGGGGGCGGGGTTGGATTTTTCTTGCACTCTGCTTGCCATGTGGAAAACTCTCTGAAGAGAGGCAGGGTTGGCGCCGGATCGAGCCGCGACCTCATGTAGAGGCGGGTAAACCGCAGGAAGCGTGTCTCTTAATTGCCTTTACCTGCCATAATCTGGCTGGGCTTCCGCTCAGTCTCTCTCCAGAAGTTGCTTGAGCGAGGGGCCCTGTTGTATCTGGGACCCCATCCAGGACGAGGAGGTTGGTGCAGAATGGGAATTCCACAACGAAAGCCTGAGATTCTGCTTTGAATGCTTGCACTATTCCCAGCTTTTACTCTATTTCATTTATTATTTAAAATTAATATGGGAGGGTAGTGCCTGTTTAAAAGGCATGGTGATATTTAGCAGGGAAGCATCACCCGGCGTTGACTTGCTATCAATATCAGTAAAATCTTTCAAGTAATGCATTTGTTTTGATGTTCGTCGGTACGGCTTTGATGTGTAAACATCATGCTTTGATCATCTTCAAGACTTTCCCAATAGGTACGTCAGTATGTTATCATCAAAAAAAATAAATGCCTCTGTGATTAATTTAATGCAGTCCGTAATTCAGGGAAAGCTCCAAACTGCAGCACTGGTCGCTCAGATCATCTCCACAACCCCCTGATTTCCATCTTGACTTGTTTCATTTCGTTTTGTTTTGTCCCCCACTCCCTGAGGGGTTTGTTTTTCTGGAATGATTAGTCATTCTGCAGATGAATTCCTACAGTAATGTTCTCAGTGCTGGGCTGTATATCAGTGTGACTATGAGCTTCTCAGCAAATTTCTCTGCAGTCGAGGCCCAGAAATAACATCTGCAGGTTTGCATTTGTTGTTCAGGGGAGCTGGCGTGGTAAGATGGAAGACGGGGACGTAAGCAGTTTGCAGAGCAGGCTCTCTCGCGGCTCACGTTTTTAAGCTTCAGCAGCAGTGTTTAGTTCGGAAAATGTTCCAAAACTCACATCTGAGTCTCAACAATACTATATAACAAAAACTACTAATAAAACAGTTGTGAAGTTACAGGAATAATAGCATGTGTCTGGGCCCTATTCTTGAGGCTTTTCAGTCTTCACCTGTGCTATGAATTTGCTGTTTGTGAAACTGTACATATTGATCTGCAGCTGGTTAAAAATTGCTACACTAAAGTTTGAAATATGTCCCGGTCACTGTGTGTGCTAGGCACTGTCTGTCAGCATTGGTGTGCGGCGTCAATTCACTGTCCTTGAAATAAAGGGGAAGGGAGATGACTGCCTGTCTCTGGCAAACTCGTTTAAGGAGCGCTAACGCAGCTTCTGGATTGGACCTGGATGGTGTTCCCATCCCCCAGCACCCTCAGTCGGCCCTCTACGCATGGCTGCTGCCCGAGCCCTGCAGCCTGGCGCTTTTATAGGCTTATAGCAGTGTTGGATGGTAGCTCTGGAGATTCATGTCAGGATCTGTGGGAGTGTCTTAACGTGGAAATGTTTAATGCAGGAATACTGTCATCTCTGGCCATAAACATTGCTTCTCGGCGTCTGGCAGTCTCCTTGACCCAGAGTGTGCTGCTTATGGGCCCTTCCTCCCATGGCCTGACCACAGAACGCTAAAGTGAGCTGGGAAGGAGACTCCTCTTCTGTAGAGCCTTGCAGATGAAGTCCTGATGTTCTGTAAAGTATGAGCCTACAAACTGGTGTGTTTTCTGAAGCTTTCTAAGCAAGCTGCTGATTTTACCTCCATGTGACACACAACCGTCACGATTTTTATTAATTGCATTAGAGATGAATTGAAAGATATCGAATCTGTTTTTTGCCAGGTTTTTATTTTTAATTTTTGGCACAACTCTTTCCTCTTTTAGTCTAGATGATTAAATAGGTTTATTTTATTTGTGCCTAACCAGTGTTAAATGCTAAATGCATTGACAGGTTCTCCTAAGTCTAGGCTGGAATTGATTTATGCTTTTACAGTTTTAACAGACAGTTGAACTCTTGCATCCTTCCTATCGGTTTAGAGCATTTCTCATTAACACATTTAGAAAAGTGTGTAAGTTGAAGTTGTGAGGTAATGGGAAAAGGTCAGCCTTATTTATTAGCTGATGCTGTGATCTGGAATTAATTCTCGAATATCAGTTGCTTTGCAAAGTGAACATCAGTCGTAACTGGGCTGCATTCGTTTAGATGCTCAAAATATTATGTTGCCATGTTCTTAATCCTTTTGTGTTTCTTGTAACCATTGTCATATTAGCCATGTTACAATGCTAAGCCTATTGCCAGATTGTGTTATTTAACTAGGGTGTTTTTGCCAATTTACCAATGATAATACGGTCTCTGACATTTTAATCCGTAGTATAACAAACATCTAGACTGGTTATTATAATTTTGTTTGAGGTTTTCTGTAAGATTTAGCAATGTATCTCGTTAACCAAATTTAAAGGAATACTACCAGTGCTTATAATTTAGACTACATTTAACTGTTTAATATGGCTCAGCCACAAATTTATCCGCTAAATGTTAACTTGCATATTCATTTTAATCAAATTGAATCTCAAGGGTGAAAATATCAAGTATTTAAGTAACTGGCTAGTGATCTGAAATATTGTATTCTCATTCTATGGTTTTAGTAAGGCTTCTTGTGCAAAGGTGAAAAGGATGTTCCATTAAAACCCACATAATGCTTATATTATGACATATACATACAATACTTAGAGCACCAATTAATATTACATCTTTTAAAAAATCCTTTAAATTCCTTGTCGAATATGATTTTTCTTAATCGCCCTTGGCCGTTTTGCGGCGATCACTCTGTCGTGGCCGATGGTAGCCCTTAGCTGGCAGCCTCGTGAGAAGCCCTCGCGGGTCTGTGGAACAAAGCCTCGCGCCCCTCCCGCTCCCGTACGCCCGCCGTCTCCCAGGCTTCGCGCGGGGTGCGTGTGCGCGTGCGAGCGCGCGCTCGCGCCAGGCGGCGCGCGCGGTGGGGGGAGGGGCGGCCGCGCCGCTCGCGCCGCTAATTCCGCTCATGAGAGGCTTGTGCAGTGAGAGCAGCTGTCTCCCATTGTCAGCCAGAACGTTTGCAGCGCGCCCCATTTCGCCTCTCCATGCGTGAGTAGCAAGAGAGCTACAGGGGGAGAAACAATCAGAGGAGGAAAAATGAGAGAAGGCAAGGATTATTAATCGCTCAGGGGCGCAGCTAGGTTTCATTTCGGGGTGAATGGGAAGAAGACGGTTTGTCACTTTCCTGATACATCATTAATTGTCCGCAGTGTGTCGTATACGGAAGGAAGAACTGTCGAGTGAGAGAAAAGGGCATTTGAGGGGTAGAGGAAGACCGAGGGGGAGGGGGAGACGGACTGATGTGAAGGAAGCGGGGGAGGGGTCTACATTATGAATGGATTAAGTATTTTAACCCCCTACAGACAGCTCAAAGCTTCTGGGTCTGTTGAGACTAAAAGCAGAGAGAGCTTCAGAAAGGTGGAAAGAGCTCGTCCACTAGGAGAAGCAAGTCCAGCATTCTTGAATCCTTGCAGCATGTTGTCTGATTATCAGAACAAAACCTCCTCTGTGGGAGGGGAAGGTCTCAGCTTTACATTCCTGGAATTTGCCTTGTATGGAACCTTGTGTTAGATTTTGTTGTTGAGCTGCTGAGACTTCAAAGCACCGTGTGGATGTCTGTGAAGCATTTTCCTAGCTGTGCTGTCGCTTGTCTACTGCGGAAAGGTGAAGTGTTTGTGTGCTAGAAAGTTGTTTTCTGGACTGGGAGTATCTAGGCTTTTTGTAAGAGAGTGGTTTGACTATCCTTTGTGAATTCTACATTCAGGCTGTTCTGCAGGCTAGTGAAGAGTTTAGGAAGCATAAGGAGGAGGGTGAGAGAATTCACAAGAAAGCTTTGAAAGGTTTCTACAATGGCAATAAATGACACCCACTCTGTGATTTCTCTGTTCTGATATACCCTCCTAGAGAGAACCATTTTCCACAAAGAGTGGGGACAAAGCCTTGAAAAGGGAGCGCTTGGAGAAGCTGTAACCTGCATGGGGGCCTGACCTCTGACCTTGGGGCTGCCATTAGATGGTTGCTCAGTGAGCGAGGGGTTGTATTTCAGGTCAAACAGTGAGGTACTTGCTTAAAATGGCTTTTGAAAAACTCTGGGCTGACCCGGAAGGTAAAGACCTACCAAGACCAATTTTCATGCATGCAAAAACAGAATTTGGATCATTTAATTTTTATCTTTATTGATTGGTACTGGGGTTTAGACTAACACACACACACACACACACACATCAGCAAGGAATACCAAGGGCAGGGAGTATTATGTAGGGCATTTTGATATTACATTTTGTCACAGAGTTTTCCTCTGCTATTTATGAGCCAGTCACAATTTAAAATAAGTTATTGGTCTGTTTAACCTATTCATATCATTAAAGGAGTTTAATGAATGAGGTTTTTGCTTAAAATAATCACTGGTCCATTTTGGCATGTACCTAAGTATATATTTTTTATTATTTTTTACAATGTACTTAGAAATCTGAAATTGTTGAATAGTGGTAGCTATCTCGAAAATGTTGGTATTAAATCTTAAGCGAAGCTTGGACTGGGAAAGCAAACTATTTTGTTTGGATCTTCTGGGTAGCCTTTTCAGGAAAATAGTTGACCTTTAAATTCTTTACACATTTAACTTGTCACGAGTAAGTGAACAAAGCCTTCTGTCTTTGTGGCAGTTGCTGGTGCGCGCTGCCTGTCTGCTGTGAGTCAAGTGAAGGTGACTTTCTGCCTTACTGTATAATGCACTTACAGGAAGTGAAGGTGACTTTCTGCCTTACTGTATAATGCACTTACAGGAAGTGGAGGTGACTTTCTGCCTTACTGTATAATGCACTTACAGGAAGCGGAGGTGACTTTCTGCTTTACTGTATAATGCACTTACAGGAAGCGGAGGTGACTTTACTGTATAGTACACTTGCAGGAAGTGAGTAATTCAATGGCACAACTCACTCATGCTGTCCCAGAATCTAAAATTTGTTTTTTTCAAACACACAAAATGTTTTTTTTTTTTTCCTGAGTGGGGGTGGGGGTCCATTTTCAGAGTTAATTTTATTTTTTAAATATAGACTGTACAGCGATAAGAACCCTGAGCATGTGCTGGACTGCACAGTCCTCTCAGGGGACATGCTTATGTGTAACCATGAAGTCCTGTAGCTATGCAGTTTGATTTTGCTTCCCCCTAATGAGGGCCACGCCTCGCTCTGGGCTGACATGAAGACACCTTCGGTCTGGTTAAGGACGGTGCCGAAAAACGCGCCAGGGGCTTTTGGCTCAGTCACCCTCTTCAGACATTAAAGCTCAGTCATGTCCTGCTGGGCTCCATCCCTGCTGGTTTAAAGTCCAAAGCACTTCAGCATTTTCTGCAGAATAGTTTTAGTAGATATGGATATTTACACCAAGCACTGCTGTATGTGGTGTCCTCCTGAAATCTCCTGAAATTGTTTGTTCACCAGAAGATACCGGATCATTTTTAATACGTGAATTTCATGTTTTGACTTGGCGAGTTGATGTATTTATTTTTCTTCTTCTTTTCGCACTTGGATACTGTAGTAACCTCTGGCCTGTGCAAATGTGTCATGTAGTGCCTTTTGACTTTGGTTTTAGCTTGTGAAAAGTGTCTGTGATAGAATTTTTTTCCCCCACACTTGCAAATATCTTGCCAAGATCTGAAGCGTTTGCTTTATTGCTGGGGTTAGAGATGATGGGCTTTATGAATAGTATTGATGCAAAATTTATGTCTAGGGGTTCAGTTGTGAATCGATGAGGTGAAAGAATCCAGCTCTTGGTTGTGTGCTTTTAATAATTACTTTAGCAGAAATGTATTATTGATCCTACAGAAAATTATTAAGCTGCCACCAGCGCAGCTTGTGTGATTATTTTCTGTCTTTCAGTATGGGCGGTTTGATATATTGGGCGGGTTTTAAAAGAATAATTCAGGTAGAAGTAGAAGCAGCAGGTCTACTCAGTGTTACAAAGATGTTTTTTTATCCAGTTTGCAAATTTTGTGTAAAGCTAAACATGTGGGTGGTCTTTGTTAGGAGTAGGGATTGCCATATTTATGATGTTGGTGTATTCATTGGTTATGACTCCCACGGATGCCTCACTTGATAAGTACTTTCTTGGAAGTGAAATGCTTTTGTAGCCTTAGACGTGTGTTGAGTTGCTCTAATACAGAGGCTTTGCCTCATGTTTCTAGCTGAAGGTGACCTGCCGACGGATTCCTAGATTTTTGCCTAAATTCAGAGTGTCTTTCCTTTCCTTACTTTATCCTGGGATATGTTTACCAGACCAGAAAGAGAGGATTGCTTCCTCTTAGTCTGCTTGTGTATAGTGATGTTGTAACACACTTCCATTTAAAGCCCTCCCCCCACATTTGATCCATCTTCCCAGCCCCCCGCTTTGGTTAATCCCCCTGCATCTGTCCCTGCCTCCCTGGGCCTGCAGAGACCTGGCCTGTCTGTCTTCATTAAACCATCTGTTGAGGTGTGTTCCTCTGGCTTTCACCTGCTTGTCTGCTGCTCTAATGGTGTCAGAAAGGGGCTCCTTTTTTCCCTGCCCAAGTGCGAATGAGCTCCTTGCCGTGCGAGGCGACTCCAGGCTGGAAGGTCAGACATGTTCATGGGATGAATGCTTCCCCCCCCCCCCACACACACACACATATTGACGCGTCATTCCAGTTAATCTCGTGTTCCTTTTTATGAACGTCCGGTGCTCATGTGAAGTGGCATCGGTGATGAGCTCGAGACAGTGCACAAACACACACGGGGAGCAGAATGAGCTCTCCCTGGGTTTTGGCTGCGAAATGCTTTTTGGATGTTTACTGAGCACTGCAGAGCTGGAAAATGTGGATCTGAGATGAAAGGATTTTCTTTCCCATGCTAATCCATACAGACAGCTTGGCCCTTGTGATTTGATTACCACCCCCCTCTCCACTCATCTCTTTGAATACAGGGGCCTTTCTAATTCATTCTAAAAAGGGTTTCAAAAGGGGATTATGGTGCTGATAGAAATTAAAGGGAGAACACAGCCATCCTCGGGGGAGCAATGTCTAACATTCATAATTATCTTCGCAAGCCACTGGCTCACAATGTGGGGTTTTATTTTTAAGGATTGTAGCTACAGTAGTTATCGGAAATGGAAGTCCCTCTGGCTGCAGCTGAGCATGCCCGAGAATCCAATTCGTCGGGAGAAACTGACTGTAAACGTCACACGCTCGGATACATTAGTTCGTTTAATGGGCTATTGTGACAACAAGGTGAAGAGGTTAAATGGACCCCATGAAAAAAAAGGTGGGGGTTGCGATGGCAGTTTAATAGCCTTACCCGCAGCACTAATAAAATTAAACATTGTTCAAAAATTGTCCAAAACCTCCTGCAACTAAAATTTTAAATTTTTAAAATGGCACTTTTGCAAGTCAGGCTTATTGGTGCGAGCTTCTCTGGAGAGCCAATTGTACGCCTGTAACTATGGCAACCACTGGGGCCCAATAACTAATAATAACTCGAATTCACAGGGCATAAGAGCACTTCAGTGGCATGTCAAAGAACATTCTCTGATATACTTAAAAAAAAAAAAAAAAAAGTATAGAAACATTGTATCATTCTGTTTCACAAATCGATATCCCCTCAGAAGAAGCAGTTTGATTGTACAGCTAAGCCATCATGCACTGCACTAGGCTTCCTTCCAGGAGGAGTAGTAATACACAGAGCCGCTGAGGCTCAGCTTATATTTTAAGACCAAGTTAATACAGTAGTATGCACTATAAACAAGAAAAATCCTTTATATTAACCACTGATTTATAATATGTGTTATTCTAAATAATCTGTTTTTGGCTGTAGCTGATGATATGGTAGTTTTGTGTCAGATTGTCTCACAAGCTTCTTCTGCATGGAGTCACTTTCCGGCCTCAACAGCCAATTCCTGGACTTGTGTAAAGGACACGCTTACGCACTCTGGCCGTTTCCCGGACTAGTGTAAAGGACACACTTACGCACTTTGGCCATTTCCAGGACTTGTGTAGAGGGCATGCTTACGCACTCTGGTCAATTCTCTGACTTGTGTAGAGGGCATGCTTACGCACTCTGGCCATTTCCCGGACTTGTGTAGAGGACATACTTACACATGCTGGCCGCCTCCAGCCGCAATCGGAGCCAGAGTACATGCTTATGCACGCCGACCATTTCTCGGGCTTATACAGAAGACGCCTTTATGCACATTGGCCATTACACGGGCTCATATAGAGGACCCGCTTAATGTGCGCCGGCCGTCTCCAGTTGCATACGGAGGACACGCAAACGCATGTCGGCCATTTCCTTCTTTCTGTTACCGCCATTACATTTAAAATGTCAGCTTCCATTTTTGTGCCAATTTAGATGTCAGACATGCAGAATCTAACGATACAGCGGAAGGCTGAGTGTGGCCCTGCGTTCAGTGCGTCTGTCTGTGCGATTGCATCCATCGATTTTTCTATGTGGTTCCGTTTAAGCCATGCAGCTAGGGCAGGTCTTGGTGAATTGCTTTTAAGTGATTTTTTTTTTTTTTAACTGATGTCTTCGGTTCCACACGGTTGTCGCCCTTGCCGGAGCTGATTAATATCCCTTTTCAGCTGCTTGTTTATTGTGTCTGACATGCATAGATAACGAAGGCTTGACATGAATGGGGTGGGGGGAGGTGCTACCCCCATTGTCCACCTGTGTGGGAGGGAGTATTTACTCTGGGGCGATGGCTTTCTGTTTGCATAACTGTGACTGACTAACCGCCTCGCCTCTTCTGTTCTGGTGGGTGAGTCGTTAAGCTCTCGTTGTTGTCAGGAGACAGCTCCTGCTTGCTCATATACATAACACTTATTCTTTGAACCGCACTCTTGTGGCGGTGGGGGGGGGGGGGGGGGGGGGGGGGGGGGGGGGGGGGGGGGGGGGGGGGGGGGGGGGGGGGGGGGGGGGG
>JAODKN010000008.1:960724-991451 GCA_026774425.1 Petrocephalus zakoni | reverse complement strand
TCCAAACAGCTGTTTTTATCTGCCCCACTCCCCCCCCCCGCCCTGCAATTCCCCCTCTTCCTGCCTCTTCATCGCATTTGTGGGGAAAATGATGGGGTGGGGGTAGGCTGGGGGAGGGTGGGGGTTTGGGGATACACATGTAAATGTATTACCTTTCAGTTTTCTGTGGCTTGCCGGGAATGCCTGAATAAAGCTCTAAGTGGCGAATGCCCCACTCTTGTAAGATGTGTTAATGTGTGCTGTAGTATCCGTTTATATGTGGACTACAAGCAGTGTGTCAGTGTGAAATGTAAACATACAACCCAGGCCACCAAAAGGCCAGATCAAACCGCTATTTGTAGATCACAGAAACATTGGAGCCTTCAAGGTGTCTGCTGCTGCTGCGTGTTTCAGACTCGGAGCTCGCCATCGCGTGAGGGCAGGTGGAACAAATTACCCCTGCCCCGCCCCAGCCCACAGTGGTGCAAGGGCTTAGCTGATACCATCTGTAGATTCCCTTTAATTCAACGCTTCCTTGTTGATTACTCTGTTGTTGTTTTTCTATGGCATGACATCTGCTTCATTAGCTCCTCATTGTGTCTCGGAGTAAGTGCAGCGACAGTGAGTCACAGGCTCCCAGGCTGACGGATTCATCTTTACAGCGGATGCAAATCACAGTCCTCCTTTTAAACAGGACTATTGCTATGGCAAATGGTGGATTTGCATCTTTGTCTGTCTATTGATCTTCACTCCACGCTATGGATTTTTTTTTATATAATGTGGATACTTCCTTATGTCTACTGTGGTAAGAATCTAAGCTAAATAATGACAGTGTTTCGGGGGTAATGCAGTCGGCTTTTCTCAGTACCATGAATGCAAAGATTGTACTTGTGGTCTTTGCAAGACCAGTTTTGCTAGCTTGCCTCCTAAGAACAAACTTGGGGCGTAATGATCGGTCTCGTTTGGTGAAGATGCTGCTGATGCAGCCTTGATATTTGTGTGAGGACTTCCGGGCATTTTTATCATCCTCTGTGCTTCTGTTCTTAAATCTTGGAACTGGTCTTCGGCAATGGAAGATGACGAAGATAACACAAGAACACAAGTACAGTCAAGTATGCATGTTTAGATTCACCCAACGAGTCTGGTTTAATCCACCTCTACGGCTCTGAGCCGGTCCTTTCCTGCAGCCCCCAGGAAGGTCCTCGTCTCATGACACCGTTTACCTTACTTCAGTGCCTGGGCTTCATGCTAAACTTGGGGGATTCACAAACCCTAAGGAGACCCACTCATTTGGTGCTGGAAGGTCTTTGTCTCATGGCACTGTTTACCTTACTTCAGCGCCTGGGCTTCATGCTAAACTTGGGGGATTCACAAACCCTAAGGAGACCCGCTCGTTTGGTGCTGGAAAGTCTTCGTCTCATGGCACAGTTTACCTTACTTCAGCGCCTGGGCTTCATGCTAAACTTGGGGGATTCACAAATCCTAAGGAGACCCACTCGTTTGGTGCTGGAAGGTCTTCGTCTCATGGCACTGTTTACTTTTCTTCAGCGCCTGGGCTTCATGCTAAACTTGGGGGATGCACAAACCCTAAGGAGACCCACTCATTTGGTGTTGGAAGGTCTTTTTCTCATGGCACTGTTTACCTTTCTTCAGTGCCATGCTGGACTTGGAGGATGTACAAACCCTGAGGAGACTCACTTGTTTGGTGCCAATACCTAGTTCATCATATTACTGAAAGACTGCCAATGGACCTTCTGGTCCTGGGACTGTAATACTTCTGATAGCCACATCTCAAAATGTTATGTATATGTGCTTCTGCTCCTAACAAAGGGTCAGTTCTTCATTCAAGATTAAGTAAGGCTTCCTTGAGACGTGCATGAAATCGTTCGTTTTTCCTGAACAAATGGAAATTTCCTTTTACTGAGGTCTGGGTCTCTGTGTCTTTTGTAACTTCTTGGTAAGCTCTTTCTGCTGCTGAGTGTACTTTAGACCCATTTTTAATAAATCTTGTAATTCTTTAAAATAAGAATTTTAATTACATGGGTATGTTACAAGAAATTGGGTGGCAGTCGAGGAATTATGTTAAGCAGAGTAATATAGCAGTGTCCTTTCTAATAGCCTGGTACCATAATGATGGTCTTGGAAATTGGACTTTCTGAATTGATGATGATGATGATGTGTTCATTTTTTAATCTGACACACAATATAAATGTTTATGCTTTGTCACTTAAGTATGGCAGCGGGCAGGAGCCTATAGCTGAAGGCCTGCCCTGTTAGACACTATTGTTATATAGGTTATATCACGGAATAATTGTTAATCGTATTATTTCTAAAACAACATTCTGATTTTGTCTCATGGTTGAAATGTAGTGGTTATGATTTGTTAACATATTGATTTACCCTAAGAAAACATATTGTTGGTGCTGTTTGTTCAGAAAGATTATGCAGTCATTGTAACATTATGGATGGTTTACACAAGATTAAAAGCATTTATGGGCAGTAATTACACCCTTATAATTGCAGCCCTGTGCTCAGTGTAGAGTAGTGTAGTCAGTGTTGTTGACTCCTGCTCTTTGGCTTGCTTTCGGTCCCCTCAGGATCTGTTGCAGCTCAGTCTCCCAGCATACAGTCGCCTCCGTGATCCCGATAGCCATGGCGCTAATTTGTCCAGGCGGCTCTGCAAAACCCCCCATCCCCCACCCTCCCGGTCTTTCCCCTGTGAGATCTGCTGAACAAATCAGCGTGATGTGAAACAGCACAACAGCATCGACGGAAATCAGTCTGGCCAAGACTGATCACCCTTACTGTAGTTGAGATTAAATATGCTATTACTTTTGTGAATGCGTATTTTCCCCCGTCCTGCTGCGTCTGTTGCAGGGAAAAGCAAGAGCCGCCACAGCATAAACACATAAGATAGGAGGCAGAATAATTAGCTGCAAGCTGCTCCGCTTCATCTCGATTAGATAGTGATTATAAAGCTCAGGTAACACTTCACTTAAAGCTAGCAAGCTGCCTTATTCTTAGTGATTGATGTCTAAAAGGCTGCTGGTAATGTAATGTAATATATTATATATCTGCCTTAATGTTTGTTTGGCAGTCTTTGACTCTGAAATGGGCACACATTTAATGTGATCAGAATCACCTGCTCATCCATAATATTCTTGGCCAGTCTAGTTCTGGTGATACTTTTTTTATTTTGCTTTATGCAAATACTTAGCTGTCAGACTTGATAAAACAGTTTATCCTTAGCAGGGGGGAGAGATCAGGGCTGCTGGGAGAGAGGGAAGAGCTGCCTGAAGGGTTATTCATTATGATCGCTTTGGATGGGTGATACTGAATATGAAACCCACAGCCAGTGCTCCCTTTGTCCCGCACGGCTCTGTCTGCTGCCGGCTCGGGATCGATTGGCTGGTGACTTAATGGGAGCGGCTGGCACCGCGCTGGGAGGCTTCTGTTCTCTGCCTGGCCGTGGAGCCACACTTCCTTTGTCTGCGTCCGTCAGAGCTGGCGAGGAAGCTGACGGCGGAGAAACGAACTGACCGGTTTCTGTAAAGGTGTCACGTGATGGCTGTTGGGAATATTATGTTTATAAATGAACCATGCGATGGCTTTATCCCATCTCCACTCTATTTACATACTGGCCTTCAATTTCAGTGAGACTAATTTCTTTCCCGTTTATCCAAATGTCAAACATCTACATTCAAGTGACTGTTGAACCAGACCTTTGCTCAAACTTTGAGGATGGGAGTTGGGGGTGGGATTGAATTGTTTGGCTTTCAACTTTTTCTTTTTTGTATTAATCAAAGCGACTAGCAAATTAAAATGTCCAGGTGAGTGGTCGCACGTGCTTGCTTTGGTATGACATGGATAGTGGTGAACTGGAGACGACCAGCAACTTGTTTTTCCTCCCCAGTCGCTGTTAGGCCAGAACATTTGCGCAGGAAATCTACTCCTATGATGAGCTCCTGGTTCTGACCTCAAACCTGTTCTCAATGGGTTTCGCATGAAAATATGGCAAAGTGAATGTGCTTAATGCATAAATGGCACGTAGTCATTAGTGCAACAGTAACTTTTCAAGTTCACTGGAACCAGATGTATTCTAGGCTGACACTCATGATCTTACTTACAGGTGAGGAATCCCCTCTCTGCCCCACACGCCAAAGCCCTTTGCTGCTCAAGCACATTTTTATTATAATAATAATAATAATAATAATAATAATAATAATAATTAATAATGCATTTTATATGTGGGTGCCTTTCTAAAACCCAAGGTCACCTTACATAGTCCATAAAAGACAAACGATAAAAACAAATAAAAAACAAATGATTAAAAAGTTATTTACATAATCAGACAACAATAGGTCTAAAGCGAATAAGCCACCTTAAACAGATGAGTTTGACCTAAACAAGTGCAGAGAATCGATGTTTCTGATATCCGGTGGAAGTGAATTCCAAAGACGGGGAGCAGAGCAGCTAAAAGCTCTGTGTCCCGTGGTGATAAGGCGGGCAGACGGAACAATAAGATGGGTGGGAGATGAAGATCTGAGAGCTCGGGATGGGGTGGCAATGTGAAGCAGGCCAGATAGATAGGGAGGTATGTCATTTCTCTCTTTGCAAGGTGTTAAATAAGAGCAATTCTCCATTTAACAAATGCCAATGTGAAGCACCTTTATATAGAATTTCATAACTATTATGTAATCTCGTTATTTCTCGTTTTCTCATTTTATTTAATTTTAATAATTATATACTTTACATGTAACCTAGCTTTCTCCATGAATATAGCTCTAGCTGCTTCCATGACAAGAATTCAGTCAGCGTGTGTTCACATGCCTTGAGTCCTGTGATGCGTACAGTGCAGAATTCTGAGGTTCCTGAGCATGCGAAATAGACATTGACGGCCGCGTGCAGACAATTGCGAGAATGCATTGCTTCTTTTACTTGGGGAAAAAAATACAGCAATATCGATTTCCCACCATAATCAGCACAGGAAACGGCAGACGAAGCCGAGCATCTCCTTTAACTGAGAATGACACTCAGCATCGGACCGGTAATGAGTTCATCGACATCGCATTAGGCCGGCTTCGTGCTTTTACTTTCACTGTATCGTCTTTTTCCCACCCTCCTTGGTGTTTCATATAGGTTTGAATCAATTAATGGAGCCTGCTGCTGGTTTTAATGCACTGCTTTACTGTAGCTTGCTCCATTATTGAGTGAATTAGCAAATCATCCGAGCAGCGAGAGGCTCAGGCCAGTTGCGTCTTGCTGGAAGGCACAGAGTGGGATGGCTCCCGTGAGCTGCCTGTGCTACAGTGTGCCGTTTCCTTTAGCTGAAATAGTGCTTTTGAGGCTGAAGGTTCTGCATTCACTGGGACAGCAGCACCAAATATGTCCTCTGCTCTTACTGGCTTTTGTCAGTGCTCAGCACCGTTTCTTACAGAGCACTGATGTCAACCTCTCCTCCTCGTTTCAGATGGAATCTCCGGTCTCCACGCCAGCTCCTCCCCCCCTGCACCTCCTGGCTCCCATGGCCAACAGCGACATCGCCTCTCCCTGTGAGCAGATCATGGTGCGCACCCGTTCTGTGGCCGTCAACACTGCAGATGTGTCACTGGCGACGGAGCCCGAATGCCTGGGGCCCTGTGAGCCCGGGACCAGCGTCAACCTGGAGGGCATTGTGTGGCAGGAGACGGAAGACGGTGAGAGTGCGTCTGGGGGTAGCAGGGCCCGTCTTGGGCTGCCAGGGTGGCAGGCATAGGCAGGCGCTTGGCCCGACCTCTTTCAGCACTACTGCCAGCAAAGGTGCCCCTCTATAAACGGTCCAGCAGTGGATGCAGCTTTTACAGCCTTTGCTAGCTGTTCTTTTGTACAGTGGCCTGTCAGATGGCAGTCCTGCTGGCCACTGGCTCTGTAAACCTTGGGAATAATAGTGGAGTTTGTGGATCTGTAGTTTGTGAACTATTACTTATGCAATATGTAGATGTGTGGCATCTCTCTCAGTAAACATAACAGCCAACAAGAAACTGTGGCCCAAACCCACGCGACATGTGCATGATAAATTAACGTAGTCTGCAGTTCTTTACGCATACTGACGATTTCACATATTTTCAGGAAGCCCTGTGTAAAAATGGGGGGGGGGAAATACCCAGATAACACATTTTTTACCTTTCTTTTGGAGGGAAATAGGCGTGGGTACTTGTTGATATTACAAGTTGCAGGATAATTGATGTTTTTCATGGTGGCACGTTAATTTAAGCAGATAGAAGGCTGGGAAGAGCTGACTCCTCAGGGCAGGCGGCTGATTACGTCCCTGCAGCACCCCGCAGGCTGCTTCGCATTCTGCTTAGTGGAGGGAAAGTATTAAGCTTTCAGTGTGGAGCCGTCTGAATGAGTCCAGCTCTACCAAGCTTCACTTTGGGCTTTGCATACCCCGGATATTATGTAATTCTATGCAGTTGTCTTTAAATATGCGTGTGTCTCCACACAGTGCATTACTATATAATAATGGTTGAAAGATGTATCCTCTTACGCTCCCCTGTCAGTACATAAGGTCTGGATAACGGGCGTCCTGCTCCGTGAATCATATGCATGCGAAAAGCTAATCTTCAAAGAAGTGAATGTAGAACAGAGCGAGAAGGAAGGGCCGACTCGCCCACACGGTGTCTGCCGGAACGCTTGCAACAGCCTCGCATAAAGGGAGCAGCTCATCTGCATTCCCAGAGCGCCGCTAGAATGCCTTTCACACTTCCCTGCTGTGGGCAAAGTCTTTCTCTCTCGCTCTGATTTCCCTCCGATGCTCCTAGTTCTCAGCTCTGTCTCCACCCAGCCTGTGCGAGGGGGGGGCACGGTGGCCTGTAGGCCTTGCCAGCGCACTTGGGAAGAGCATATTCATAATTCATCACGTGTTCTGTGGGCACCTGGGCACTGGATGTGCCTCCCTCATGGGGGGGTTGGGGGAGGGGATCCTGTCCCAGTAATCTGTTTTTACTGGGGCTGTCACTGTCACTGGTGCCGCAGATCAGACAGCCTGTCTGCTCCTGAAGTGGATCTCAGATCTGTATCTGTGTGTAGGAGAAAAGGCAGGCGAAGTCTTGTGAGGTAGCTGCTGCCCACCTATTTGGCTCCTGGTGAAGTTAAGCTGTAATCCATATGGAGTGTTAAGTCTCGAGCATGGCCGACGTCTTGCACAACTAGGGTTCGTGCTCCAACACGATCCCCTCTCCCTCCCCCCCGCCTTCATGGCCTAACATCCGGCAGAATATTAGTCTAAAGGTAAAGGACACTAAAGGTAATATGGCAGCCCCCGAGCTGATAACCTCTTCCTGTCATAACACTCTGGTGAGTCATTGCGGTTCCTGCTCCAGCTGTGAGGAATGTGTGCAGGCTGCTCTGCAGCTGTGTGCCGCGTTCAGAGCCCCACTGCTAGATCTCTGATGAAATATGTGCGACTGTGATCATCAGCTGGATGGCTGCCCCCCGCCCCGGTCCCCAGCGTCCCTTTTCCTGAGTGTCATTTTAGGGTTTGCTGTGGCTGCAGTGCCCCGGAGATCCATAAAAGAGAGTCGTCTTAATACTGCGGCGCTCTGCTTGATAAATGGAAAACAAACCAAGCGATCTCCAGAGAGGGGGGGGGGCTGAAAGCAGCAGTTTTCTGTTCCAGTCTGAAGAGCGATGGGGCTGGCGATTAAATGTCTCCCACCGTAAAGCTTCCTGACAGGACTCTGGATGAGTCATTTTGGAACGCGGTATGGTGTTGATTGGGGCGATTTAGCATGCAGGAAAAAAGCTTCCTTCTATTCCCTGGACTGATCCGTCTGTAAATGGAGGAACTGCAGGTACAAACTAAACATTTGTGCTGTATAGCAGAACAAAGGGTCACTGTACAGGGACAAACCAATTACTGAAAAGCCCTTAGAAGGATTTTTGTAACCCCCCTCCCCCAGTCCTTTCTGTAGTGACTGCTTGGTCTTGACATTTAATCAGATTCGAATCGTTTTCTTATACATTTTAGTACATTATGAATAAAAGTCCTGTTCATTTCCATCCTAAAGGGAACAATCTTTGCAGATGAATTTGACTACCAAATGTTGACCTTTAGCGAGCTGTATTTGTACAGCGGCATGTGGATCAATGAGCTGCTTCACAGCGAGCCGTGGGGGTGAACTGGGAGTGGGGGGAGGGGGAGTGGGTAAGCAGACAGCGCACATCAATATCCCCCAACACAGAGCGCTGTAGCTCCAGTCATAAGCGGGCGGAGCCAGCTTTGCAGGGCATGCTGGGAAGCCGGCAGGGCCCGGAGGAGGCCTGGGGTGGCATATTAATGCGGCTCAGTGCAGGGATGAGGCCAGCGCACACAGATCAAGTGTGTGTGGATGTTGAATGGTTGGGTTTTCATCCTCTGAAGACTGCTGTGTCAGTATCCCACCTGTTTACACTCCTGCAAAAAATCGGAGGGTGCTTTAGTCCACAAACACTTAAGGAAAAGACTGAACTTGGATATCAGTAGCTTGATTTTGGGATTGTGTAGAAATGTTCTTGGAGGGATTTTTTTTATGTGCTCCATAGTCTGGAGGCAAAATGGGACGTATTCTCTCTCTCTCTCTCTCTCTCACGGCTGTGTGCTTTGCTCTGCTGGTCTCGGGGCAGAAAAAAGGCAAATCTGAAAAGTCCCTTTTAAAACACTTGTACAAACTGAAGCATTTAGAAATATCTTTGAAGCGAAAGTACCTTCCTGGAGCCTTTCCACAAAGAGATGAAATGAAGTGTCTCAGAAGCTCGTGAGAAGCCCCCCCTCCTCTGCCAGCGAACCCCTCCCCCCATGCCTTTGAATTTCAGGTGCAGCCCCCATGGCCCAGCCTCCTCCCGACAGCCTGTCAGAGGCTTCATGGAGATGTTATCCCGGGGAGAGTGGGCCCGCTTGCTGCTTGTTTTCTTTCTGTCCTTGAAGTATGTAATGAAGATGGACACTTGACCCGCCGATGTGTACGCAGCCCTGCCAGTCGGAACGGCACACAAAAGGGCCCGCGAGCTACGCGGCCCCAGGTCTGGGCGCTCCCGCGGCCCCCGGAGGGCCCCCCCGCCTGCCTGGTCAGACCCCTCTCCCAGTTCTTCTCACTCGCTGTTGGGCTCGCTCCAGTGGCGGGGGATGGCCGCCTTCCAGGACACACGCAGCTCGCCGCACTAGACAGATTTGGAATGGAAATTGAAGCTGGCCAGAGACCGACGCAAATTTTCCATTGTTGACATCTTGACTTCTCCCCCCCCCCCTTTTTTAATCTCTGCAGAGGGAGGGGGGAAAAAGGAAAGCTGCCCAGAATAGCAACGGCCGTGGCGTGTTTATAATAGTTTTACGGTTTTGAAATCTGAGAGCTGTCATGCAGCACGTCGGAAGACTGTCCCCATCCTAATTTGTGCGGGGCTCTGGCTGGCTGACGGAAGGCTTAGGAGTTATAAAGCGGCTGAAGTGGGGGGAGTAAATGGCCCGGTTTATACACGGCACTTAAGGCAGATGGCAAAGGTGCAGTAGCTGACTAAGCGAAACAAAAGCTGCACAGAGCAGCGTTGAAAATGCGTTTCTCTCTGAGAGGAAAACAGTCAGGGAATCTCCCTCTGTTCCCTTGTTGTTCCTCCCAGGCAGCTCATCTGGGTCTTTCCCCTGAACTGTATCTGCATTCTGATCCCAAGAATGTAGCTGATAAAACGTCAGGTCTGAAGAGGAGCCTCCATCTTGAAATGTTTATCTGAATGAAGAAACTGAGCACTGAGTTGGAAGCCTAGAAGTCATCTAGGTGCCCTGAGGGGAATGTAGATAAGCTAAGCTAACGCGTGTCGCCACTGCAGGTTAGCCTAGCTTCTGTTGGTTGTATTCGGCACTGTATTCTGGCTGCAGTGGATTCTCATTATCCTCATTAGTACTTTTCCACCGTCAGCCATAATTATCTTTTTTTTTTTTTCTTCTCTAAAACCTTGCAGCTTGCAGTTTAGAAGCTAGTCCTTTGATTGAGCCACTTTGGTAGGTGATGGTGTTTTAATAACGGTGAAATAGATCTTTGGGATTTGCATGTATTGATCAGCTTCAGAGTGTGACAGTGTATAGTTTATCCCAGCCCAGTGATTTATTTTGGCAGAGTACCTTTGTCTTGGGATGTGTTTGAAAAGCCTGAAGCTGCCAGTGCTTTAAATTGATGGTTCGTGCAGCCCACCCCCGCCCCCCCGACAGACGTTTAATATTATGCATCTCAGCGTGATTAAAGTGCATCATAAGGTCGTTTATCTAAATCTGAGGCTCATCCTCTAATTGGTGGCATTATGCGCGAGACGTGCCGCTCACCTGCGCTTAACCCCTCCAGCCTCAAGATGCCGATCTCGGCACTTAATGAACCTTTGCATGAGTAATTGTTATTTTCCCTTTCATAATACAAATTAGTGGTAATAAGGGATAGTAGTGGCACTGATTTGAATCTCACAGGGGGAGATGAGAACCTTGAGATTACATCAAGATGCATGTTTGTACATTAAGACTGCATTCACATTTATACATGACATGATTATATGTACCATTTGATATTTACTTATGGCTGTTATGTTCTCTAGCGTGTTCTCATATGTACCTTTGTTGTTTTTGTCTAGTTCAACGCAGTGTGTTTACCTGAAATTAACACAATGTAGAATTCTAAGAAGGTTAAGAATTGTAAAACCCATGTTTCAGTTTTTAGTTGCATGGATCATTGCTTGTTTTCAACACATTACTTATTTATAGCTCTGGATAGTTTGCTAAAGCAGTTCCGGTTAAATGCCTTTCTTAATGGTAACACAGTGGGCTCCTTTACTGAGACCGGAGGAATCTTCTGGAGGCTGGTTTGTGTCCTGAAACTCTGCGTTATGTCCTGTGTCCCATGAGATGTCAGCTGGTGTTTTTTTTTTTTTTACATCAAACGCAGTGGAGCCTCCATAGCTGTAAGGATCGTTGTTTTTCGACTTTTGTGTACAGTGTGTTTCGGCGGTCATAGCGAGCGCGAAATTTAAACCATGGAGGCAAGAGAAAAAGCAGTAAGGTTTTTAAAAAGCTTGCTTTCTGTGGCGATTCAGTGTCTGCTTGAGCTTTATTATAGTTTGTAAAGACTGCCTTTGTCTGCGGGGTCAGTTTGACAGTCGCTTGGTGGAGAAGGGCTTGGGGGCAGGGAAATAAGACTAGTTAAATCACAATGGGCAAAAGTGCAAAGGTTAATCCGTGGAGCCCTTGGCCCAGAGACTTGACCGGCAGCAGGGAAGCTGATTATGTAGACTGTGCTCTTCTAACAAAACTCCTCATGAGGAAAATTAAACTAGTGACCCGGGGAGGGGGCCCAGCTTCCCCTGAGCCCGTCAGCTCTCTGGTGTCATTAGGGGGCCGTTTGATAAACGCCGGAGAGCAGTGCAAACGCTGTCGCGGAGGTGGCTTTTGTTGCTCGGGGGGGCAGTGGGCAGGAATGGGATGTGAGATGACAAGCCGCTTCAGGTCGGGGGGGGTGGGGGCATCACCGCAACCCCCCTGCTCTGATCAATGGCTGCTCTGTCAGGCACGTCAGTGTGACTCCTGCGAACCAGGGTGGCTCTGATGGGTTTAGCAAAAGGCCGGGGGGGTCGTGGGGTCCCACCAGTCTGCTCCTCCTCTGACCTCAGACTTCTGAGAAGGGGGGGGGGACGACGACACTGGTTTTTCAATAGCTAGGTCTGGTGATTCAAAACAGTCCTCAAATGCTCCACAGAAACCACAGTGTTCGCTCTCTTTTGCTCCCCTATTTTGGTTCCTTCTCAGTCTTAACACACACACACACACACACACACACACACACACTAACATGGCCAAAAAAATTTGAAAATCAGTTTCTACGCCGTTGTTTATCCGCAGACGTTGCCGAAGCCACAGCGTGGCTGAGCTGCTCTTTTAAGGGATATCTTTATTGCCGCACTGAGCCTCATCTCTGCTGCCTGTCTGCTGCCACTGGCGTCCCGTTTAGAGGTGTAGGCATGGGGGAGGTGGGTGGCTGTACTGAGAAGCAGGGCAGAGATCCAGACAAGGGAGCAGAGCAGCACTAATATTTAAAACACTCCCAGTGTAGGAAATTTAAATATCACTCACCAGCAAGTCTGCCCTGTTATACTGCGGGGAAAGGAGAGATGCCGTATGACTCCAGTTTTCGGTTTGCCCTCTTTCTGCTGGAAACCTTTATTGCCCCCCTTCTTTCATTAAGATGGCGATAAACAATCAGGTCTCAGTCACCTTGGTCTGTAGATAATTACCTTAGAGAGTTGGCTCGTCCATTTCATTACATTCCAGAGGCTCATCTGCATTGCTGCCAAACCCAAATATTTTGATTTGTTGATGGTTACGATCTTAATTACAAGTACCATAATGCAGTTGGCACACGCTCCTTTTCCGTGATTGGTTAGGTAGCCTTGCCTGGACTTGCTTCCAAGTGTTAAATGATTTTGTTGTGAAGTTTTTGCCAGCCTTCAATCTGCACATCATCTTCTGAGGTGAAGGTGACACTAGAGATATTTTAAATACAGCAGATGTGCTCAGGAATTCTAGTGCATGCTTTATGTGACTCCAGTTTCTACTGGTAGTAATAAAATGACAGATTTTTTTTTTTTTGAAGATGTAGAAGTACACTGGAAATGAATGACGGGCATATAAAATGTTGCCATCTTGTGCATTTCCATTAGAATTGTGCACGCAAGGTACAGTGTCACGTTCACAGATGCGGTTTAAAATACCCATGTGTGTCGCAGTTGTTCCACCTCTCCATCTTGAGGAATGCTGGGCTGGACTGAAAACCAATCCCGCCAAAAATAAAAAAAATAAATTTAAGCAGTGAGCTAATCGCTCCTGGCCCTTGGACAATTAAGACCTCAGCTGGGAAATTTGCATCAGATACAGGACGCCTTTCAGATGTGTAGAGCCACGTAAGATGGGCTTTGTCTGTCGGTTTGAGTGTCTCAGCTTGAGAACGAGTATGGGAGCCCCCTGCTGGAGAGCAGTGGCAGTGCCACTCTTGTAAACAGATGTAAATGAGTTGATTTACTTCCATTGTCTTGTTTCACCATAAGCTTGTTCTGTGCCTCCCCCTACCCCCACACATCCACCCCTTCCCGCTTTTCCATATTATTCCTTCAGAAATAAATAAGCTCCCTAATCTCTGTTGTTAGATGGAACTTGGAGAACCTGCAGGGTAGTGTGCCTCACTCTGCCTCACTCTGCCTCATTGTGTGCCACATGGCCTGCACTCTGCTTGTAGCTCTGTCTGTGTTGAAACGCAGGCTTGTTCTGCTGCCATTTAAGTATGGAGTTGACCGGTGGGTGGGGGAGGGGCAAACTGCTCCCATATAAAGCAGCCCATGTGTCCTGGAGCCACAGGCTGGTTTTCTTGCCAAATCTGCCACCACCCCCCACCCCCTCCCTGGCACAAAAACAACTGCAGTGCAAAGTGAAAGATGAACAGGTTTAGTGGTGTAGGTGGGCAACTGGGAGGGGTGATGGAGAGAGAGATAGAAGTGGGTAGGAAAGTGGCCGGAGAGGGATGTGGGCAGAAGGCAAAGTGCCAGCCAGCATTCCTGTTCCATTAGACACATTGGCTCTCTGCAGACTGCAGGACTGAGCTGCCTCACGGAGGCCGGAGCAGGAGGAGAGATGCAGCCGCTGGAGTCACTGATGCAAGCACACAGCCTTTCTATTCCCATGATCTGTGCTCTAGCTTAGCGCATTTACAGACATTTACAGGCATCTGAGGAAACGGTGGGACCTGGTGGACATTACTGATTACTCCATGACCTTGTTTGTGTGGGGGTGTGGATCCTAGATCTTTGAATTGCATGCAAGATCCCAAAACCCAGTTTTCTGGCCCAGCTGTTTGGGGTCTTTCAACATCTGCATGATGAACTGGTTGTTTCTGCATGCTCAGAACATGCTCAGTCTGCTCTGATGCTGAATGGAGGATTTGTGTACAGTGTGTTCCCAGCGTGGTGATGACTGCCACCTGGTGTTCAAATGACCCACATTTATAAGAGCAGGGATAAAGCTAGCCTTGTCTCCATCTTCTGGAATCCATGTTCAGCGGTGTTCAAAGACCTGCCCCTCACAAGATATGAAGTGTGTGAAGAGGCTTCCAATCCTGTGATGGTGCAAGCCACCAGAGTGATCTAAAACCTCGTCCTGACCACTGGTAACATGCAGTTATCCGCATGGTCATATAGACAACAGGAGGGAACGGTGGTTTGTCTGTGCTCTGATGTGTAATCACAAGCTCTTCAGGAAGAAATGGGCTGGCCACTTTGAAGGTTAAGCAGTAGAAGAATCTGCAGCTGTTTGTAATAGTTTGTTTAAAGATGGACCGTAAGGGCTGCAACGAGCAAGCAGGTTGAGTGTGGGCGGTGTTTGCATTCACGTCTTCTACATTTCAGGCATGCTGGTGGTGAATGTCACCTGGAGAAACAAAACCTACGTTGGTACCTTACTGGACTGTACCAGACATGACTGGGCACCGCCACGGTAAGTCTGAGGGTTTGGGGAAGGAGGCTCATTATTATTACTTATAAAATAGATGTGTGTCATGTCCAGAAGCATACCCTTCTGACAGAGAGGATGGCATCAGACTGCAAACTGATTTTTTTTTATTTTTTTGCAGCTGAGTCAGTGTTTTGGGCCGCTGTGTTCTTTACAGAGAGTGAGCAGTGTCTCACTCTCGGATTCTGTCCGCCCACATCTCACCGCTCTGTGCTCTATAAGCCCACTTGGCACTTAGTGGGTGAAGTAGGTTCTCTTGGTGTCTATTATCTATTTATTTATCTATTCATTTGTTTGTTTGTTTTAAAAGGGGAGGTTGATTGAGTAGGCCATCACACTGATGTCTCAGAGAGATTTTTCTGACAAGCAAGAAAGCAGAGGCAGTATTGCTTGTTACCAGTGTCCTCTCTTACAGAACCGTGTACACCAGTGCTGCCTTGCCAGGGTGTTATTGTCTTTTTACACTTTATATTACCCTGTTAATTAACTTCCAGTGATAGTACTTAAAATTATCATTAGGTAATAACAATAAGAACCTTGCAGTGTACATGAAACAGCCCTCCTGTCTTGAAATAAATGTGCACTCTTATTTTGACATCAACTGTCTAAATTGGATTATTTCCTGGAGAACATTACAGCAGAAGGCCATTTCACCCCAGTTACTATATTTTTTTTCTACTGATCTCTAATGACTGCTGGTTTCACTGACATCTGCAGTATTTGGCTGCCAACATTTTCCATTGCTGGTTTTCTGTGTTTTTTGGACAATCGGAGGGTCCACACCAGGCATTAATCAAAGCCTTAGTCTCGCAGGCTTGATTTAAATTTTTTGTGGTGTGCGTTTCCCCAAAGTGTCAAGACCAAGAAGGACAAATGGATCAGAATCAGCTCCACATCTGCTTTGTGTTTAATAGTTTCATCAGAATCCCTTGTTTGACCGAGTCTCACTGGGTGAATCACAGAAAAGCTATTGCTCACCTAAGTCTTTGCTGAAGTCAACTATGAACTTGATGCATTATATCCAGATTGCAACACAACTTGTGAAATGTGCAGAACTGCTTTTTTTCATAACTGAGGAGTACTTCGCATTATTTAAAAGTAGCAATTACAGCTTTGTTCTTCTCTGGTCACTCTCAGGTTCTGCGAATCTCCCACCAGTGACTTGGAGATGAGGAATGGACGTGGTCGGGGGAAGAGAATGAGGCCTAACAGCAACACCCCCGTCAACGAGAACAGCAACTCCTCTGACAACAAGGGCAGCAGCAGCAGTAAGACACGCGCCGGCTCTAACAGCAAGGGCCGGCGTGGAAGCCAAAACTCCTCTGAGCGACGTACCCCACCCAACAGCAACACAGAAGATGTCAAGGCCAGTCCCTCCTCAGCCAGCAAGCGCAAGAACAAACCTGCATCAGACATGGAGCCCAACTCCAGCTCTGAGGACACCAAGGGTAGCAAACGGATGCGCACCAACTCCAGCAGTGGCACGGGTCCCTCCATCATGCCTATCCCTGCTATCAAGACGGAAGCACTGCCGCCTCCCCTAGACCGCAGCTGCTCATCTCCGGTCCTCATTGACTGCCCACACCCCAATTGCAACAAGAAGTACAAACATATCAATGGACTGAAGTACCACCAGGCTCGTGCCCACAATGACGACGACATCAGGTTAGACTTGGACGGTGACAGTGAATACGGAGAAGACTCCACGCTGCACCCGGAGCCAAGCAACTGTAATGGGGCCTCCATCTCCCAAAAGGGTTGCCTATCTCCAGCACGATCCGTGACCCCCAAAGGCAGAGGCTTTGATACTCAAAGCCCCTCTCCATCCTCTGGGAAGTTTAGCACCAAATCGTCTAGCAAGAAGAAAGTGTGTGACGCTGATCCAGAAGCTGCAGGGACTCCGATGGATGGTTGTGAGGATGGTCCTTGTCTTACTGATGAGGCCAGCAATGATGGTATAGATGAGAAGAAGGACAGAGACAAGTCTAAAAAGACTAACAGCAGTGCCAAGTCTGACAAATTGTCGCAGAAAGGCTTGAAATCTGCCCGACCTATAGCTCCAGCTATTCCTCCTCAGCCGCTCTACGCTTTTCAGACAACTACCTTCCCTGTCGGAAGCCCAGGCTCCTCTCCTGGGATGACCACTGTGGTGCAGGCAATTCCCAAGAGCCCCCAGCTGAAAGCCATCCAACCTAAGCCAGCAGTGATGGGAGAGCCCTTGACTGTGAACCCTACCCTGAGCAGCTCCAAGGACAAGAAGAAAAAGGATAAGAAGAGGAAAGAGATGAGTAAGGAGGGAGATAGTCCCAAGCCTCAAGGGAAAGGAGGGAAACCTGAAGAGGGCAAGAGCCCCTACTCAGAGACATCTGACCCAGGGACTAAAAATGACGGACTCCTCAACGGCTCTACGGATCCCCATCAGAGCCGTTTGGCTAGCATCAAAGCTGAAGCCGACAAGATCTACAGCTTCTCTGACAATGCCCCTAGTCCGTCCATTGGTGTTGCTAGCAGGATAGATAGTGGAGGATTGGTACAGCCCCTCACACCTCTCCATGTTGTCACTCAGAATGGAGCAGACAACTCCTCAGTAAAAACCAACAGCCCAGCATATTCTGATATCTCTGATGCTGGAGAGGATGGTGAGGGCAAGGTTGATGGCGTGAAGGCCAAGGCTGAAGACCAGGCGATCAGAGAAGGGGCCAAGAAGGCTCTCTTTCCTTCTCAGGCTCCCAACAAAGAGTCTCCCTACTACACCAGCTATGAGACCTACTGCTCCCCAAGTTATACCAACCCTAGCCCAGGTGGCACCAACCAGGGTACTGCTGAGGGGCCGTCTGTGAAGGCAAAGAAAGAGGAGGAGCAAGAGCAGGCAGCGGATAAGGGAAAAGCAGAGCTTTCAGAAGAGCGCAAGCCTGAAATCGGTGCCTCAAGTCAGCAGCAGCAGCAGCAGCAACAGCAACAACAGCAACAACAGCCCTCCGTCATCCAGCAGCGCTCCAACATGTACATGCAGCCTCTGTACTACAACCAATACGCCTATGTTCCCCCTTATTACCACCCAGACCAAGCATACCACAACCATTTGATGAGCACCAACCCAGCATACAGGCAGCAATTTGAGGAACGGCAGAGGCAGGCGGCAGATCAGCACCGTGTGGTTGAGAAGAAGTCTGACTCCACCTTAAAGGAGAGGGAGTCCTCCATGAAGGAAGAGTGGAAGCAGAAGGCCTCCATCCCTCCTACCCTTTCCAAGGCTCCAAGTGTATCTGACCTGGGCAAGCCACTGCCCCCCAGTAAGCAGAAAGACGCTTCCTCAGAACCTACCAAGTCAGTTATTATCCCCAAAGGGGAGGATGCGAAGCTCCAGGCTCAGCAGGCTGAGGGGCTGAAGGTAAAGCTGGGTGAAGGGGGCCACCATGGCAAGGAAGAGTCTAAAGCAAGTCTGGAGTCGAGTCGCCAGTCAGGCATGGAAGCCATGTGGTATAGGCAGGTAAGGTGTTTCATTAGTGTTGTTGTCTTTGCCATATGCTGAATTGTAGGGGATCAGAGGGTTTCCTCATCTGTTTAATTGCAGTGCTTTATTGGTTTGTTTGAGGAATTAGCAAATATACAGAAGTGCAAAGTGAGTCACGCTGTAGTTAGGCTGTTTATTATTAGCTCCATCATTAGAGCCTACACCAACGTCCTACTTGGTAACCCTTTAGGAGCAGGACTCCAGGCTGTGGCCTTATCTGTACCCCAACAAATACCCGGAGGCCTCCAAACAGGAGGAGGAGCAGCGCTGGAAGGAGGAGCGTGAGAGGAAGGGAAAGGAGGAGAGGTCACGACCCAAGGAGAGTGCTGCCAAAGAGGACAAAGAAAGTGCTGAGCCCCGGACCTCCATGACCTCTTCCGAGGACCACAGGGGGATGGGCAAAGATCCCCGAGCAGCTGCCCACATGCCGTTCTCCTCTCCTTTGGCCCAGCACCAGTCATACATGCCCTACATGCACGGCTACCCCTATGGCCAGGGCTATGATCCCAACCACCCCGGCTACCGTGGGATGCCCTCTGTCATGATGCAGAACTACCCAGGTAAGTGTGGACAAGGAGAAATGCCTTTACAAACTGTGTTAATTTTTTTTAATGAGCTGTTTTTGCTGGTTACCACCCATGCTTAAAAAGAAAAAACAACAGCAACCATAATAATAACCCACTAATATATACCGTGGACTCCATTTGTCTCCCCTAGGCTCCTACTTGTCAGCAGGCTACTCATTCTCTCCATACGGAGGTAAGATGGCCAGTAGCGAGGAGGGGGAGAAGGCCCGTGCTAGCCCGACTGTGGGCAACAAGTCTGTCTCCGAGTCCAAGGCCCTCGAGATCCTGCACCAGCATGCCAGCCAGTATAAGAGCAAATCTCCAACCGTTGGCGACAAGCCATCCCATGAGCGGGAGCGACCAGGGGCCGAGCGGGACAGAGACATGGACAGGCCTCGCTCCTCTCCTTCTCAGCGCATCATGCCGTCCCACCACCACCTGGGCTACCCCCTGCTCTCGGGGCAGTATGACTTGTCCTACGCTGCCGGTAAGCCGTCACAGCTGCCGTCGGCTTTGTCCTGGATACCAGGTTACAGTTGGTGAATAACATGCGATTTCTTGCTGGGTCAAGGGTTGCTGCTCAGCTGTGTTAGGTTGCTATATAGATTTATGAAAGTGCTGGAGTTTCTCTATTTGAAGCTTTAGTCTCCCATCAGGAACGCATACACAGTTGATTTATTTTATTTATTAGTGAATTGCAGCCTTGGCACATTTTGAATAAACATGCTTAATGCTTTTTGACATCTTCCTTGCAGGTCTGTCATCATCAGCAATTGTTGCCAGTCCACAAGCTTCAGCCCCTTCCCTGTACCCCCCCGCGAGGAGGTGAGACCGGTAAGGCCCTCTATCCGGTGGCTGTGCTCTCTCTGCTATCTTGCCTTTCACTTTGGATATAATTGATTCTGCATCTTCTGTGCTTTGCTGTAAATGACTATAGCACTTTTTGAAAAGTTTCTCCTTTGGCTAAATCTGGTTGAATGAAAAAAATGAAGTGTCCAAATTTAAAAACAGTATTGAAGTGTTTGCTTTTGCTTCCAATGCGCTCAGCCCAAGAGAACAGTTTCTAGTCTGTTCCAAAGACTTCAAAGAAACTTCTAAGTATTAAGCCTTTTTCGGGGCAATAGACAGTAGAATGTGTCAACAGAAACCTTGGATTTGAAAGTTTTCTGTTGACACACTGTCTGTATTTGTCTGTCTATTGTTTTCTTATTTTTTTTTTTTTTACGATTTATTTTGCAGGGAAACCTGATTTGATTCACCCTAACTCTGGCAAGGAGTCATGTGACTGGATCACATAAGGAAGTGACCGGAGTTCTTTTAGGCATCAGTTGAATGGTGTTTCTGTATTGTTAGTTTTCTACCTGAACGCCGGGGTGGGCCGTTCTTCTCCTCGGGCCCCTGTGGCCCAGCCCCCCTTTCCCAGGTGTGGGTCCAGAAAGCCGACACAAAAGCCATTCTCAGCTGACACACGGCACTCCACTGGACCTCTCTCACTGCGCTGCTAATTCGCCCTGGACAAACGGCAAGCTAACAGGCTGGCTGGAAGGACGGTAGCATAGCAATATCTTAACGTTAGCAGTGAGCGTCGAAGGAGTTGTGTGGTGCGGACGCATCAAAAGTATGTCCACTCTGTACAGCCTCACTTGCAACTTGACAGAGGAACGTGGATGTTGGTCCAAGCCAGAGGACATTTTGATTATTGTTGAAAAGTCCTATTTTTGGTTTTGGGATCGTCGATCCCTTAAGACGCTAATAGAGAAGAGGGTTCTGTGTGACTCCTGGTCTCTTCCTAAATGATTTTCTGGTTGACCATCATGGCACTCTATGCAAACGGAAGCTGCTCATCTTCATCATACTGACGGAATGTTCCAAGATCTTTCGTTCCTGGGTTTTTGTTCTCGAGGGTAGCGTTGGATTTTTCTCTTTTGGAAAGATATCAGCTTGTTTTATTTTTGAGTGAAATACAGTATCCGTATTTTTATTTTTGGAGATTTTTACATGCAGTTGTTCTGCATGACTCTACTTTTAAGCCAATATGTCTCCTTAGTTTGTTGCTGTTCCTGAGTCGGTAGTGACTTTGCGACCCTGGTCGCAGCAGTGCTGCAGTCACTTCCAGAAGGGTGAAATGGTTTACAAGCAGTGTCAGTGCACTCGGAGGCCGCTCAAGGCCACAAAAGGCCAAAAGTGTCTGCTGGTGGGAGGTACTTATTTTTTATTTTATTTTATCAACGAAGGATTTGTGCTGTTGACCTCAGAGTGACATTATGGAATATTTAATAGCGAAATTAGGAAGGCAGGCTGTAAATTACAGAGACAACAGATAACTGAATGAGCTGAGCACTGTAAGGAGCAAATCACCAGGATCCCTTCTGCAGAGGGCCACTGGTGTGTGACGTTTAGCTCATAATTGGGGAGTTCCCAGCGTGTAGCGCATCACTGACTCAGAGATCTGTGCAGGCTGGACATGCCCTGATCCTTGCTCCATGTAGCTCTTCCCTCCTGGTCACAGGTCTGATGAGACATCCACCGAGGACAGTCATGGGGACTTTGCTGCTGATCTACTCAATACAGACGTCCAGTTACCCTCAGTCGCATACCGTGAACATTTTTGTTTGTTTTTCTTTTGGGTGGGGCATTGGACTGTCTTTCTCTGTGCTTGACCCCGACCCTGAGGCTTCCCTTATGAGTGAGAAGTGCTCAGACCTGTGGAACTGCAGCCCAGGTTATGGATTTGCTGAAGAGTCTCCTTTTGGCACAGCTGGCCTGGCCTGCCAGCCCCTGTCCTGGTACCTCCGACCTCGCTGCGGGGAGGATGATGGATCTGGCTCCAGCCCCTTTTTGGCTCGGGGGGTGGGGCGGGGGAGGACCACGTGAAAAGAGCCACTTTTCCCCAGAGACACCACGGCGTCAGGTATTCACCAGCTGCTACAGCGGGCTCCGGCTTCCAGCAGTAGACTCTGCTAGCGGTCGCTCGGAAGTCCCCGGGACCGGGATCGTTTGGGTAACGTCACTCATCCTATTTATTGGAGGAGACTTTGTCGCAGAGCACCGTGGTGCCGATGGGGCGGTTCCTTGCGTCCTCATCCGACGGACTCTTGAATAATAGTGCTGTGGAGTCCCTTCTCAGCGGCCCGTTAATTTTGTCACGAAAGTGGCGTTTTCTGTCATGTACTTTGGCATGGTGTACTATAGCACTAAGAGCATTAACCTGCGTTCTTTGAAGGAAACTGAACCGCTAGTGTCTGCTTCAGCCAGCCACCTCCCTGCCTTTCATGCCCCCCCCCCCCCAACATACTCACTGTGCTCTTTCTGTATATATTGTACAGAGTAATTATTTTAAGACCCTTGGATGGTATTGAAATTTCCTACTTTGTTAGTTTTTTTTTCCTTTTTTTTTTTTTAAAGTTGATATAATATGAAAACTGTAGCTAATAACGGCTTTATATTTGAAGTGTTGTGATTTTTCCATGTTTTGTTCTCGTTTTTATTTTCATTTCCTTCTAACCCTGCACACCTGTGCTAGCCATGTCCGCTCAGTATCCATATCTTCCATGTTTCTCAGATCAGTGATTCATCTATGGCTAGAGTCACATAGAATGAGCCCTGGATGAATGTTTTAAGGTTCTGCCCCCCACCCTGTGCCCTCTGTGCTCCACTGTTCTGAGGAGGACAGGCAGTTCCAGCTTGGCTACAAAGCACCCATGAAGTTCTTCAGGCCCTCCACATCCTTTCGGGCCCCAAAGCAGTTTCCTTGTTCCTTGGCATGCTGTAGAAATTTGTAAATCTGATCACAATGTCAGCTGGTTTATTTTTTACAAATTTTATGAAAACTGTGCCACGTGATGTATGAAGAGGTGACAGATTGCATTGGTGTAATGAGCATGTATCAATATGTTACGCTGACAGAAACATGGGCTGTCTTTGGTGAGAGAGACCTTTCTCACATGGCTGCTGTTCATGGAAACACGCACGTGTGCTAAGTCGTCCCCAGGATTCCATCCAAACTGCGTCTGCTTGCATGTGGAGCCTGGGGCCTCAGTGGCATTTCACAGCTCCGGTGGGGCGTGGACCCGGAGGACGGGAGACCGATTCCTCGTCACTTCCTGCTGGCTGCCGCCGGTGATGGATGCGTCGGCACTCTGCTCGGAGATCGTTTCCACTCTTTCGTTAGCACCCTGCGTCTTCGAATGCCAACTGCAAGCCGCCATGGAGGCCTGTGCACTTTGAGAGATGGGAGAGCTTTGGTCTTATGTTCTGTGCTGATGCATGGGAAGCCGGGCAGTGTTATTCTTTTAATGTGTGTGTCACACCATCACAGGACACCATCTTAGTAGTGGCTCAGTTTGATGTCTGACAGCAATCGTAGTCTTTTTAAAAGAAAACAAACTGCCTATTAAAAAAAAAAATGCAAACTGCAAGAGGGAAAGTATGTACTTTGTATGCCACAGACCTTCCCAGCAAGTTGTGTGGTTTTATTCTCATACGATGAGAACATTTTACCTTTTTTTTTTTTTTCTTTTTTTAGTAGAAGCGGTCGGAAACAAGTGTAAGTAGTAATAATTTAGTCGTTGGCCTTCCGTCTCTGAAAGCTACACTAGCAAATCTGTGCTACCTGTTGAGTTGGTGCGCAGAGGAAACAGCGCTTGATCCTTTATAATTTATTTTTTATCACTTTGTTACCCATTGTAGGAAGAAACTTTTTTTTCTCCCCCACAACACAGCCGTTGCTAAAGTCTTGGCTCAAATGGTGCTCAATAGACATCCTTTGTGATCCCACAGGTGCGGAGGTTAAGTGTTTTTGGTTTGTGGGTTCCTTTCTCCATGGACCTGTCTGCCTTTGCACCCCCCACCACCCCACTGCACCCTCCCCACATCCCTTTTCCTGTCATTTGCAGCCAGAGGTTCAGAGACTCGGTATCTGTCATCGGTACTTGAAAGGAAGATGTTTACATGCTTTTTTTAATGCTGTGTTTGAAACTCATTCCCCACCTGAGCCCACTTGCCCACCTACTCTCCTAATTTCCCTACACCTCCTCACCCCCCACTGAAGTTTTCTCTTATGTAAAGTGTACATTACCACGTTTCTTTTTATACAATACTGTAACTTGCCTTTGTACATTTAGGCAAAAAATAAATCTTTTTATGAGACAATCACACCTGTCCCTAACTGTCTCTTTTTTCACTGTAAGCAGTGTCTTACTAATTTAGATTCAATGTTGATTGACACCAGTAATTTGTGCGAAAATATTGAGAGAACCAACCAATAGTTTTTCTGGCAAACCCTTCCAATGTGCCTACTTGCTTAGTGCCTTCGGAAACACACATAGTGGTTTCAGCTGTGAAATATTTCAGCCTCAGCATCTTTTTAAAAGGTGGGCATTTTCCCCGAAAGCAAAACAAAAGGATGGGGGCCTTGAGAAGAAGCCACGGTGGCCTTGCTGCAGGTGGACCTATTAACAGCCTTCCTTTGCTGGAGAAGGTAATGCCAGCTTTAAATTCATACACTGAAAGTAAGTCGTCACAAATGTCCAACACACTGCAGTGCATTTGAAGAGCGAGTGCCATCAGGGGTGCTAGTAATGATATCTCTCTGAAACGCTGCACCACTAGAATCTCCTGCATGTGTCAAAAGGATTTAATGGATATGTTTAATCTGGTTCCTTTTGACTTATAATAATAAATAGCACAGTATGACCAGTTTAGGGCTTTGCTTAAATATGTACAGAAATATTGTATGACTCAAATCTAATCCCAGATGAAGACAAGCAGAGCTTATTCATGATTCATTTGTGCTATGGCATGATGTCATTGGCAGTTTTTTTTCTTTTGTCTTCATTGGATGAGATTGGGAGTGTGAGCTGGTTATTTAGGGAACCTTAGCTACAGGTCAGAATACTAAGCTTAGGCCATTCTGTTTCTGTTTTCCTGAAGCCCGAATAGTGGTTACCTGTTTTTAACACTTTGGAGTAAGTGCTTCTGCACAATGCGCCCGGTGCTGTCCATGCGTGCGTGTGTGTGTGTGTGTGTGTGGGTGGGGGGGGGAGGTGATGCCTTTTGAATTGTGTATGTGATTTTGGGAACATGATACAGTTTTGGCTGTTTGTGAATAAGTAAAGACAGACTGCCTGTACTGGGATGCATGTTAATGTTTGTATTATAATGCGTCCATAACTGGACTGGCACGAGATGAGAGCGCTGAACAGGTCAAAATGTGCAGTGTGTGTCATTAAAAGCCTACACTCTTGTTGCCATAAACAGTACTGCCATCCTATTTACTCATTAATGCCTGCTGCATAAAAGAAAAATAAAATACTCGATCAAAAAGTGCATTGATCTAAATTTTTGCTTTAGATGTTAGTGAGTTATATGACTGCTGATATGCTTGAGTAGAGCAATTGAATTTGTAAGAAATTCTTATCTTAGTTGTCTGGAGTTTGGTGTATTTGAACATATTCCTATATCTGAATGATAAGGATAGAGAAAATTTTGTTGAGGTAGACTTGCAAAGGAGAGTTTAGTGGGGTGTAGATGTGAAATGTAATGATCCCAGCCCTGGATGAGTGTTCACTGGAGATGTGCTAAAGCAATGATTTTTTCAGTTTGTAGTGGTGAGACTAGCTGGTGTTCTGAGACCAGCTCCTTCTTGCCAAATGACAGCAGTACAGTGGAAAATTGGGACTTTATGGAATGTTCTATTTACACAGCTAGACCTGAGGCACCAGTGGGTTGTTCCAATTGGGGGGGGGGGGGTCACTTCTGTTACTCAAAAGGACACAAGAGAATAGCACATTGTCAAAACCAGTCTTTTCTGGGTATTTGTCATGAATTTTATATTTCTGGTTTAAAAAAAAAACCCATGTAAAGGTTAACTGGAGGAGTGGCATATTTACATAGATCCTTACGGGGGAAGAACGGGGCTTTCATCGCGCACACCACAACTGGTCCTTTTATTTACGAAAGGCTCGTCCCCTCCTTTATTTGATTAAGGGAGCACTCTCTCTCTCTCTCGCTCTCTCTCTCATGAAACCATCTCCATATGAGAGAGAGAGCATCAAGGATTTTGCAGATGGCAGGATTCCAAATGTGACGACAATCATCATATGCAGGAGATTAACAGGACATCCTCAGACCGGCCCCTAGGGGGCGTCTATCCCTTCTCGAAACTCTGTTCTTGGTACATATTCTTGGTATTAATATGGTGTCCCTCAGACTACCACAGAAGATACCAAAAAAAAAGAATAAGACGATGTTGTCTGTAAATATCAATTTCCTCTCTCCAGAGAAACACGCAAGAAAACAACAGGTGGTACAAGCAACACTCACATATTTAAACATATTTGTAAATCGGGCATCTTTGTTACTTTGACTTTGGCTAGGACGTTTTAAAAAGAATTCGCCTCTGTACAAATATGAGCATGCATGTGGATGCAACAGAGCCATGCAGCGGGGGGGGGGGGGATTTCGCGGCAGGGTTACTGCCGTGAAATGCCCCCGCTGCATCTTGGTCTGTGGTGTGTGTATGATCAAATGATTTTGCCTGCACGCTCTCTGGGCCAAGATATAATATCTGAGCAAGTTTCATGCATGTAGATGCAATAGAGCCATGCAAGGGGGGTTGGGTAGCCTGCCGCGAAATCCCCCCCGCTGCATCTTAGTGTCAGCTGATTGTATCAAACATGTTTTTATGATACACACAGTGTACTCAGTGTTACTATGTGAGGAAGCTTCATAGATACAGTTTCAGTCCAGCCAGATTTGAACACATGGTGCATACCCATACATGTAATGACGCACCCCCCTTCCTGCATCGTCCTATCAGCTGATTTCCTCATAAAATAAATTCTTAAATCCACAAGCATATGAATTAGCAGACATATGTCTTATGTTACTAATAAAACACGTTAACCAAGCATGCTGCCCCGTAATACACCCCCTGCGTGCTGCTTTGACATTCAGTTTTGACAATTTTATTTTATTGAATTTGTCAAATATCACCATGTACTCTAAGTGAAATGTACTGGTTGCGAACAGCAGTTTATGATAGAATCAGAATCATGTTGTGTTGTCCTCATCGTGCTGGTGAATAAAGCGAAGGACTTCCGTGTTCAAAAACTAGCGAACTAATGGAAATAAAAGATTAAATAAACGTATCTTTCGCCATGTGAAACTGCGATAAACTTATAATGAATATACAGGTATGCAGTTTCCCTTTTTCTGTAATGCATTTACACGGACGGAACAGCTTCCTTTCCCCTTCGAAGCGAAGAGAAGCGCTGAATTCGGCACAACGCCGGCACCCGGAATACGCGGTTAGCGCTAGGGCGCTCCGCTAAGGATGCCGCCCCCGCCGCTCCGCTCCGCTCCTCCCGGCGGCTCCCACTCTCTTACCTCCCTCCCCTAGTGCCGGAGATGCGGAACCTGGCCTCGGACCGCTAGTGTGAGGGAGACATGAGGCGCTTGTGGGCGAAGGTACGTTTGTGGCGGGGAATGAGGCGGCGAGGCGCCCGCTGCTGCCTGCGCTACTCCGGGCTGTCTTAATATAAATATCCCTAATTTACATTCCTCCTGTTCACTAGAGGCGACTACTCGGGAGCGGTGCGTAATTCTGTTACACTAAAATGACGGCGAACGCTGTTCGGGGTGGGAGATGTGCCATGTCTTATGCCACTGTAAGCACCGAAGGAGTACCACCCCGTGTAAGGTGGGAGTGGGTGGGGGGCGGTGCGCTTACCAGTGTGCGCCTTACCAGTGTGCGCCTTACTAATGTCACACCCTCTTTCGAGTTACTAGTGTAGGGGATGCAAAAAATAATGCAAATGGATCTCCTCCGTGATTTAGTTCAGCGTAGATGGGCGATGGATACCGTCTCCCCAAAGTGACAGAGGGGATGCAGCCTTGTTATTGACTGATGAGCGTGTGCTTGGCATTTGGCAGGTAGGAGTGGGCACCTGCAGCAGACACAGTGTGGTCTCTTATTATGTTTTATTTTTTTGGCCCTGTGAAGGTGACTTTTCTTCCCCTCCAGCACCTGACAGGCATGCAGTCCATCAGCCAAAGCTCTATTTATGGGGTCGGCCAGCAACAGGAGTGATTCTCGTCGAGGGTGGGGTCCTCCTTTGGCAGCCGCCGTGTCTGCTGCTGTAACTGGTGTGCCGCAAGGCCAGTCTGCTGCTGTAACTGGTGTGCCGCAAGGCCAGTCTGCTGCTGTAACTGGTGTGCCGCAAGGCCAGTCTGATGCTGTAACTGGTGTGCCGCAAGGCCAGTCTGCTGCTGTAACTGGTGTGCCGCAAGGCCAGTCTGCTGCTGTAACTGGTGTGCCGCAAGGCCAGTCTGATGCTGTAACTGGCGTGCAGCAAGGCCAGCGGCTGCCGCGGGTTAGATTTTCTAGGCGAGAGGCAAAAATGCTTGTGGGCCGAGATGGAGGAAGGAACGCTTTGCTTGTTCCGACTGCAGATGAGAGGCTGCAGAGCTGAGTAAGTGGATTAAGGTAATTGGATTTTTGGGGGGTCTTGTGACGACCTGGTGAATGAGTTTTAATATGGACTGTCTGGTGGCTGGCATATAGGCCTCTGTTGACAGGAGCCTCCTGTGGACGGGGCTGTGCATCGATGGCACGTGTGACCCCGTTAAGACCTCTTACGATGGCTCATCACTGCATCCTTAATGAGCCCAATTTTGCTAATGGAATTTTAAAGCGATGGTTCCAGGAGTCAAGCGTAACTGCTGTCATCTGTTGCCCTGGGTTTTATTTGGCTTGTAAATCAATATGGCGTATTTCAGCATATCATTACAATCCCTAATTATGGGCTGTGACACTGACAGGTATGTGTTTTGCTGAGCCTGACTGCGGTGGTTTCCCTTGGCTAAAGACGAGCATTAAGATTATTACATCTGGATTTATTTATCTGGCAGATGTTCTCTTACGCGTCTTAAACAACTGACACTGAATCAAAACAAGCACAGTGAACACAAATGATAAAGACAGGATACACACTTAGGTAGCAAAGAAAGAAAGAAAAACCAAGGGGAAAATTATGATTATTTTTTTAAAGAACATCTTATGAGACATCAGCAGAGTGACATGTTTTTCTTTTAACACATCAGAACCTTCCCACCTTATCCCACCCAAACAAATGGCTTATCACTGATTACTTAGTTGCTTTATTTAGTGCAGGCTGGAGAAGAAGAGCAGACTCATCACGTGTGAATTCTGCCCATAAGCTCAAAAGTGCGTCAAACAGGCAGAGTGTATTATTGTGGGCTTGGGCTCCTTTGAAGTCTATGCAGATTTAAGCGGAGAAATCCATAGTGATATTGGATTGTGACTGAGCTGAAGTCAATTCTGCGGGCGATTTCTGTGCAGCCACTGAAGGCTGTACGCTCTCCATTTCAGTTAGGACATGAAACGACAGCAGGGTGGATAAGGCTTTCCCTGGATCGTGATTGTAGAGCAGCACTGCTGTGTTGGTGCTGCAGTCCCACTTGCTGATGCTCAGTGAATAAGCTTCTCTTATCCGTCTCTCGAGGCTCCTGCCAGATAGAGAAGGCCTGAAGGGCTGCTTGTAGTCAAGCACGCTGGTTGGTCTGGGGTTGCCGTAGAGACCTTTCTTGTCTTTCTGCTCCCCCCCCTCCCCCCCCGACCCACTTGGTGGTGTGTCTGTAACAACGTGACAGCACTGCCTTACAGGTCTTGATGTTGCTCGCATGCTCTCACTGGAAACAGGACACAACTGCATCCATTTGCGGTCTCCTTTCCCCCACCCCCGAGGTGCTGGGGATCGAGCTGTCTTCTGATGTCATGTCCGTTGAGGAATGTGATGGCTTTGCCCCTCTTCTCTGTGCCTTGTTTAGTATTGCTGGCCTAGCATGCATAACACTGCCTTTGTGCGAATTGGAATTGCCCTGTCAGCTGTGGTCAGCCTCTCCCCAGAGTGTCAGCCCTCCTGGACACCTCAAACTGCGCACCAAACACACAGCTAGCTCTTTTTTTTTTGCAAATATGCACCTTTAGTTGAAGTATTTAACATCTCAGACCTCAAACAGGCAAATGCCATACGAGCGTTATCCTTTGGTGCCGTCTCTGGGCAACACTGTTATTCACTGCGCTGCTGCTGCTTGCTGGCTGCTGATTGGCTATTGTAAGGAGCTGAACAGAACCAGCTTTTAGAAGAAGTCCTCTTTAGACGCTTGTCTTGTATAGTTTCCTGCTTCTCCGCTTCCTAAGTGGAAATTCTCCTGGGTCCCAGATACTGTAGGGATTATATATATATAGACACACACACACACACACACACACACACACACATACACAGTGGTGGCCAAAATTATTAGAACACTTGGCATATTTAAAATGAAAATACCCATAAAACAAATGAAATATCTACAAAGTGATCATTATACTCTATAAACGATAGAATAGAGCCTTCATAAGGAGAATCACTGTGCTAAGTCCGGACCTCAACCCCATCAAGCACATTTGTGCTGAGTTGGAAAATAAACTGGACAGATCTATTGTACATTTAAAAGAAAGCCTTTGACTTGAGTTGCAGAAGGCATGGGATACCATTAGTATCTCAGGAAATATAGTGACACTATGCAAGAGAGATGTGCTGCTGTAATTGCTGCAAAAGGTGGATATACCAAATATTAAAGTTAAAAGTGAATAAAAACAGTAGGTCTCACTTCATCTGATATTTGTTGTGCGCAACCATCTGCATATTTCATGAACATAATGAAATGAAATCATGTTTTGGAGGCAAAAAAGTCAACATTTTCAGATCTGTCAGGTGTTCTAATAATTTTGGCCAGCAATGTGTGTGTATACATATACACGCACGCACGTACACACACACAGAATATGTAGCATGTGTGTACCTTTTCCATTTGGTACAGAAATACTCTTGACCAAGTAACTTAGAACGAGACAAGTGGTGGCCTTTTTATTTTTAATTTCGAAAGCTAGATCTTTCCGTTTTTTTTTTAGAGGCCTGATTATCTGTGTGCTGTACTTTGGCAACATTCTCCTTTTGAAATGGCTCGTTCTCCTTTTGAGTGTCCCCAGAGGATGGTGACAAACGGCAGTCGGCGAAGCTCCAGATTAACGTGTGTAAATCCTGCTCGGGCGGG
>JAODKN010000008.1:903537-928676 GCA_026774425.1 Petrocephalus zakoni | reverse complement strand
TGTACTTTGCGAGTTACTAGATTGCCCGTAGGTGTGCCTGGGTGTGTGAGTGTGCCCAGCGATGGGCTGGTTCCCGCGGCTTCCGGAATAGGATCCGGAGCCCCCGCGACCCTGTTAGGATAAGCGGGTTGGACAATGGATGGATGGATTGTAATTTGCACATGTCAATACTCTTTACGTTTAGAATGAATTAGAAAGCAGAAGAAACTTAAAATGCTATTAAAATTTGAAGACGCTGTACACAGGCACTCAGTGTTCGGAATATTTTTTCTCTTGACTGAATATTCCTTTGGAGTATTTTTTGGTGGGGGCTGCACGAAGTTGAGACTGGCCAAAAAAAAAAAAGTCTAAAGTGATTTTATCGCTACAGAGATATACTCGGACCATACTCGGAAGCAGATTTAGTTCATTGTGGTGTATATTTTCATATTTATTTTGAATACATGCAAATAAGGGCCTCCTATTCTATTCTTCTAATCAAATTCCATTCCCCTGTTGTACCGACGTTGCACCGAACTGTAAAACCAAAACTGAAATTTGTACCGATCGACCGTACATTCTGTGTACCGTTACACCCCTAGATCTATACCTATACCTAAGATTACGGGTCCATTTCGGCATTCGTTTAATAAAAAAAAAGTTTACACGGCTGGTGGAAAGAAGGGGTGTGTTTTAATACACCTATCTTGCACATAATCACTTAGATGTCTTAATCGGAAGTAAAACTACGGTTATGGGCATGGGATTAGAGCTGTGCTACCTCCTGACCAAATGAAAGGAAGTGGAGGTGCAGTACAGCCCGTGCACCGCTGCTTAATACGGTACTGGACATCGTTACCCTGTCGGGGCCGGAGGGCCAGCGAGACAAGGCAGGAGTAGAGGGAACTCCGCCTGGAGAGGGGTCCTTCTCACGCCACCGAACTGAAACTCTAAGGGCTGTTTATTACTTTTGCTTTGCCTGCAGGCTTAGTGCTGTATAGTGACACCGCAGGTGGCTCCCACTCGGCTTCTCCACGCACACACGTGCACTGTCATTTCACACAGGGCGGTCCCGGAGAAAAGGATGTTTTAGCATCATCGTAAAATTACGCATTTTGAGTAACACGCCGTCATTTCCAGTCTAGCTGGCTAAATCCGTGTCCCAGACAAACACCGTCAGAAGCTTGACTCCCATTCAAAACAATTCATTCTCTGTTGCCGTGAGTATAGACATATGCCATGTCGACGTCAAGCTAGTATTACAGTTAGCTCCGCTACTTAATCAACTGGATAAACAGCTGCACTGCGGATTATAACTATCTCACCGTGTAAAAACAAACACTGGCACCCCCTAAACATCTTATGGAAGTGGTGCTGCGGGCTCACATGCTCAGTAAAAGCGGGCTCAGTCTCGCGATCCCCCTTACCTTGTGCGCACACACAAAATAACGCAAGCTTAGGCTATAGCAGCGGCTCTTCATTGCGGGCGCAAGGCGACGGTTGCCGTAAGTCGGCTTCGGCCGTTTAACGACACGAGCTTTGCGACGGCGTTGCGCGGCAACCGCCGTTTCCCGCAGCTTCTCGCCAGCGCCCCCGGCGGCGAGAGGTGCATCGGGAGCGCGCGGCGCTCGGTCTGAGAGCGGGCACTGATTAGTGGGGGAGAGTCGGAGCCGCGGCAGGCGCGAGGCGGGGAGCCGAGACTGCGCTTCATTTCTCTCCGTTTTGTAATTAAGTGGGAATATGTTTCTTTGAAGTGCGCAGCCGCGAAGCCCAGTGGGGATGGTGTGAGCCGCGGCTGCGGTGTCGGGACTGAGGGTTTGGTGCCGCTTCCCCCGCTGCTGCGCTCGCAGTCCGTCCGAAGAGAGTCCGGGGCGCAGCGGACCGCATTCGGCCGGGAGGTGAGCTGAGGTAAGGCAGCTCCCCGAGCGGAGCCGCTCGCCGTCCTACCCGCCCGAGCGCGGGGCTTCTCCTCCGCCACACCGCGCCGGGACTTTGGTGCTGGTGACCGGGGGTCTCTTCGGCTGCGGTCCGAAGTTATAGGCAGGGGACGGACTGCGGGACGGTCCGGTGGTCGGTCGGGGGGGACGGTCCGGTGGTCGGTCGGGGGGGACGGTCGGTCGGGGTGTCATTCCCGGGGATGGTCCGTCCAGCTGAGCTCTCCGAACCCTGGCGGTCTCAGTCCTGATTGCGGGGCTGTGTATCAGTTGGGTCCCGGTAACCAGGTAGAGTTATGGGGGATACCGGTCAGTTTGGGGGCCTCCCTAATGGCACTGGCCGTAAGAGGGCCGGAGAGGGCCGGAGGGGGCGAGCCAGGCAGGATAACCGGGGGCAAGGGGCAGGACCAGGACCGGCGCTTCCCGCGGCTCCCCGCGGCTCTCCTGTCTAAGGGGGCGTTATTCCCGGCCGGTGGGCACCGGGCCATGTGCCGGAGCCCTGGCTTGGGCTTGCTGGGACTCCGCGGCGCAGAGCCCGGCTATGACTGCCCGGAATACCCCTCACCTCCATAAGATGTTACACATGTCGGATGTGGCGCACGGCCCTGCGTGTCTGTCAGGGTGAGGCTGCTTTACTGGACCGGCGCTTCGCGTTGGTTTAAAGGCTGTTTACAGACAGCAGTAGAAATCTTACAGTTTTTAAGTGCGATTTTAATTTCCTCCTGTAGCTCATGTAAAGCCGGATATAAGGTGACCGGAGTCACATGCGTTAAGACCCAAATTAGTGTGTTTGCTTAGTAACAGGTCGTGTCATGTTTATGTAATATTATATGCTATATATATACACATACATACACAAATAGGACTTATATTCTGTGGAATCTAAAAGCCAGTTTATACATGATAGAAGTAATAGGAATACAACTAAGCTGTGTTGGGAGAGGCTTTTGTTTTTTTTTTGTAGTTAAAATACATGTTTTCTGGCGAAAGTGCTGACATTAAATGGCTGCAGCTGCCTGAAACTATTCATGGCCCTTGATCTGATAGTCTCATTTCAATAAATTACTGTTAAATATTAAATTTGTCTCATTTCAACAAATTACAGTTAAATATTAAATTTGTCTTATTTCACCTTATAGTGCTGGTATTTTATCAGTGAGTGGGGAAAGTGGCTGTATGCTTCTACAGGGAAGGTAAATATATATATATATGTGTGTGTGTGTGTGTGTGTGTGTGTGTGTGTGTGTGAGAGAGAGAGAGAGAGAGATGTAGGAGCACTAATGCACTTCTGGGCATTCAGCAAGCCAGTGGGGAAATGGCTGCATTTATACTTGGACCACATGAAATTAGGCAACAGTCTGAGTCAAGTAGCGGATGTGAGCATTTGTCTCAAGTTCCTGTGAGCCGCTGCCTATCAGGGACTGCGGGGTTTAATGCGGTTTGTCTTAGAGCTCTTGGTCAGACCCTGAAAACAGGGCTTTTGGCCCAAGGGAAACCTTTTTTTTTTCTTTCTTTTGCTGGAGGACAAATTGGCCACACCTAAATCTTTGGCACTCCCTAATTTAAGAAACCTTAGAGGTAAGGAATTAAAAAAACAAACAGTCTTATCCTGGCATCCTGCACATGCCCATACTTAGTAAGTACTCTAGGTTCCCCGCTCTGTGCTTGTTGTGGGTCGCACAGATGAGTGAGTTGGATCATTTTGTCCTCCTCTTGAACCTGGGGACGACTGTGCCAGTTTTTCCAATGAGTTCACTGAAGAGCTGTAATTTAGGAGATCAAACATGTTTAAAGCTAATTTCTGGAATGGTTAGAGTATGATTCATTTGGAATTCTTCCTTTTGAAAGAGATCATTGACTGGTTTTCTTTAACTGGTCCAGCTGTGACTGTCATGAAGTGACCATTTAGAGATTTCCTTGAGACATTTTGGTTTCTGGGCTGAACCTTGTATTGAAAAGCCATTGGTGAGTAACTTTAGCATCGTTCCTTCATTCTGCCTTCATCTCCAGAACCTCCAGCCTTGTGTGTGACATTCTTTGCAGGTTTGCTGATTTATTTGTCCTCAATCTTTCTGCTGTCATATATTCTTTTATAGGCCATCTGCTAACCCTGTAATTTTGGGTGTGATGCTGATAATCCTGATTCTGGTGCACCATTTCAGAATTTCTTTTTGGTGAGCATTTTTTTAAATCCATGTTTGAACTTTATTCTTTATATTTGTTCATTGCATATTAATGTGTTTTATAAGAAAATTACGTTTTGCAAGTTAAATATTTTGAAAATTCCAATAACTTTGAATTGGCACAGCTTAAATGATATTCTCAGTTTGCTGTTATCTGGAAGGTTCCCTAGCATGTCCTTGCCATTCTGTGGAAAGCTGTCCAGATTTCCTTTAAAAATAGTCCTTTTCGGGGCCGCTCTCCTCCTCGGGGGTCGCTCTCCTCGGGGGTCGCTCTCCTCCTTAGGGGCCCGGCTGCTGTGTGTGTGCTGCTGTTGGCAGATGATGCCATGCCCTTGCGCAACATTCCGCAGCTAGCTAGCCAGCCGGCTGCCCTTGTGCACGACCGCACCAGCGGATGGCTCTGAAGGAACAGCCGCGGATCCATGAATCAGCATGAACCCCCGGAAACAGCCATCATGGACCATGCACTGATGCTCTTCTTGGTTGCTTATGTCAGTACTGTTTCCCCTTAAACCTACAAGCCTCCAACTGAATCCATTACCGCAGCGGTTTTCTGAATGATACTTAAGCTGCATGCATCATTACAGTAGCTGTGTGAGACTCGTGCCTTTCCTGACATGTGCCCATGGAGTGTGGTCGCATGTACACCCCTCCCTCTCAAAATTGGGTTGGCATGTTGGGTCAGTGGTTAGCAAGTTGCCTAACATGGCTCTCTGGGCTTGGAGCTGGTATGTTCTCCTCATGTTACGTGAGTTTTCTCCAGGTACTCCAGTCCAGAGACATGCAGTTGGTGTCTCTAAATTGCTTATAAAACATGTCTATGCATGCATATATGTGCCCTATGATGGACTGGCGTCCCAGCTAGGGTCTGCCCCCGCCCTGTGCTCTGTACTGCCTGAGATAGGCCCCTCTGACACCTGACTAGGTTAGTGAATGAATAGATGGATGGATGATTTGAAATTTGCACAACAATCGGGTTTTTGCTTTGCTTTTCTTGCCCGTTTGATGTTTAATTTTTTGTTTATTGAAGGTGTGAGTGCTGCAGAGATCCATTGTCTTCTGTCTGTGCGATGTGAGCCGCACGCGGTTCCTGCCACTCGGTCCCCTTCCCTTGCTCCAAATCACTGCTCAGCTATCATTAAAACACAGTCAGAAGGCAGCCTTGAGTACAGTGGCTGATCTGTGAAAACCCCTGACTCCAGCTGGCTGGCTTTTGATCCTGATTTAAGACTGTTTCCACAAACTTGATAGGGTCTGTACACGTGAACAGCTCATACTGATGACATTTTGTTTAACTGCGAGTCTGTAAATTGCACGCTGGGTGTACGTTGTGTCGTTTGATGATTGTCGAGATAATGGCTGTTTACTGTTTTGAACAGTGTAATCTTGGGCTGCAAGATGAGTCTCTTTTCATACATACAGGAAAACTAACAGTTCTGTGCATGATGCTGCCCCAGCAACCCAGAGAAGGAGTTTGTGAGGCAGAGCTTGGGCCTTTAAAATTATAAAGACAACAAAGCAAGCTGCATTCCTGCATTTTTGCGGGAATCCTGTGATCAAGTGTTTATTTCGGTAGAAACCTCCTGGCACATTAGGTTTCAGAGTGGGGGCTAGCTAACTTTCTCCTAAAATGCCTGGGAATCATTGTTTTGGAGATCATTCCTCCAGAGCAGGGGAGCGGTCATCCACAGCTGAAGTCTGTGTGCTGCAGATGAACCTGGATTGTGGAAGCCCTAGCAGCAGCCGTTCCATTTCAAGGCTCCTCGGATGCCCCTCTTGCCAACTTGTTTGAAGGGCTGAGCCATTTAATCCAAGACAGGTGTCCTGCAAAGAAAATATTTAGCTGCAAGTTAGTAGCAGTGATTGATCCTTAGGCATTTGCTTCACATCTATAATGGCACAATGGGGTCCAGTTTCTACATCCAAGACTATGGAGATGGTGTTGGTGTGTCAGGAGAAGCTTCTTAGCTTTCGTGGCTTTTATTGGCAAGTCTGGGATGTGCAATTTTCCCTCCAGAACTGGCACCAGCAGTTGGGTCCGACTCTGATGGGGCAGTGTATCTTTGTGCATGGAATGGACCACCCAGGTGCCATGCCAAGTCATCTGACCAATCAGCATGTTAGACCATCTGCCTCTTAGCAATGAGTTATTTCTATAGTGACAGAAAGCAGCAGCACCATTTTAGTTGACCTGTAGGCAGTGGTGATTCTGCTCAGAGCAAATCTGGTTTAGCCGTTTGTTTAGATTCTGTACAAAAATAACGGCATGTTTATGGAGCGTTTTGCTATAAAAACATCCGTTGCCTCTAGTCACCTTAAGATTTTCTGCAGTTTGCTGTTTTACATGTAAAATTACACCAGAGAACTAATTATAATGAAGCTTCTCCAAAAAAGTTCAGCACTTGTTTCCCCAAATTTAAGAAAACAGGGGAAAAAAACTCCTTTGTGCTGCACTTGAGTCCTCCATTCCTCGTGCTCTTGACATAAATACGATGATAAAACCATGGGACCCCCCCCTCCTTTAAATTGCTTTGTTGAAGGGTGTAGCTGAGGTGGGACCCATCCTCCCCGGGGTCCCTGATCCCTATCTTGGGCCTGGTTAATGATGTAGGACATTGGACTGAGGCGGTAAGGGGGTAGTCACGGGGGGCTCATCCTTCTGTGCCACAAAAGGGCCACGTCCACTGCTCTCTTTTACGGTTAGTCACATCTCTTCTAGGCTCTATCCAGATGGATTTTTTAATTATAGGACAAGCATGCAGCACCTACATTTGTGGCACAGAAAAACCTGGATGTTGCATTTATTTTCTTAACAGATAAAGGGCAAGTCCACCAAAGTTATGGCTACTCTGCTATGCATGTAGAACAAAACGGAACTCTGCATTTCTGTCCTAGTTCCAGTGAACCTCATCAATCTATCACAAAGGCTGCCAATTTTATTTTTTTAGCCTGAATGGGACTCAAAGGATCCCAGTTCTACCAAAAATTGAGAGAAGCTGACCAGAAGCTCACATAGTTGGTGTTCGTAAAGAAAACGCCGGCTTTCCAAAGGGCATGATTATGCTGTCCAGATTTCTAAACTGGGAAAGAAACTGAGGCATTTTGGATAACAATTTCCTTTGGATGCTTCTGAAGTAGCTTGATAGGTAAAACCAACTGTCTGGTTTTTGGATGGCATGCTCTTTTCATTGCGTCCTCTCTGGCCCTCTCTGTGACATTCCCAGAGGTGGTGTAAAAGCCAGTAGTGCTCTTTCTCCTAGTCCTTTTTCCCCACCCCATTTGTCTTGCATGCCAGGTGAAATTCTTGCCGTTCCTCTCATTTGATCTCTGGACCAAAGTGCCCAGGTCCCAGGTGTACGGTTCCTTGCTTGTGCTCATGTTGAAGTTGATTGCAGCTCCTGGTTTGCGAGGTGCTGGCCAGGAGTACTGCACCAGCACACCGTCGTTTGTCCTCTGTGTTTATGCCGGGCGGTCTGACTCTGTAGCCAAAACCGCGATTGTGGGGGGATTAGCAAGCTGTTGGCTCTCCTGTGAGCCCACTGCTCATGGATGTGGTTTTTCTGAAACCCACATTGTTAGTTTGACATGGGTTGGATGACACCTTTCTCCAGCTGGTCAGTAAAGGTGTGCCCTGACTCATCCACTTCTTATTAACCTCGTTTCCACCAACACAGAACTGGAGCTGGTGCAGGTGCTGGGCTGGTTCTCACTTGGTGCTTTTTTGAGATCCTATCTGTGTTTCCACCAGTTTCAAGAAAGAATAGAAATGTTATAGGCAGAAGTGAGAGTAACGTAAAGGTTCTCATGAATTCTGTTATTTGCATTTGTTTTGATCCGTTTCAGAAGTTATTATAAGCTTTTGAGCCGAAAAAAACTGAGCCTTTAAGTGTCATGGTTTTCAGAGTATGAGTCGTCGTGCTCGGCTTCTATTGGCCATGTTGTCTCCTTGAAGGCCTTATATCACCACAGTCTGTGTGAGTGAGTTTGTTCTTGCCGTCATCCTTTTAAGGATCACGCAATAAGAATCTGCTAAAATCAAGCTTTTCTCTCTCTCCTCCTGATCCTCTTTGCTTCTCAGGCTATTTTTTTCAACCTGCAACATGTTTATACAGGTCTTTCCTGTCCTACAGAATATAAAAAAAAAAGTAATGTTATTTTGCTAATTACATTTCCATAATATTTATTTAGCGGACCAGGGCATTTGGACTGGCGGCCCTGCGGTCACAGTCAGTCAGTGTCCTGGCCTGCTGAGCCACACTGCCCAAACTTGTTATGAGCTGAATATGGGTGTGGAATGCTTACAGAGGTTGCCGGAGCCCAAGTATTGACCAATTTTATGAATATGTATGAACTTTCAACTAAAACACATTTAATATGCACCTCAAACAAATGTTGCTGTCTAGTACATGTCTCGTGATCTGTATGACGCAGGTTTGGGTGGGGGTGGGGGTATTCACGGAGACCTCTGGTGGCTATGGCTCCTTGCACGGTTTTTACTATCTGTGCACACACTCATTCAGAAACATGGAGTTCCCTGACAGGCAGTGAGCGGCCAGTTGATTTCCAAGTTGGGATTAGGGGATAATCATTCCGTGTGATCTCAGCCTTCCCTCACCTTATCCCCCCTCTCCTCCAGGCCGAAAACCCTGCTGAGTCTAGTGGCTTGTGCCCATAGTGGTTATTTTGAATGGGAAGTTTGTGTATTGTAGGTCAGTGTTTCCCAACCTGGCCCTGGGGGACCCCCAGACAGCCCACATTTCTTCTCCCTCCCACATTTCTGCTCCCTCCCACCTCCCTGCCAGATAGGCCACATTTCTGCTCCTTCACAGCTCAGAGCACGGACCGTCCAGGGGTCCCCGGGGACCGTATTGAGGATCTCTGATTATAGGCAACTGGTGGCTGTAACTGTCAAGCCTCTCTGTCTCTCACTCCCATCTGGGCCTCTCTTCACAGTCCGACAGAGGTGTGAGCATCTGGTTGTGTGTCTCTGTCTTGCTGCTCGGCCAGCTTGATATCTTGGTGTTCACTGAGTTTTTCATGGCCCTCTTTAATGTTTGAGGAAAAAAAATGTAAATTTAAAAATTTGAATCATCTAATAAAGATGAGAGGTACATTGTTTTTTTTGGGGGGTGATCAGTCTATGGCCTTGCCCTGGGAACAAGATGTGCAGAAGCAGTTTGTGTGTGGCCACAAAAAGATGATTCATTCTGTTTGCAAAGAGTCACCTTTTAATGACTGTGCTCATGATGCCTATCTGGCACCAGCTCATGTGCCGCAAGTGGCACAATTTGGTACAACACGTGCCTCTAGTCAATGTCTTTCACTCTCCTCTCCATTTTTAAAGATATGTTATTGAGTACAATTTAAAGTAAAAAAGCAGCGCTGTTCCCTGTGTGTGGAGGGGAGTGCCATCAGTCTTGTATTCCTTTTGCCGTGGGCTGCCTCTGCTCTCTCTGCAAATGCATTGAAGCCTCCAGAAACCCTGTTTTTTTGTTGCAATCTTACAGCTGATCTAACTACTACCCCCACTCTTCCACCCCCCCACTCACCCACCAAACCTGCAGTACCTGTTAAGTCATACATGACACCTGAAGTCTGGAATGCAGGATGTCTAACAGCGTGAGGTTGCAAGAAGTTTGTGTTTACGTTTATTTTCCTTACATTCGCCTTTGGCATTGGTGCTTTTTGTTGGAGCTGACATACAAGATAATGTGCTGCCAGTATTACCTTGTGTTGGTTGAGTAAGACGCAGCATTTGGGGCAGGCTGGTGGTGTAGTGTTTAGGGGCGCAACCACATAATTGAAAGATTGCCGGTTTGAGTGCCTGACCCGCAAGTACCGTTGAGGTACCCTGAGCATGGTACTGTCCCCAAGCACCTGGTTAAAAGCAGAGGGCACATTTTGTGGTTGCGTGCTGTGATTCGTCAACAATGACGATTAATCACCTTCACTTCAAATTAATCACCTTCACATTTCTCCCTGGACCCCTGCCAGGATGTGTGGAACATGCTGAATTCCTGACAACTGAACTTGGGACCAGCAGCAGACACGTTCATACTCTATGGAGAATTTACAGGATTAATGGGTCAGACTTGGAAAGTGCTGTTGGACTGTTTGAGGAATTTAGTGTGATGGTCAGTGTCTTAGCTCTGGCATGGATCATCAACCTCTCTGTGAACTGGATTGGGGCAGGGCCATGCATTCTGGATTTCCTATGATAAGGCAGAGACCAGTCACTCAGCACTTCACCCACTGGATGAGTGCTGAGGCCTGTGTGTGCAGCATTCTGTGCATGTTTGTAAAATATATTTGTTCAAATGCATTTGTTTTACAGTTGCTTTAATCCCTTGTGGTGAAACGCCTTCAATCGGGTGACCGTTACACCTTTAATTGATCCCATTGCATCTGGGCTGACTCTCAGTGTAAAATGCCAATAAGAATGCAGTGCATGCTGGGTGGTTTGTACTGGTGTATGGTTTTTTTTAAAGGACAGCTTTTGAGTGAAACCTCAGGTATATGGCTACACAACTTAATTGATCTGTCAAATAAGTGCTTTAAGTTTGCTAGTGGCAGCTTAGTATGTGGTGTCTCTGTCCTTGTGGTCAGCACTGACAATTCCTGCAGGAGATCGTTCTGCAAGCTTGAGGGCCCTTAATATTTGATCAAATGACATATAAAACCTTTTAGTAATGGCTATGATGCAATAGCTATGGAATCATGATGCTTATGTTTCCTCATTAAAAATATTTTTCCGAAAGTATTTTAAGTGTAGTACTGGGGAATAAAGGCATGTGCAGCTCTTTGTGTTCTTCCTATGAAATGGTTTGTCCTTGTTTACCGATGGTATTTTTCTTGGCATAATCTCTGCCGAGTCTGGCCAAGGCTGAGGTGTTAAGCTCGAGGTGTTAGCTTAATAACGCTGGGCTTGGTATGGTGTCGTACACAAAGAATGTGGGGGGGCTGTGAATGTTGCTCCCTTGGTTTTGCTGTGGCTGTTTCCTGCAGGCTGTTTGCATGTTTTTGAGAGACATTGGGCTTAATTATTTTACTTCTGTATTAAAGCTGATTTGATGTCTGTGCTGATGTTGGCTCATTTTCTGTGGATATGTTTGTAATCTCTCATTTTTAGCCTCTTTTTTTAAGCAGTAATCATCACAGAATTGCCGCTGCCCACAGATCATCATTATAAGCAATTATTGCTTCCATTTGGGAGATGGGTGTCATCCCAACTGACTGGAAAACGGGACTTGTTTGTCTCTATCTGGAAAGGGAAGGGCGATCGGCTGGATTGCGGCAAAAACTTTCTGGTGTCTATGACTCTGTCCCAAACTAAAAGGGTAACTAACCCATGCTGGATGCACTGACGCCTGGATGACCACCTCCATCTGTGTCCATCTTGCCGCCCCCCTTTAGACAACGTCCCCCGTCCACACTCTGCTTCATGGAGTCGCAATCTTTTTCGGCTAGGGTTGCTGGTGGCACGGCTATGTGGTCAGCGCTTGTCTGAACAGAGCAGGTAACGTTTCCAACGCAGCAGAAGAGTTTTCCTGCTGGACCTGGAAAAAGAAAGTTCATCAGCACCAGAGCCCTGACTGTGCCGCTTGTTCATATCGCTTTATAAAAGCACAATTTGTTCGCTTCACATAGTATAAATATTTATCCTTCACTCAAATGATTCTGCGTCTCTCTGTTGACGCTATCTTCCTGGGCAGGGGGCAGATGTCATCAGGAGGAGGTGGCCTGGGGCCTCTTATAGTAGGTGTCAGGGGAAATGTCCACGTGCCGTTTACTGCAGGGACCCCTGGCCGCAGCGGCTTTGTCCCCGTTTAAGGCTCCTCCCGAGGGGGCTGTGCTGCGCCCTCAGTGACCTGCTGGCTTCACCCATCCAGCATCTGTGACCTCCTTTAACTTGGTTTGTTTTTTCACTTCTCTGCTGGCTGGTTTATTTATCCGAATTGTTTGGCTTGTGTCCAGCTTTGTGGAATTTCGTGTTCGGATGTTCTAACTCATGTTTGTTGAGTAGTCTTTCTTGCATTGGTTGTTTCGAACATCTAGTGTGACTTCTCGTGGTGGAGTTCTGTAATTTGATTGGCGCAGTGGCATATTCCTTTCACTGAAAAACTCACATATGAAACGAGGTTTATTTCGAATGAATTTAGTGAATGACTGCCCATTGTGAAACGCAGCAGAGGTTTGATAAACACTATTTCTGAAGCATTATTATCAGGTACATCCATCCATCCATCCATTGTCCAACCCGCTTATCCTAACAGGGTCACGGGGTATCAGGTACATTATGTAACATAATTAGTCTCTGTGTTGTTAGAAAAATTAATATCCTGGTGTTCTTGCTGCTTGTCAAAGGTTTGTGTTTCTAAATTCTGCTGCTGATCCATCTGCCACAGGTCATTTTTCTGTTGCTGTGAATACTGAGTCTGGTCTTTAAAGTTACCTGCTAGGAACTGGGTCAGTGAGGATGAAGCTGCGTCTGGGGTCAGCCATTCACTTGCTGAATGGCAGATATGGCTCCACCTGGATTGTGATTGAATCATGAGATGGCAGAAACCATTTCTTGGCTGGGTTTTTCCATGTCATAGTGAAATTGTGAAGGCCCTGAGTCATCCATCCTGTTCCTCCATTGTTCTCGGCACCAAAAAAGGAAGGGGGCCAGGAATTGGACCCTCACCATGGCAACATGAGAGGCACAGGTCCTGTGTATATCTCCCTCTAGTGATTTTTTTCCTCCTTATCATTGTTATTAATAGAAACCAGTTCCTGTGCCGTGATAACTAGGCCCATCTGATTGTGAGCCCTTCACTGTGCCTTTAACATTTGGAGGATTTCCGTGGATTTAACCTTTATAGCTAGAGAACACAGTTAACATATTGGCATTGGCCAAGTATTTGTTAAAAATCTAGATACCGATTTCAGTCCAGTATGTCAGTCTTGTCCGGTATTGCTGTTAGATTTTGATTCGTTATTTCTTTTGAACAATGAACTTTTAAAAGTTAGCAGCACCCTAGCTAGAGACGTATTTGCTGAAATAATGGAGATTATTGTATTGGTCTATCAGGCCTTTTCCACGGTGGAGACCGGGAGATTTTGTCTGCCCATTTGCCACTTAGAAATGAGGCTGCCAGTTTCAATCTGAAGAAATAGGGGAGGGATGACTCTCCGGTGACTCTCGACATGATTAAGGTCTCAAAGTAGTAGCCCGCAAGAGCATTTATACAACCCCTGAAATGTCGTTTTCCTGTAATGTCGCTCACCAAAGATATTCCCCCCCAACAAGGTGAAAAGCGTGTTTTCAGGGTTTGGGGTAAGTAGAACCACAGTCTGTCTCTGGACATGTCAGGAGTCATGGCTGGGATGTTTCTTTTCCAGACCTTTCCTGTTTATAAATTATAAAAATATATGTTGTGGCAAAATAATTTGCCTGGCTAATTTTCTTTTTGTCTGCGTTTCATTTTGCAGTCGGAAGGTTTTGCTTTCCAGGGTCCTTCCTAGTAATGAGTGATGACAGGATGTCCATGACTCAGGTGTGTAAAGGTTTCTGAGATCAGTTCATATTTGTAGGGGGTGAGGACTCTGATGAGGGGGGTGAGGCTGAGGTCCTGTCGTCCACTTTAAAGGCTGACCGTTGTGCTGGTCTTGTCACAGAAAATGGGTCACTAGACCACTGGGCTCTTTGATATCCTCACTGTGCCTTCTGTCTGTCACCCCCAGGTGAACTTGTGATAAGCCCTGCTGTGAATGCTGCTCTGTCCCGCTTTACTGCTGCTGTGAGTGCTGCTCTGTCCCGCTTCACTGCTGCTGTGAGCGCTGCTCTGTCCCGCTTTACTGCTGCTGTGAGCGCTGCTCTGTCCCGCTTCACTGCTGCTGTGAGCGCTGCCCTGTCCCGCTTTACTGCTGCTGTGAGCGCTGCCCTGTCCCGCTTCACTGCTGCTGTGAGCGCTGCCCTGTCCCGCTTCACTGCTGCTGTGAGCGCTGCCCTGTCCTGCTTCACTGTTGCTGTGAGCACCGCCCTGTCCCACTTCACTGCTGTTCTGTCTTCCTTCAGCCCGGGCTTATCCAGGAATGACTGCAGGAAGAACATCACTATGGACAGTACCTTAAAACAAGTGTGTGCACAGCAGTAAACTGATTCTTTTACATTAAAGCCAAATTAACATGTAGCAGCTGTATCATAATTAAAATGCAGGTCAGAGCTCTGCCCACCTCCTGTGCCCTCGTGTGCCCCTGTGTGCTGGCCAGGACGCTGGTTCAGAGCTCTGCCCACCTCCCTCTGCTGCGCTTCTGCTCCCTCGCTCTGCCCACTTCCCCGGATTTGTTTTTAGCCTCTCCCTGGCCATGACCAAGCCAGAGTCCTCTTTGGCACTGGCCAGACGTACACTTACCGTGACCGTGAAGCGTTCTGGTTTCTCTTCTGCTTGTTTTTGTTTGTTTTATTATTTTCTCATGTCCGCTGGCTGACATTTGGAGCTGCTGCCTCCTCTTTAAGTGAGTCTGGCATCTTTGAGGGTGCCGGCCTGTTGGGCCTTTAGTGTGATGTCGAGGAGGTAATGCTGGTTGATGGTGGGTCACCGGGTCACAGTGAAGGGCCGCGTATGGGGTGGTTGGGGGTATCGATTCTGTGATTAATTGTGATAATAATTTTGTAGATTCTATATCATTCAATTGTTTATGTATGCCTGTCCCTGTGAGTTTTTACTTATTTTCATTGAATTTTACTTAACTTACAAGCGGCAGATTTAGATCAAGCTTACGGATCACTAACAGCGCTTGAACCAATCAGAGAAAAGACTCTGTATATTACCTGAGGAGAATCCTGTGACCGTGGTAAGTTTGGCTTATATTCAATATTCAGTTTCCCAGCTATAATATATTTAAACAAAAGCAAGCCAGGCAATTTTTAATCATAGACCTTTGATGTCAAAAGGCAGAGATGTACAGCGACCATTTTTGCTTTTCAAGCCCCTTTGCTATGTGTGCTGAATTTAGCTATGAGTAGTGGCAGTCTCTGCCATACCGAGATTCAGCATTTTGATTTGAAAACTCTTGCACACCACATTGTACTTGATTTTCCAGATTACTTTATAGCTGGATTTTAATCTTAGAATGTTTGCATGTGTACTTCAATTTCAAGTTCAATAGCTGTTGCTTGCTTGCAGTCACTGTTGGTGAATAAAAAATGCGTAAAAACACAGATGATCTGAAAGTCAAGTGGTGCAGGGAGCCCAGTGCGTTGTCCCTCAGTCCACGGCTTAAGGCCCCTGAACTAGTCAAGTCCATCGCTTTTAGTTTTATAGTTATTAGCCCATTTATTCTACCTTTTGCACTTTGAATGGTTTAGCTATTAATAACATAGATTTCGCTCTTCTAAAATGTCAACACCAGGCTGTGTATATGTGTGAAATGGATAATTGAAAGGGTTTTGAAGGGTGAAAAGTTAATTTAATACTTAATTAAAAATGGGAATGAATAAGAATATAAGACTAAGACTAATAAAAAGACTAATAAAAGAATAATTCTTAATAATAATTGTATGCATGTTCGCCATCAGACTTTTTAGCACATTTGAAACAAATCAGGGACTTGTGAATCGAAATTGGATCCAATTGTGAGGTTAGGGCTGTTTCCCAGCCCTAGGGTATGGTTGACCTTGCAGTTCTTTGGGCATATTTTCAGCTCAGTTAAAATTCCCTCCGGCACTCTATGGAACTGAATGCCCATGGATAGCAATGATATGCCCCAGAGCTGTATAAATGAGGTGTAAAAGGCCAAAAGATGCACTGGCAAGCTTTAAATACAAGAAACGCATAGCACATCCATGAAGCACTTAACCATATTCTTACATGGCTGCCAAGGCTTCGTAGGACATCCTTTTACCCAGCGCCACCCCGTGTACCGACCGGAATATTTGTAGCTGTTGTAAACGCCTCTGACGCGGAAAATCTTCAGCTGTGTGCTACATGTGTGGGGGAAAATGTCAGGACTTGAATAATTATCTGGATGAGTTTATGTATGATCATGGTTTTAACTTTAAGCAGCAAGGGATGAGAACAAGCAAGGAAACCATCTAGTATTTTTTTTTCATGAGCAGGTCAGTCTTTATTTTATTCAGTACGGGTGTAACTGACAGTTATCGTTTCAAAGTGAAAGTTGATATCGTTAGTTAAGGCTGCCAACATCGGCGGGATAATATCGACATATCGCCCAAGCCTAGTGCATCCTGCCTTCTCTCTGAGTGCGGGTACTTTGCATGCTCTGCCGGGGTAAAGCTGCTTTTCACTCGGACTTCCGCTTTCCTTCCACAGTCCACATGCATGTCCACACACATGCAGTGAGGATAATTGACGTGTTTAAGTCGCACACAGATGATGCTTGTGTGTGTGCACTACAGACTGACTTCCTGACCTGGGGATACTCCAGATCTTCACCCAGGATTCAGGCTTCCCTTGAGCAGGCTAAGCACCTGGAAGGTGGATATATGGCGTGTTCCCGTTGCATCTGTGATAGGAATTTTACCTGCCAAAAAGACGTTACCCAACAGGCTTTGCGGCTGACTTCTAGGGGCAGTCCCATACAGAGGCAGCCCACCCCCCACCGGCTGCACGCGGTCCCCTGTGTTTCCGTTGCTCATGGCAACACTCAGAAATGACAGTGCATGCTGGGAGCTCTTCCACCGGGGTTGTTGATAGCTGCAGAAGTATTGACAAGATGACTTGCTGTGCGCTTTGTGTGTCCTGTATGGCCGGGTGTGAGAGCGAGGCCGGGCCCTCTGGCGGCTGTCGGGGCGGGTAGCTTCCACGCTATATACACATTGTCTGTCTGTTTCTGGAAAATTTGCATTTGTAGAATTATATTATTGATTTGCCTAAAAATACTGTACTTATCAAAACCTCAAAGGGGCTTGTGTGCTTCCCAGTAATCTGTTAGTAGTACCTGTCAATTTCTGTGATGGACAGTTTTAGACAGGTGAGATTTTAAAAATTTATGCAAAACTTCTGTAAATTGCTGTGAGTAAATGTATATATATATTTTGGGTATTTGGGTTTCCCTACAGTTTCCACTCATTTATTCCCATGTTTATTTTTAAAGTTTCCAGTCATTCTGGCCATGCTGCTGTTTTATGGGAAACAGCTGGTGTTCCTAGGACACTTCTAAACGACACGCCGTGCAGACGGTACTGCTTTTAAAAAAACGTGCCCATCCCTCCATTTTTTTTTCAAAATGATGATCTCAGATTGTGGTGACAAATGAACTCTGGTTTCTGCTGGGTGGGGGTGCTGCCCTGGCTGGGCAGTGGGGGTTGTGTGGGCGGGGGTCCTGGGGATATCCCACAAAGGGCTTTTCATAGACCTCTACCAAGGCTGCCCCTGGCACCGCAGTCGGCACAGCAGCCTACTCAGTGGCCAGAACCAGCATTGGGGGTTTCACTCCTCCTTTATTGTTTTCCCCTTCATTTTCCCCTTCGTTTTTCCCTTCTTCTTTCCCTTATTTTCATTCCCAAGGGGGGGAATAGTCCAGTATGATGAATGATGTCACCCCCCCCTCCCCCTCCCCCCTGGAGTGGGCGGTCGCAGCAGAGAGCTGGCCCCTCTGACAGGCTGAAGCCTCATCTGTTGGCCAGCCCCCCATGTCCGCTCTCCCTCTATGGGGATTATATTTCAGGAAGCGATGGTATGCTCCAGACCCCCTGGCCCACCCTGTCCCTCAGTTGAAATGATATTCAGGACTGTCACTTCATCCCAGGCAGGGCAGAGTGAGAGGGAGACAGGGGCTGAAAGTCAGCACAGCCACCGGGTTGTAGGCGAAGACCTGGACGTGATTTGTGCACAGCCTCTTCCGAGGGGTGGGTTTTTCCGTTCCTGAAGAGCCACGCTCGGTCTGCCGTGCCTGAATGGTGTGGCTTTGGACGGGGCAGCCGGCACAAAGGGGGATTGCCGTTGTTTAGACCCCCTGAACCTGATTGATTGCGATGCCATTTCGTGGGCATTTGAGAAGGTTCCCCTTGCGTGATTGTGCGCTCGGACCTCTTGGGAGGCTCATTGCCAGTCGGTGAGTGAGAGTGGGGGCTGGGGTAGCTTCCATGGATGGGCATAGGCTGGCCGGTATGGATCCAGTCCTAGAGCACTCCATGGATTTGAGGATTGACTGGCCACACTGTCTCACCCTACAGGGCCCTACAGACCCTGTCCTGTGCTGACCTGGCTGACCTACTGATGATGTTGAGGCTCCCAGTGCTGGATCTGTTACCGTCTTTTCTGTCTCACTTCTCACTGTCAACAGTTTATGCAGATCATTTGAGGAAGAGAGAAAAAATTTGCTCGGTTGAAATTATTACTCTATGAGTCAAAGGGTAAGTGCGGTAAATGCTATTTTGAAGCGGATCTGATATGTGAACGAAACTGCCCTGGTGCTCTTCTTAGTCCTACTTAAATCACAGAGGATTTTAATGTAGCCCATTTACATAAAGGGTATTTAGTAGTGCTGCGCGCCTCTCTAGGTTCTATATGGACTGTGTTCAGGCAAAGTAAGCAGTACTGCTGGGTGTCAGCTTGGACAGTGTGCTGGAGTGTGGGAGCCACCAGCTGATCGCCCAATAGCTGCTGTAGCTCTGGCTTTGGTCTGGGAATGTAGATGGAAATCCATGAGAATCACAGCTTTAAGGCACATACTTTTGTGATCTGATATCTGCGTTCTTTCTTGATGCACATAACTTAAATTTGCATTATGTCACACACACACGGATGGTTTTTAACTCAGGTGGACCTCTGTACTGCCCTCTGCAAGGGTTTTTCCAGGGGTTTCAAAGTACTACATGTATGAATTGAGTTTGTTCCTTGGACAAGGTCATTACATTTACATTTATAGCATTTGGCAGATGCCCTTAGAGCGACTTGTGCTTAAGGTTCAGTAATGTGCTTAAAGACTCCATTAGTGAATAAAAGAAACAACTGGAACAAACTGGCCGGTTTCAAACCAAGACCAGGAGAGCTGGTGACCTGAGTTTAACCCAGCAAGTCATAGAGCGACCACAGTAGCTGAATATCATTAGTTCAGTTTAGTTCTTTTTCATATGTATGTTAACACATGCATGTAATGTTGTAATCAACATTACAATGAAATGCCTTGAAGATGAAACAAGAAAGTAAGTCAGCATTGGAGGAAGTAAGGTGTAGGCACCACAGATTGCACATTAGAGGAAGTGAAGTGTGTAAACACCACAGATTACGCATTAGATGAAGTGACGTGTTTAGGCACCACAGATTACACTTTAGAGGAAGTGAAGTGCACCACAGATTACAAATTAGAGGAAGTGACGTGTGTAGGCACCACAGATTACACTTTAGAGGAAGTGAAGTGTGTAGGCACCACAGATTACAAATTAGAGGAAGTGACGTGTGTAGGCACCACAAATTACGCATTAGATGAAGTGACATGTTTAGGCACCACAGATTACGCTTTAGGGGAAGTAAAGTGTGTAGGCACCACAGATTACAAATTAGACCAGGAGTGTCAACCTCCATACCTGGAGGGCTGTGTACTTTAGTTCTTTCCCTGTTCCACCACAAATGATTGAGCTCTAGAGCTGTGTGGAAATTAGCACAGAAGGAGTTGTAAGGAGTTTAATCAGGTATGTTAAATAAGGGTAAACCCAAAAATGTGCAGGGCTCTGGGCTTTGACACCCCTGCATTAGAGGAAGTGATGTGTGTAGGTACCACGTAAGTGTTAATAAATCGCACATAATACCAGTTAATGGTTACATGGCAGACAGAGGTAAGGGTTTTGTGATGTATTGGTAACAATGTGGAATGTTTAAGGGTTCCCAAGCTGAGTTTGTGCTTTGATTCCTACCATCGGGGCTTTCGCAGCGAGCAGGAGTGGAAAAGTGCTTCTCTGAACATGTCTGCAACGCAGGACTAACTGGCAATCAAATGGACGTTTGGGCGGGTGGGACTGAAATGGCCAGGCCTGTCCACCCCTAGCTCTCTGCCCTGCCCTTTGCCCCCAAGATCAATCAAGGGACCCATTATCTTGTCAATTATCTCATGCCAAACAAGCCTGTTTTGCCTCACAATGAGGTTCCTGCCGTTTGCAGAACACCGCGCTGTGGGACCGGAGGTGAAGTGAGGCTACAAAAAGGCCTGATTTTGGGCTCCCAGGCCTGGAGCTGTTCCCAGGATCCACTGACCACTCAGGACTACGGTATTCATTATGGATGCATCTGAAGACAATGGAGAGAGTAGGACAATGTGGTCTCTGCCCATTTGTCATGTATTGATTCCACCCTCAAAGCCCTCTGTGCGAGAATTTTTTTCCCTTCAGATTTAAGCTGCAGCGACATGCTACATGACTGTTTATTTCATATGCCTCCTGCTGGGCATTTTTACCCCTCCGTGTAGTTTGAGCCCGTTAGGAGAGTACATTCGTATTCGGCTCCTTTTTATTCTGCCCTTGGAGCAATTTTGAGACCCAAGTGCCTGGTGGCTTGACGAAGTAAAGACCCCCTTGCAGCTTTGAGAATCGCTGGCTGCTGTGACTCCATTATCTCTTGCTCATACGATACTAGCCAGGATAATGGGGAATCACGCCTGACCCAGTGGTTTCTTTTTGCTATACTCTTAATTGGTTGCTACATGCGCATCTACAGCACTGCACTTTCCTCTCATATGACTACTTAAACCTGGGTCATTCCGGTGAAAATACCTGGCAGTGTACATTACATGGGTAGGAATGTAAGCTGCTTTTGCTATGGGTCACCTTAGCTAGCTGCTTGAGGCTACCTGGCCTCCTGCCTCAGTAGTGACAGCTTTTATAACCTTATTTGAGGCTAGAATTCTCTTGGAGATGTGGTAGAAGTAGCCGTGAGAACATTCAAGTAAGAGTTTGAGGGGGATGGGGAATGCTCTGCTTACTCCCTTGTTTCTGAACATGTTACAATGATTAGGTCAATTTACAGTGAGAGAAGCCAGTGAAGGCTAGACTCCATACATTGTGTGCGCAGTGATCGACTTTCACTGTCTGCAGTGCTCGACTTTCACTGTGTCTGCCCTATCCGGCCATTTTCTTCCCGAAATAAACTCTTTGTTTCCTCCTGCATAATGACATCACTATGGAAACATCCATCTCCTCAAGGGACCATTATAAGCAGCTGATAGTATTAAGGTCCTACTGCTGCAGGGTGCTTCAGAAATTCAGTGAATAGCACTTTAAAGTAATCTGGAGGAAAATCTGTTGTTTCATAAGCACAGTGATACAATTAATTCTTGCTAAGAGGTATACGTAATTCAGAAAGCCAGTTCTAAGACTGTAAGAATAAGGAGCTTGCTTCATATAAGCAGTATGTTTGTCCACAGATGGGGAGTCAAATTATAGGAACACACATACCAAGCTTTATGTTTGCCTCTGTGGAGTGAAATAGGTTTCCGGGCCATATAAACAAATTTCCATTAACAGAATTTGTTTTAGATGAGTCAGCTTTTTTTCCACCGCTGGTCTGCGAGGCACAGAATGAGTGGAAACCGTAGATTTAAATTGTATGATTATATATCAGATCTTTAACTGCTTGTTTTCTTGTCCCTTTTCTAATAATTTTGCTGTAGGGACTGGATTCTCTTGGCCAGCACAAACCAGCTACAGACCGCTGCTGGTCACATGCAAGACGAGACCTCAGACTTCTGCTTTTCCATGACAAATTTAGCGTGGATTAGCCTCCGCGTGGTTCTGAAAGAAGGTTTTCATTAGTCTGTTATAATAAGTCCCACACTGCTGCAGTAGACTAGGGGCCTGTGGGACGCCCCTGTGCAGGCAGCTGCCATTGGTTGCGGTGTGTGTGTGGGCCTCTGCAGAGGGATGTAATTATACATTCCCTCTGTGTTAATTAGAAGCTTCTCAGGCTTTATTCACATAAAGCAGTTAACCTTTACCTGTATGGACTACATAATATATGCCATTTCTGTCCCTTTCTTGATCTTGGCTCTTTTGAGTTCCCTCTGGTTCCATTCGGACTTTCTGTTGCTCCACGCGCGCTGCTGACACACACCGCGCTGCTAACACACACCGCATTGCTGACACACACCGCATTGGTGACGGCTGCAGCACCGATGGCCAGTGGCATGTTGTCAGTGACCTCTGACTCTGTCGGAGTGACTTCTTCATGTTTGCCCCAATCTCTGACCATCTGCTGCGGGCCGCATCCGTAGTTCACTTGTTTTGCATAGGAGATGGGCTGCATGTTAAGGTGAACAGGAAATGGCACAGAAGGGGGCAGGCTTGGTTCTGGTACCAGAGGGTTCTCCACGACTGTACTTCCTGTCACTTCTTCTTTTTCCATCATTTGCTTTGGCGGTTGGAAGGTTTTTTTTTTTCTCCTTTTTTTTGTAGCAGGTGACTTCACAAATTACAATAGAGTTGGAAATATGGTGTTTACAGAAAACTGAGGAATTTCTGCTCCCATTCCTGTAGGCCGTAACCCCCTTTGTTCCACTAATCATCCACATTAGATGATCATTAACCCAGTCCAATACATTTAAGCTTCACCTGATAACTCATCTGCACACTCTGGAGTGGTTGTGGTTTTACTTCTCCCAGTTATAGAAAAGAGCTTCACTACAGCCTGATTAACTTCCGTAATGGCTTCCCTGTTAGCTGGAGGGGCTTGGATGGTCTGCTGGAATGAAACCTGATCAGCCCTCTTGACATGGGTGACTGCTGTTAACTTTCATTCTCTTGTGGTGTGAGAGGAACTCAGCGCTCCTTCCTTCGGGCAATCTTGTCTAACTAAAGCCCTCCTTTGATTGCACATGAGGGAGAATGATAACTAACTTAGCTTAGCTTACGTCTCACTTGGCTTTCACTGTAGCATGGAAATTTAGTGTCCCCCCACCCCCGGTATTGATCTTGCAGTTTTCTCCTCGATACATTTTTCATGTACTCCATTCACTCTGAGTATGCGGGTATAATGTTTGTACATATTTTCTGCACTTATTAGGAAGCAGCTCTTACTTTATGAAAACCAAGCACTTGAGCAGTATAGTGAGTGGTAACCCCTGGAGACAGTTGAGGCAGCATGAAGAGGATGCCTGTGAATAAAAGTATTGTGTCCTTGTCACAGACACTTCTGTGTGGAAGGTGGCAGCTGTAAAACTTGGCAGCCTGGATGATCTTATCTGTTCCCTCCAGAGTGACCCCAAACTCCATGAACCTGAGCCCTCCCTCCTTTTTGTCTGTGGTGGCCGACTGCTGTCGCCCTCAAAACATCCGTTGTTTTCATCTAGCAGATCAAAGACCTTTTTCCATGTCCTCCTAGCAAGTTTAACTCACTCGGATTTGGCACTTTATTTAAATTGGCACTGACAGACGTTTTAAGATGGCGTGCAAGTCCTGTCACACAGATTTTGGAATTACGGGTGATTTGTATTGCCTACATTATTATGCCAACTAGCGATATTTTTTTTTTGCAGAACCAGTTTCTAATTTGCAAGCTTTATCCATTGCTAACCCCAGTGTACTCTCCTTGGCAGGCTTGAGCTGTGATGTCTTGAGGCAGTCTCCTGGGGCCCCTTGAAGGAGGTGCTGCAGGCGCTGATGGGAACTACTGCTCCAATATGAACCTTCATGATGTTGGAGGTAGGCGACGCTTCGAGGACCCAGAGTTCACCCTGCGGATCTACCCGGGAATCATCGCCGAGGGCACCATTTACTGCCCTGTCACGGCCCGCAAGAACACCACGGCGGCTGAAGTCATCAGTCATGTCATCGACAAGCTGCAGCTTGACAGGACCAAATGCTATGTTCTTGCTGAGGTAAAGGAGTTTGGAGGAGAGGAATGGATCCTCAACCCCACAGACTGCCCCGTCCAGCGCATGATGCTGTGGCCCCGCATGGCCCTGGAGAATCGCTTTGGCGGAGAGGATTATCGCTTCCTGCTGCGGGAGAAGAACCTGGATGGCTCCATTTACTATGGGAGCCTGCAGATGTGGCTTCATGTGACGGAGGAACGTCGGCGCCTGGTCGAGCGGGGCTTCCTGCCGCAGCCGCCGCAGAAGGACTACGATGACCTGTGCAACCTGCCTGACCTTAACGAGAAGACACTGCTGGACAACTTGCGTGGCCGCTTCAAACAGGAGAAGATCTACACCTATGTGGGCAGCATCCTCATTGTCATCAACCCCTTTAAATTCCTGCCCATCTATAACCCCAAGTATGTAAAGATGTACGACAACCACCAGCTGGGCAAACTGGAGCCTCACATCTACGCGGTGGCCGATGTAGCGTACCATACCATGCTGCAAAGGCGCCACAACCAGTGCATCGTCATCTCTGGGGAGAGCGGCTCGGGCAAGACACAGAGCACTAACTTCCTCATACACCACCTGACCGCCCTCAGCCAGAAGGGTTTTGCCAGTGGAGTGGAGCAGATCATCTTGGGGGCTGGTCCTGTGTTGGAGGTGAGGCAGCTGCTGTTTATACCGGGGCCATTGGATTGGGTACTAATAAGGCTGGTACAACTGGAAGGCAATGCACTGCTCTTGTATGGCTGGTGGTCCCGTGTTTGCTCATTCCATAGAGATTCAGAAGCTGTTACTTTGCTCTGCTGTTTTTTGTCAAAGGGCTTTTTCATCTTATATCATGACTCTGTAGTGGCTGAATTTGGTCCAAGTGTTGAAGCTGACATTAAATTGACTAGGGCTGCAACAATGAATCGATTAAATCGATTAAAATCGATTACTAAAAGCGTTGGCGACGAATTTCATAATCGATTCGTCGCGTCATTAACTTCACCTGCTGACGGAGCTGAACGGAGCGCTGCCAAAGGTGTGGCGAATTTTCCAGATAAGATTAAACAAATGAAACATGACAGAGGCGGGGAAAACGGTTCGTCAAAAGTGTAGCAGCGCTTCACATTACAAAAATGTGAAAAATGGTGTGTGTGTGTGTTTTAGTCTTATTTCAGTTCAATGTTCTTATATAGCACTTAGTCAGTTTAAGCTGTATGTAAATGTGTTGCATAAATAAACTTTACTTTGACATAAG
>JAODKN010000008.1:766932-790295 GCA_026774425.1 Petrocephalus zakoni | reverse complement strand
TGTGGGGTTTCCTCCAGGTACTCCGGTCTCCCCCACAGTCCAAAAACATGCTGAGGTTAATGGGAGGTACCACCTTGACCATAGGAGTGCCCGTGTGAGTGACTGGTCGTGTGAGTGACTGGTCGTGTGAGTGACTGGTCGTGTGAGTGTGCCCTGTGATGACTTGTTCCCCACCTTGCACCCGTAGCTTCTAGGTTACGCGCTAGACCCCCCCGGACCCTGAATAGGACAAAGCGGTTACAGAAAATGCTTTTGTACTGCTTGTAATTTCTTTCTTTTCTTATTTTCTTTTAAAATGTCTGTTAAGCACTTTGTAAACCCTGTGGTTATATAAATAAAGATCGATGGGTTGACCAATCCCAGAGAGTCCTGCAGCTGCCTCCAGGGGCCCGAACCCCTTGGCCAAGGGGACATTCCATACTCTTATAAACTTTGACAACTCCAGTTAACTTTAGCATGATTGAACTGTGGGGGGGGGGGACCTGGAGTACCTGGAGGAAACCCCCCGATGACAAGGGGAGAACATGCAACATGAAGAAGCAAACCCTGCACTTTAGACGCACCACCCTGCTCAAAGTGCTTAAACATACAATAACACTCCCAATAAGTGCAGCAACATTTTAACTGTGTAAGTAACATTTTTTTGAATTGATAAAGCCCTTTCCATGTGTAGCCGTGTGCCTGATTTGAGGGGTAGCCATTTTCGACTCGGCTTGGTATTCCGTTTATGCACCTTAAGTTCAAAAGACGGCCAAATTATTCCTCGCTGCATTAATGCATCACAGCGTTTCAGGTTTTTTTTTTACCTGCGGGGGCGATGTATTCCGACGTTACCATTCCACGCACATCCCACAGTCAGGCGGCTCCATGCCTCTAATGAGCTTTCGGCCGCCGATCGAATGGGGGGGGGGCGTGTTGCCATTTTAATCAGGCCTCATTCACAGCCCAGCCCAAATGAATCAGCTTGCCATCCACATTGTCCCGCTGTAATTATTTAGTAAATTCAGAGATGCACGGGCCGGCCAGTCAGCAAGCAGCATGTCACTGTAATCTGCCTGGGGCAGGGGGTAAGACAGGCCGCACGCGCACCCCCACTCCATGGGGCGGGGTTAATACGGGCAGACACGCACCCCCACTCCATGGGGCGGGGGGTAAGACGGGCCGACATGCACCCCCACTCCATGGGGCGGGGGGTAAGATGGGCTGACATGCATCACCACTCCATGGGCCGGGGGGTAAGACGGGCAGACACGCACCCCCACTCCATGGGGCGGGGGGTAAGACGGGCCGACACACACCGCCACTCCATGGGCCGGGGGGTAAGATGGGCCGACACGCACCCCCACTCCATGGGCCAGGGGGTATGACAGGTCTTACCCGCACCCCCACTCCATGGGGCGGGGGGTAAGACAGGTCTCACGCACACCCCCACTCCATGGGGCAGGGGGTAAGATGGGCTGACATGCACCCCCACTCCATGGGCCGGGGGGTAAGACAGGCAGACACGCACCCCCACTCCATGGGGCGGGGGGTAAGATGGGCCGACACACACCGCCACTCCATGGGCCGGGGGGTAAGATGGGCCGACACGCACCCCCACTCCATGGGCCAGGGAGTACGACAGGTCTCACCCGCACCCCCACTCCATGGGGCGGGGGGTAAGACAGGTCTCACGCGCACCCCCACTCCATGGGGCAGGGGGTAAGACGGGCAGGCACGCAACCCCACTCCATGGGGCAGGGGGTAAGATGGGCAGACACGCACCCCCACTCCATGGGGCAGGGGGTAAGATGGGCAGACATGCACCCCCACTGCAGCCAGCCCCACCATTCAGTCTACAGGTTGGCTGCCTTTCCAGCTGCATGCTGCATGCTACCTTTGGCATGAACATGAGGCCCTGGGTTCCCCGAGTACTTCTGTCTTTGCTGGACATCTGGAAATGTGTTTTTCTCTTGCGTGCATTAGAGATGGCCATCTACAATTGGCCTGGATAAGGGGTTGGAGGATGGATGGATGGATGAACTATTGGCCTTAAATATCATGCTAGCTGTTTAATTGGCTAGTATGATTAATTACCAAGTGGTTTATTGATTCTGGAATCTGTGGATCTCTGTACATTCAGCAGATGCGTCGCTGGCATTTACCTCCTATTACTAGGTCATATCAGGCAATCGAACCCCATCACGTCACGGCAAAAACATAACTGACATCAGCACGGTACAATTAGAAAGTCATTATTATTATTCTTACTTAATTTAGATCTAAACATGCATTTACAATGTATTACCACTGCATAACTCAATGTCTGTATATTCACCTGCAATCATCGTCCCCTTCCCTGAATGCTTAATGCACCTGCCATATAACTCAAATATCTGGACCTCTTATTGTTTTACCACGTTTTGGCTTGTCACTGTGACATTTACCCAGCCATTTATCCAGTCTTCACCCACTGTGGGCATGCCGTTGGACTGCAGGGTCCAACTGGAAACCAGCATGACCTCAGTGAGGACATGAGCATTCCACCGCCCGGGAGGCATGAGGCCAGCATACCACCCTGCAACAGTCATACTTTATATTTAAAATCTGCTTTCTTACCACAGATGCACTGCCTGAGTTTCTGTCTGTGGTGCCCTGGCTAGAAATCGATATTTCAAAACTCATGGTCACCACATATTTTAATCAATTGTTGTCTTGGAGACAAAAATATAAATGTATATATACATGATAAATTGAAGAATTAAATTTGAAAAATATGAAAATACTCTTCTCAGATTGTGCGCTACCTGTAAAGGACACTTACAGGTTTTGTATTGGGCTGGGAGGTCAGGGGTGAAGCCAGCCGAGTCAGTGGACTCTGGGGAAGCAGTTGGTGAACAGCTGCCGGGGTGGGGGTGTGAGCCTGCTATCACACACTCAGGTGTTTTCTGGCATGTTGGGGGTCAGAGGGAGAGGGAGCGGGGAGAGGCAGATTGGAGTGATGTACCCCAAGTCTGCTGGGACAGCTGTAATGTTGCGCACCCGTGACCCCCACCAGCCATTGCCACCTCCCTGTGGCTTTGCACCTGCTTAAAATCGCGCCCAATGCAGCCTGCTGGATGTGGTCACATGACTGTGGCCAGCTGGGAATGCTGCCCCTGGACCTGTCTGCAGCTTACGAGGCTGTGTGTGGTCTGCTTCCTAAATACATAGCTAAACAGCACATGCTGAGGCAGGTCTGTGTGTGTGTGTGTCCTGTAAACACCGAGGAAGAGAAAGGCACTTCCCCACTGCCTGCTAACTTACTTCCCTTTTGACAGCGTTGACAGAGGGAACCCAGACCAGCAGGGCAGGATGCATTTATGTGTATTATAAATGACATTAATGCTTAATTTATATAAAAAATCATACCCATTACAGATGTTCACGTACCATAATAACATGATCTTGTAGCATAAAGATTTGTGTTAAGTATAAACATTTGTAAGTTGTCACAATAAATCTGTTATAGTATTCGTACTGTATGTATTTTTCAGCGTGTCTGCTGTTGGTCTTTGCTGCATGCTGCATTTTAGCAAACCACACAAAAAAAGATCTATTTACATTTTCAAAATAATGTTTACATTTTCATTGCCAGTAAGTGAAACATTTCCTCACCTCCATGCTGTTTGAAATTATTGATTTCTTTATGTGTGATTTACACTCTTTCAGCCCTGTCTTTCAGAAGGGCTATGGGCAGTAGCCAGATGGGTCTGTGTAGTTTTCTCACATTGGCTGTATTATTCGATAAGACGTGAGCTGGAGACACAGATTTCCGTATCAGACCTGCACACTGATGGTGTACGTCGTCGCACCATTCACGTGGTGTCTCCTGCAGTCACACCGGCTCAGACTGCACGAACCGGCCAAGAAACCAGGGGGCCGTTTAGACTGTTTTATGCATTTTATGCGGAAACGTCTCTGCCTTGCTGTGCAAGTGATGCTGTGTTCCTGTTTTTAGCCGCTTAAGTGCCCCGCGGCATGTTGTATAAATACATTTATGGGGCTTTTAACGGCAAAGTCGGCATGTGTAAGTCTAGGTCGGACCAGCGGATGTGAGGTGTTACGTGAGCCGAGAGAGAACCGAAATCCTGAATGAAGGTTCTACGCAGGGTTCAGCGCTAAAGGTTATCGCCCTGAAAAGCATCTTCAAGAGAGCAGAGAAAGGGAGGTGCTCACATGTCCCCCGGGGTGGGGGGGGGGTGGGGAGAGATAGCAAACAGTATCTGCAGAGCGTTGCGAAATGGGAAGAGAGCAGCTGGTTAAGTACGGGACTCGGATCACTGCACAGGCAGCTAATGCGGGGGCTTCATGATGGATGTCGGGGGCCACACCCCCTCTCCTGCAGATAGGGCTCGTTGGATGGGCCCCAGAAGGGCCATGTGTAAACAGTCACCTGGCTTCCCTGTGCAAACATTTCAAAGTGCATTCTTTCAGTCTGAAAGCGTCTGCAGGCGGCTGCCCGTGGACAAGGGGAATTGTTTTGCTTCTGCTGAATTCTGTTCCTTCCATCCCCTCAAACCACTTAGGTACAAATTCTTTAGTCTCACGCTCTAGGTGTGGGAGCCGATGATACAAGTGCCGTGAATACATCAGATAGTTTTTAAGCTAATAACGTTTATTCTTCTAATTAAAAATGCGACATGCTTTCTCTGTAAGTTGCTGTAGCTGTCATGTAAAAAGGATCCACACAGCTGGGGATCTGGAGAAACCCCTGCTGCTGTGGGCCGTGGTGAAGCCCGGGGGGGCACCGCCGTACCGCCGTACCGCCGTCTGAAACACTTCTTCCCTTTTTCATATGCAGCTGTTGTCAATAGTTCCTCCTGCTGCGTCTCCAGGTCCTAATCACCTGTCTCCATGGTAACGATTGAAGTAATCACCGGAGGAGCCTCCATGTAGTCACCTGTGTGCGGAGAACCCGTACAACATCTGAGCAATACCCCGTGAATGTCTGATGCCACCGCAGACATGCAGTGTGTACGTTTAGCATCCTGTTTAGCATCCTGTTTGTTGTCAGTAGCCCTGAGAACCCGACAGATGCTTTGTGTAGGAGGGCAGTTGGGTTGTTTGTCACCTGTGCAAATCCTTAGTCGGACATACGTGTGCCATATCTGATTCCGATTCATCACATCTCATTCTCCAAAAGTATTTATTTGTGCAGATCCATAATATTTAAGCATGTTGGATGTGTAGCTGATGAGTTTGGCCCATATTTGGGAGGTTGTGAGTTCAAATCTCATGGCCAGCAGCATGAACTTGTCACCAGTGAGCAAGACCCTTAACCCTGATTGGATGAGGGAAGCTGCCTAGTCACTGGATAATAGCTTCTGCTGTAAAATCAAGAATATTTCTTGACTTGTTTGCCACCACACCATCTAAATGGCCTGGCCTTTTCCTTTGTGGTTTTTAGAAGGTGGAACACCCTTTGAAGGCGTATTCCAGATCCCAGGCGTTAAAAAGGATATTTTCCCTCATCACTGCTTTTATCAGAGCAAGATATAGCAGATGTGCCCTCAGGGTAGAAGGCTTTAAGGGTTATAATTTGCCAGGATACCCCGCCTTTGAACTCACTCTCCCCATCACCTATTGTGTCCAGGAAAAAGAGCTCAGGCTCTCGTGGAGTTCAGCTATAGCAGCTTCTAGACTAGTGCTCAGCCCCGGGCAAACTTGACCTTACCAGAGACCAGGGTCAGAACGTTTGCCTTGGAGGCGAAGAGTGTAACATGAAAACAGCAGGGCTTCCAAAGTACGCATATGTCCTGTCGACAGAGTCGGCTACTATCAAGTGCACTTGGCCTCAGTGTTCACTGTCTCCCAGCAGTGGCTGTAGTGTATGAGTGCTAATAGAGCTCTCGCTGTTAGGTGGCGCCGTTGGGTGCCTTCGATTTGCGGTGATGTGCCATTAATAATACTGCAGAGTCGGTACAGGTACCGCTGAGCATCAGCGGACAGTAACGAGGACTCGGCGGCTCTCTCTGCTAGGCTGCTAAGGGGGAGTGATGGTGAAGGTCTCCTGGCTGGTTGGCACAAGCATGAAGAAATGAAGGGTTGCTCTAAGCTTTCAGTAATTTACATGAGCATTTTCATTATCAATAAAAAGGTAAAACATCTTTTAGAGGAAATAGCTATACACCGTAAGATTATTCGCAAAAACGTGCCATGAAAAGTGTTTCCAGTAGTGGTCTGTTTCCTCTTGAAGTACAGGAAACTGAGATTTTATGTGCAAATATCGCAGAATAAATGAGCAAAATATTGTGCCACTTGGCACTTTATTAACATGTTGTAGTATGGTGCGGGGAGATAAACATGGATTAAGAGGTGAGCAGAAATGATCGCCTTCTGTTCCCACTTAATCGTATGTATTTATTTATTGAAATTAGCTATTTGGAGGAACAGATTGTTATTTGTACAAGGAGCTGCCCGCTGAGAGATACCCCCCCACCCCCCACCTTCCCGTCCCAGACGGTTCAGTGAGAACACATTTGGCTGGAGGGACCTGTGACTTCACTGTAGCCATGCAGCCTGTAGGCTTTGGTCTGCTGACTGCAGCAGAACGTCCTGCAGCACCCCGGGACGGTCTCCTAAGCCGTCCCTCCCGCAGCCTGGGCCATGCGGAAGCCTGGAGATGGGGGGGCTGGCCTAAGGATGAGACTCCAGACACCACGTCTGGTGGTGTCCTCTCAAAGTCACTTGATGGTTGAAGAACTCAGCTACCCAGAGGATGTGCTATTTTGGTTCTGTGGGAGCTCGGCTTTCCTTTAGGATTGCAAAACAAAGACAAGACTCACATCTCTGACTCACAAGACTCACAACTTCGACTCACAAGACTCACAGCTCCGACTCACAAGACTCACAGCTCCAACTTACAGATCTTCGAAAGCAATATCAAACTGCAGCTACGCCGAATTTCCCCGATAACATTTTACATAGAATTCATTCAGCCCGCAAAGACAATTAAATGAGTTAAAAATGATGAGTTCATCATTCCTTCTAAGAAGCAAAAAAAATTCCGGCATCACTAAAACCTTCCTGATACACACAATCACAAAGACACAATCCGGAGTGCGTTATTAGCTTTTGAACCCCTATTCTGCTGAAAAATGTTTCATAAGTGGCTTGGGGTAAGCATAAGGCCATACTCGTTCCGTTTGCCCCAGTGTATTTACAGAGATCCAGTTCTCAGGACTGGCCACCTGTTCCCAATCTTGTTCCCGATCAAGGTTACTGACCCATAGCAGCCAACCACTGAAAGCAAGAACACCGCACCTACAAGCAACTTTTTGAGTCCTAATCGGCAGAAAAATTAAGGGACGAATCTTATTCTTTCACACCGTAAACAATGAAGAATGCATCGCCGAGGTGTCAGTCACAGTCTGCTCTAATGCGCGGCACCTGGAAACATAAATGTCTGATGAGACGCACAGAACAAAGAGGTGAGTAACTAGTTGCTTTGATTGAATGGGGGGTTTGTTTGAATGTTAAATCTGGGCAAATGGGAAAAAGCCTTTTCCTAGATAATCGGGTTGTCCCGTGACTCTCCCACTGTGCTTTCCCGGCAGACCTTCAAAGCTTCGAGAGGTGAAACACAAGTATGGGTGCAGCCGAAAGTGCAGGGAGAAAAAGTCCCCGGCCTTGCTGGTAACTCGATCCAGCTGGACTGTGACTTTCATTAAGAAAGTGCGGGGGGGCAGAAATACGAGTGTGGCCAGGATGCGAGCTGCGGGAAAACATCTGGGATGTTTTGGAGACAAAGGACGTAATGATTGGCGACCATTCAGAGCGGCTCTGCGACCTCCCTCTCGTCCAATCGAAGCCGCCATAGCAACGGTAACGAACACTCATGGCCCAGACCCAGTGTCAGATATCTCCAGTTACTGTCCCCTTCCCAAACTAATTGGTCACACTTCGCTTTGCACTGTCACCATGTGACGTACAGAACAGTCTAAATGTTGTGGAATTTAACACGGCTTCCCTCCTACGCAACCATCTTCTTGGAAGAAGCGTCCCTTTTTTAGCTGTAAACACTTTGTTTGCATGTTTATTTATTCAGCAGACTCTTTTTTTCAAAGAGGTCACTCTTTTGTTCCGGGGTCACTGAGCAGGGGCAGCTGACATGCAGTGCTGCCGGGACACTTTGGGTTAAAGGCCCCCCTGCTGACATGGTCACTCTCCCAGCTATGGGATCCAAACCCACAAGCTTCCAGGTCTATGTCTCCTTGCAGGTAGGTCTTACAATGGGGTGACAGAGAACAAAACTCTCATTGACCCACGGCCAATCATGCTGGCCGTGCTCGCCATCCAAGACCGGACTGCCTTTGGCCACCACAAGCAAATATTTGGTATTTTCTACTTTGTGGGTGTCCCCTGCCTTGTGCGCTATGATGGATTGGCATCCACTCCAGGATGTCCCCTGCCTCGTGCCCTGTGATAGAACGGCATCCAGTCCAGGGTGTCCCCTGCCTCGTGCCCAGTGCTGCCCTGTGATAGGCTGGTGTTCCCCGGCCTTGTGCCCTGTGCTGCCCTGTGATAGGCTAGTATCCCCTTGCCTCCTGCCCTCTGCTTGCTGGACACTAGACTTCCTGTGACCCAGTGTTGGATAAGCAGGTTAGAGAAATGGAATGATATATTTTAGGTAGGGTTCTGAAGATGAAGGTGTTTTGGTGAGCTGTAAAAATGCGAAGGGTACAGTGCATGTTGTTATTGAATCAAAGTTGATTTCTGTTATCCTGAACACCTCTTCTGTTGGGTGTGAAAGCTCTGAAAAACCAATCTTTTAGTTTAAATTTTTCTTGCAAACGTCATGTCTGCTTTCATGGAACATAAACAGTGCGGCTTACACACAGACCTTGTCCTGGTTATTAATTATGCAAGTGGATTCTGTTCTGCACTTCGAGTCCCAAAGCTTGTGTATCTTAGAAGCAGGTGCGAGGCTTGGAAGAAAAATCAGGTAAGAATCTGGCACAGACAGAGTCTCTGTTTTTCTACTTTGTTTCCTTGTTTTATTCTTTGATTATACCAATTTTCTGATTGTTATAAATTAACTTTAATTCTCATTTTCAGTTGTGTAAAAAAGAATGATGCTTTTTATGTTAAATAAGTTATTTATAAGTATTTACATTAGAATATATACAGATTAGCTATCCCAAAGAAGAGTAACAAGAATTTCTTAATTTTTTTTATAAAGCTACTGACACCTTGTTGGATGAAGACCAGGGGGGTATTGTCCATACATCACTTAAATCATCCAAGATCAGAAGCCTCATCTTGTTAATGGCGGTGAAAGTCATCCGGTTAAGTTGGTTCTTTAAATGCACTTCAGTTGTGGATTAGCTTAGCTGGATCCAATCATCTGAGATGATTGTGCTGCTTGAAAAGCCTATATGTATCGAGTCTAGAAAACATGATCGGCAAGTCTCTCATTGTCTTCTACAAAATGACGAAAGAAAGGGCACAATTTTTCACTCAAGCTGAACAGGATTTTTTATAACAGGGATATGATGACTTACGATGAGGAATGAATGTTTTCCATAAGGAAACACAGCAAAAGCGGGCCAAACCAGAGAAGACGGCTGGCAAAAAGTGGCTGACAAATTAAATGCGTATGTAGTTTTATACGTATTATACTTATTACTTGAATGCAGAGTTATATTTCCAGTGTGTCACATTAATTATTATTTCATTGTTATAATTCCAAATCAAACATAAGCACAGTCAGGACATGAGAACAAGTTAAAGTGAAGTACAAAAATATACTTCAAACTGGTAAATGCGACATCTCATAAAGAGTGTGTGTGTGTGTGTATATATATATATATACACACATATATATGCATGTGTGTGTACATGTAATATATATGTATATGCACATATAACACATTGTTGGGGTATAATATTCCAACTTGGCTGAAGCGGTATCTCTCAAAAGCATCCGGAAACAATAAAGGATTCTATCGATCGCACAAAAACCTCTTGGTTTGAAGCTCTCTTCTTATTATTTGCACACTTATTATTTGCAATCAGTCGCTCATCCATGAACAGCGAGGCCGTGACTGGATGGATTTCCACGCACAGACACTGACTTAAGTGTGCGACTTAATCCTTGTTTACACAGAACAAACCTGCTCTGAGAAGATTTGAGTATTAAGATGTGTTGCAATGACAATACATCCAGCAAGAGTTTTGATGAGCCAACAGATATAGGATCATGCCAAATCGTCAACAATTTCATCTGGCCGAACAAGTAATACACATACGGAGAATACCCCTGCGTACAGAGAATACCCCCCACGTATGTAGAATACCCCCCACGTAAGGAGAATACCCCCCATGTACGGAGAATACTCCCCACGTATGGAGAATACCCGAGAATACCCCCCAGGTCCCAAATCTCCCCTTGGGGGCACCCCAGCCACTCCATGTATTCACCACCAGCACACTTAATCAATTAACCTAATTAGCTAATTAACTTCATAAGGTATTGACTGGTAGTCAAGTCCAGCAAATGCATGGGTATATTGGATGCTAATGCATGGGTATATTGGATGCTGATGCATGGGTATACTGGATGCTAATGCATGGGTATATTGGATGCTAATGCATGGGTATACTGGATGCTAATGCATGGGGATATTGGATGCTAATGCATGGGGATATTGGATGCTAATGCATGGGTGTATTGGATGCTAATGCATGGGTATATTGGATGCTGATGCATGGGTATATTGGATGCTGATGCATGGGTATATTGGATGCTGATGCATGGGTATATTGGATGCTAATGCATGGGGATATTGGATGCTAATGCATGGGTATATTGGATGCTAATGCATGGGGATATTGGATGCTAATGCATGGGTATACTGGATGCTAATGCGTGGAGATATTGGATGCTAATGCATGGGGATATTGGATGCTAATGCATGGGGATATTGGATGCTAATGCATGGGTGTATTTAATGCTAATGCATGGGTATATTGGATGCTAGCTGCAAATGCTCGGCGGATGTGAGGAGGAGCCAAGCTGGCACATTTTGCCGGACATAATATCTGAGTTTTTCACCAACAAATTCGCGCTAGCAGCACGTTCTTCCCAGGCTTTTGCGGCAGGTGCTTCTCCCCGTGCTGAGACTGGCCGTGCCGTGACCCGGGAGCATCTCACCATTCACACCCCAGCGAACGGACGCATTGCCGGAGCCCCGCGAGCAGCGGGCCGTGTGAGCGCTTGTGAGACGTGCCCGCGTGAATCACGGCGGTTCATGCGGTGGTTTGCCGAGGACACCGAATCTCCCGCTGGCAGCTGGCACTCGCGTCAGAAAGCAGGGGTGCGCGGTCCACGGCGGAAGCTTTTCATCACCACATTGTCGGGATCCAGCATCTTTATGAATGGAATAAATCTGGTGAAGAGAAATGAAAAAAAAAGGTGAAAGTTTGCAGTTTCTGAGCATTTTATTACTTAAAGGGAAGGCATAGTATATCAGAATGAGAATGATTTGGCCCAGGTGGGTATTTGATTGGCACAGTAAATTGGGGGCGCTGATGTGGCATTCCAGACCTTTCTGCGGGGCTATGTGGATAGTAGAAAGTGCAGCAATCCCTTTTCCATGGACAGAAACAGGACGTAAGAGATTCACCATGGCGATCACAGCCGAGGTAGGATGAAGGGACTGAGCTTTGGGAAAGATCCGTGTCCCCATGGAGAGGGGAGGTGAGATAATACCTGCCGGGCGCGGCGCAGGAACGTGGATTTCTTTGTGATTGTTTGGTGAGAGTCTGGGGTGTGTGATTATTTAGCAGAGGGGTTTATATAAGCATATGCTGTTTTCGCCTTTCAGGTGAGCATGGGAAGTGCGTGGCTCTCCTTGTGTTACCCCGGGATTCTGAGTAAGCTGGCTTCCTTCCACAGTCCCCATATCTGCGTGTAGGTGAGTCACTGCCCCTAAATCTGCCGTGACTGTGCACGTCAGTATGTGTCCTTCTGCAGACTGGCATCCTGTCCCCCGTGGCCCCTGCCTGGTGCGCTGGGCTTTCAGTTAGAGGCTCCAGACTTACAGAGACCCTAATAGATCGATGTGGAGCATTGCCACCTTTATTAAATTAGGTTGTACACTTTAAACAGGCTTGAGTAATAGAAATATTTGTTTTATGAATCTGATCCATTTATGTGAAGCTGCACATGGAAATCAGCTTTGGGGAGGTATGGGGCGGAGAGTAAATCCTAATGATAAAAGGGCTAAAAAATAAATCAAAGAAAATCAAATGAAGCCACCCAGTGGAAAATGAGCGGAGAGTGAATCAAATGGCAGAGTGAATGAGAGCCAGTTACCAAAGCGCTGTCATTCTCCGCCTTCCCAGTCTTCTTCACTGGCAGGATGCCGTCATCAGCAAATGGACTTTTGTCGTAATGCAAAAAAATCGGTAATTACAAAGCAAGACGAGCCCAGACGTTAATCAGCCAGCATTCCTCTGGAAATTACCTGCTGCCTCCAATCTCTCCTCTGGACATTTACTTCTGTATTTTAAACTAAAGGTCAGGGTACTAATTTTGATTAATACTTATGGTTCAAGGTTACTTTTCAGAAGCATATATAAAAGGAACAATTGAGCGTAGCTTCGAATGTATTTCTTCAGTTAAAATTAAGCCGGTTTTAGCCCCATTATGCCAGATAAAACTGCATGTACATATATGTGTGGAATATGCCTGATTAGCGCTTACAGGGCTGGGCAAAAGTCTTAGGCTGCCAAAGAAAATTGCGGGAGTGAAGTTATGATTTTATATGTCAAGGTGTGACAGCCGGTTGGAAGGCCTGCTGTAATCTCCCCGTTGGTAGCGTGCATATTTACTCTTTCTCAGTACTGCACATGTATCATGTCTGATGCAAAGACCTTTTATACATGCGATTAGTACCCAGTTATCCAGTTATGATGAAAGTTCTTTACACTTTCAAAATGAAAATGTTAACTAGACCACATCAAATTTTGCTTACGTTTGTAGCTTAAATGCACTTCTGATAGTATGTTAGAAATGTTATATTGCCTTTTTTTAAGCAAATGTTGAATGATTAATGTATAATTCTCCCTGCAAGCCTAAAGCATTTGCACTTGCATTATGATCAGACTGGTGGTGGTTTAATGTTGGAGATGAATGTCCTCCTTCTCCTCCTTTCAGGCCATCTTGCGTCTCCTTGATCTGCAGGAAAGCAAAGACTGTTCTTTAGTAGTATTTGATTTTATCTCCTGAATGTACTATTGCTTGATTCTACATAAAACAACACTGGAATTTAAAACATGAGGATTAAAACTCGATCAAACATATGTTGTTTTCTTTATATTTTTTCAAATGCAGGTTCTGTTCAGTCTTGTCTATGACTGCTGATCCAGGACTGGCTGATGGTGGGTCTGGAGCTCACCCAGCAAGCGGGGGGCACAGGCTGGACAGGATGCCAGTCCATCACAGCGCACACGCTCGCTCGCACACAAGCGATACGCATATCCGCAGGCAGGAATGCGTGTGAGTGCAAAGCTGGGGACAGGAATCCAGCCCACAGTCCTGGACGTATGAGGCCATGCTACTGACCCCCGAGCTATAGGTGAGACAAAAGTTAGAGAATCAGATACAAATAAGCACCTATTTATACATTATGAGGGGTGACATAAGATCACAAGTTAGTGAGGTTCCACAGTGAGGTTCCCGTGTTTTGGGGCAGCCAGCCAAGCTCCCCGCCAGCGCTCCTGGGGGGGGGAGGAAAGGGGCGGGGCCTGGCGACCCATGGAACATTAGAGCCATTTGGTGTCAGGCAGATTCCTGGGGTCGCCCCTTCCAGCGCGTTGGCCACGCACCTGTTTCGGCAGGATGGGGTGCAGCATGCCAGAGGAGCCCCATATGCCGCCCGCGTCTGTCGGCGTGAGCCCGGCCCGGCCCGACCCGGCCCATCACATGCCTCCTGCCCGTCTCCGTCTCTGCCGTGGCAGCAAATGCTGCTCGCATCAGTTACCCATCAGAGCCTCACGTCTGCTCCGCAATCAGGCACCAGCGTGTAAGATTAGGTCAAACGCGAGGAGCGAGCATCGCGGCGGAACAGGACACGAGTGAGTCGTGGCTGTGCGGCACTAATGTGATCCCTTACACCTCCGCACAATGCAAAGCGGACTCATGTGCTCTGGCACGGAACGCTCGGCATAACCGGACATCGGTGCAGGGCTGAATAAGTCAGTCGCACTTTGTAAGTGGGCATGTTCTCCTCATGTCTGTGCCCTGTGCTGGGCTGCCTGGGTGCCCTGTGCTGGGCTGCCTGTGTGCCCTGTGCGTGAGCAGGTCTCCTGTGATAAGCCAGCCTCCGCTGGCCTGTTCCGGCTCTGCTGTTTCCCGTCCATGAATGTCCCCACCTCACATCACCTTCGAAGGTTTGCCTGTGCCTGCCACTTGTTCCGGAAGTTTCCTCTTGCCCTGTTATTAAGCATAAGCAGAAATAATAGTTACAACGGACAGATTTGGAGGTAATACACAGTTCTTCTTCCACCACTCTTTGGCCTGGCTGAGCTCTGAAACCAATAAACGATGCAGAGGCTCATTGTGCGTGATCTATTGTACGGTTCCCTCCAGCAAAAGAGGAGAGTAATGTAAGTGAATTAGCTTCCATAAACACACGGGAGAATGGCTTTATAAACAGAGCCCTGGGAGTTTATCCTACGAGTCGCACTCAGAGATGATAACAGGCTGTGTCTGACAGCTTGAGAATACCATTTTCACCCTCTGCTGCAAACTGCAAGTTGTTTGACACCCATCTAAATGGCTGTACAGTGATTGCATTATCACATTAAGATGTCTGCTGTCACACACTTTCATCTGCTGCAACGTGGTATATGCCCCCCCGCCCACACCATCAGCAGTCCTCGCTGCCATGGATGCCTTCCCATGATTCCTTTGGGCTGCAGCTTGAGATGTTCTCCTTGCAGCTGATTGAACCACCAGCGGATGGAGGTGTTGCAGGGACACGTTTGGAAGTGCTCTGCCACTGGTGAGTGTGGGATGGGGTGGGGGGTGGTGACATGGGTGCCCCCCCCCCCCACGTGTGACTTCACGCCAGGGCTGTGGCTATCAGGGGCACACCCTGGATGGCATGGCAGCCCAGCACAGGGCGCCCAGCAGGTGGCGCTGCAGTATGGGTGTGAACTCAGAGAAAGACCTGGGGAGAGTCTGCAAACTCCATAGACATAGGGCGAGTGAGGAGCCGCATCTGACATTTACAGGAGGTTAAAGGAGAGTGGCTTGTGGTGGTGGGCAATTTATTTTGAGTATTCCTTTAAACCTCAGAAAAGCATGTGGGTGGCATTTGCAGTTTGAAGATTAAAAAAAACTTGACTGACATTAGTACATACATGTGTTCTGGGATCACAGACAGTCAGTCCTCCATGCAAGCAAAGAGTATGCTTCATCCTGCTTAAAGCTCACTTGTGCTGTGTTTTTGCCGACATCATCGCTCAAAGCGTTTTCAGAGAACTGAAATGTAGAGCTGGGTGGTTATGACAGGTAATGAATGGGTTAGTGGTTAGACAGGGAACTTCCTGGATGGGATGTCGACCCATCGCAGGGCACAAGGCAGGGTACTCCCTGGATAGAACACCAGTCCGGTACAATAAAGTATCAATTATTTTTATTATTATTATTGATCCCTGTGGGGAAATTCTCTTCTCACCTCCCCCAGCCTTGCTCTTCATGTTGAGGCTGGGCTTGAACTGGAGACTTTCTGATCACAGGCACAGAGGCTTAAGCCACTGAGCCACACTCTGCCCCTTATTATAGCTGGTCCATCACAGGGCACAGGGCACAGGGCAGGGACTCCCTCAGTGGGATGCCAGTCCAGCACAGGGCACAGGGCAGGGGACTCCTTGGGTGGGATGCCAGTCCAGCACAGGGCACAGGGCAGGGGACTCCTTGGGTGGGATGCTGGTCCATCACAGGGCAAACACTCCCACACACGGTCACATGCGGTGGGCAGCTTTCAGACAGTTGTCCATCTAAAGCACTTCTTTGGAATATGGGAGGAAACCGGAGTAGCAGAAGAAAACCGATGCAGACGGGGAGATCCCGCAAACGGCAGACATACTGAGGCAGGAGACGTGAACCCACACCTGGTACTGATCCACATCACTCTCTCATCATAAAGCCTGATCCCCTCCTCAAACTGCCTCTCCACTCCACTCCCGCCTAGTCTCATTTCAAGTTCTCAAACTGGCAGCAACAACAGAAAAATGTCACAGTGACCTTTATGCATCAGGATGTGCGTCCACTCTAGCCTTGGCAAACTGTCTGCCCTCATAAGAGCAATGATTTATGGAGGGGCAGTGACCTGTGAACGCCACCCCCTGTAGCTCAGTTATAGATGGGTTTGGGCAGCGCTGGGCCCTATCAGGAACACATCCTTAGCACAGCGTTAGTGTCCACCAGGTCAGTACGCCCCTTAGTGTGCGTGATGGCCTGCGGCCGCTCACTGGCCCTGCCCGCGCTCTCTCGGCCCAGCTCTGCACAGCCACAAACACACACACGTCCGAGATTGAATTACTGTCTGCAAACACCTACCAGGACCGGCCCAGCCCGGGTGTTATTGTTCTGCTGCGGCGTCCTTTTATCATCCTCGGAGAACGGAACAATGGCGAGGGAAGATCCGTGTCACCGGGCTGGTTATCCAATATCCCGGATGGCCCATGGTAGGAGAAGGCACTTCCCGAACTTGGCGGGCCGGCTCTCTAAGGGCACTACTGATGGCCAAATGGAAGGGGTGGGCCCGAGAGCTCGGGCTTCGCCATCCGCGGGAATGATGCTGGGGAGAGCGCGGCCTCGTCGCCATGACGACTGAGTGCAAACCATCTATCTGAGGAAAGCAAATGCCCCGGCCTGCCTGCAAGCCTTTAAGCCAAACATTATTCACTGGGGTTTTGTAGGGGGAACAATTGGACGTACGGCCAACGGCTAACAAATAGGCTTTACCATGTTTGTGGTTCTAATGACCAGTTCTAAATGCGTGGCCATTTCGGGGGCCAAGCGTTCTAATGGGCAGGGAATGTATGCATTTTTCCAGTCTGTGCGATGTGGATTTACAAGGCAGGGACAAAGGAGGCAGTATTCTGGCATTACTCAGGAGTTATTCTCCTGAGCCTGTGAGTCACTGCTGACCGCCATGTAAACTCGTGAGCCTCGGCTGTGATGCGGAAGGTCCTCCAGACATCCATGAGTAAATAAGTACGAGATCCGAATTGGAACCTACCGAAATATCACTAATCAGGGCTGGACAGGCATAGCCTGCATTTTGTGTATGTGCGTCAGATGTTAAAATTTAAATTTATTATGGGAGACCCCAAAGTCCAGGGCTATTTTTTTTTAATCCTGGTCCAGCTCTGTCGATGATGTTGCCACTTTGTTACGGCAAAGGAACCTGAACACTTGGGCATTCTATAGCTATTTATCCCACGGCTGTGGGTGTGGCGGCAGCCAAATCCGGCACTGAGCGTCAGCGGCGCAGTGCGGCCCTCAGCGCGACTCCCTCTGCTCTTTCATTATCACTGTCCTCGCCATGCTGTGAGGACGTGCCGCCCGACTGCGCCATCCCGAGCTGCTCCCGCATAAGCACGCGTCACGGCTTGGCGGTAAACAGACCTTCGGATTACGGGACCTACACAGGGCACACGAGGGGCGCCGTGTTATTGGAAACCTAGCTGGTTTCTGGAAGGGCCCTGCATGTAGCGAGCGGCAGAGCGGGAGGGAGCCTCACCAAGACACTAAACAGAACAGTGGTCCTTTCTCTCGTGCGTTATTAACATGGCAGGGATGTGGCAGACGAGAGCAGTGAATAAAAAAGGAGGAATTTCTCCCCATAATTGTTTCAGTCTGTTCTGCCGCAACAGATTGCAGAATTTGGCTCCCCTACAAGACCGCTTCCTCCCTTGTTCTTCGTAAGTCCAACATTGCAGATTTGATTTTGCCGTCTATCTGTGCTACTCTTCTGTGGAGTGCCGTTAACCCTGGGGGAAAATGTGTGATTGTAATGCTTACACCACTGCATCTGAGAAAAATTTGTACCCTGCCATGCTAAAAAGCACCCCCTGATAAAATGTCACCATCTACACCTTACAGGCGCAAATCTGCTGGGTGTTCCTGCCAAAGTTATCATGACACTAAGAGTCTTGATCATGTGTCATATAAGACAATCATTGTGTCAGGTACTTTCTCTGCAGGAGGTTTCGGCTAAGAAATCGGCAGGGGAAAAGCTTTTTGGTTTATCCTGTATCCATTGATATATGGGCAGAGATCATCAACATGCCAATTCCAGTGCAAGACTTGTCAGTGGCAAAAGGTTTTGTCTGAGAAAAAAAACTATGTCTGTTATAAAAATGGCATTTTGATCAAACTGTCCCTCAGAATTCTCCTTTGTTTTGAACGCCGTATGTGGGAAAAGCCCCTCAGTGACTCTGCTCCCCCACTAGGAAACGCCGCATTCGCTGTCAGGCTCCAGTTAAATGCCTTCGTGATTCCGACCGACCGGCCATCTAGCTTCCCCTGACAGGAGAAAAACCCCCGGCTGCAAAATGGAGGACCGGGAGTGGAGCACTGTGGAAGCTCTCGTCATATGTCACTGGGTGTTTGTGCTGGAACGTATGTGATATTCATGTGATATTCATGAACCCTTTTAAGCTCAGCCCACTGCAGTATAAATTGTGTTTTCCTTGACATTTTGGGAGCCATTAGTTCAGTGAGGAATTATAGGGGCTTATACCAGGCCCCTAGAATGAAAGGTGGGGATTGTTCTTTGTTCAGGATCTTAGCAACAGTTCTGTTCAGTGGAGTTCCTGTTAAAAATGACTGATGATATAATAAGCAACACTTCCAATGAAATTCTAATGGAATTTAATGTAAAATGTTTTGTCAGGCATGGCATCCAAAATGACCCCCCCCCCCGCAATCTCACTATGGGACCAGCTCCAAGCACAGATATTGCTTATTATAATTCCTTTCTTTTAAACACTGTAAAGCACTTTGTAAACCCTGTGGTTAAAACAGTGCTATATAAAAATATAGATGGATTGATAGATTGGCGCTCATTTAATATCGTCTCCAAAGTCACCATGAGATAGGCAAGCCCAACGTGACCCTGTACTGGGAATGTGGTCATGAATTAAGGATGAATGAATAATTTGTCATGCAGCATGATGCAAGCTAATGATATAATTCCCTGGAAAGAGATGACATCACACCTACATTTCACTTGGTCTGCAGTTTAATATGATGTATTTAATTTATGGCATGAAAACAAGTCACACACAAACAAATACGGGGTATGTAATGGCCACATGAAGTTTTAGAGGGATTCTGTTTGTTTCCGAAGAGTTACGAGGCTTCCGCACTCGCAGCTCATCGCCAGCACTCTTTTTGGGAAGAAAAAACAGACCTGGCATCACAAACAGGACTCTCCGCGAGTGCCGCTGTCGTCCAAGCTGGGGCGCTGCTTTGCATAGCCTTCATGCGGACCCCCACAGAGCCCGTAGGTAAGGGGAGCCATTTAACGGCTCTTTCGGGAGCCCCCACCCCCACCCCGCTTTGCCGCCCGCCGCCCGGCAGCAGACGATTACCAGCTTTTGTCTCTGCGAGAGCCGATGTCGCCGGTGCGGGAGGATCTGGCCCCAGCTCCTCGAGAAGCTGCTTCTGCTCTTTGGCACGCACAGAGGAAGCATGAGACCCACTGAGCTGTGGGGAATGCTTTTTTTTTTTTTACCTCTCCTGTAGCAGCAAGAAGATGCAGTCAGGCCCGATGTACAGCTTCAGAGCGTCGTCTGTCTGGCCTGTGACCCTGAGGGTCCACTTTAGATAATCTATGTCCTGTGCCTCTGTGTGGCTGCATGTCAAGGACTGAGCACATATGACGAGGGAGTGCAGGGGCGTGCTTTCTGCTGAACCGAGGGACGGAGAGGCTTTAGCCACCAAAGCTGGAGCAGCACGGCGATTATGTGGATGATGCCGAGATTATCATGCTATATGGAAACAGAGATGCAGTAATGTGCTGGCAGATTTTTTTAAACGTGCTTCCAGTGACAGAGCTGAGGCAGAGGGTCTAACATAGCTAGTGTGTGTGTAAAGTGTGGCGTGCCAAGACTGAAACTTTGCCCATCCAAGCATGTGCACCGGGGCGACTTCCACGCGGTGTGGATTCAGTCAGGTTCCTGCCGGGGAAGGGATTCTGTCACGGCTTTAAGGAGATTGCTTCTTAAATCCGGCCGCCTTCCCTTCTCCGTGAGAGCCAAAGACACAGCGGTCACTTACCACATGGCTTCCGGAAAGTCTGTTTGTAGAACGGATTGATGGGGTGGTGGACGAGAGCTTGTAGGACGAGCCGAGCTGAGCCTGTGGTAGGAGGGCACCACAGGGTTCCCAGAAGGTACGACAGGCAGTGATTTTCATCGCAGTCCCTGGAGTTAACCAGAAATAAATGCATGGGGTGCATGATGGCTCATATCAACATTGCCCTGTCTGCCTTGTCCTGCTGGACAAGCTGTCTTGGGCGAGTGCAAATTCTGATTGGCTGCCCATTAAAATGTGATCAGCAATACACCGCCTTATCTGTGTCAGGCCTCTATATCTGTCTGAAACATCCATTTCCACAGGAAAGCCTTGTATAATAAGAATGCCGTATGACTGGTATACTCAAGACAAATTGAAAACAAATGCTTGGGAAATGCTTTGACTATATTGATCTTGGAAGAGTTTGATTAAGATAATTGTGGTTACATGTTTAATTTCACAATGCCTGCTTTGAAACAGATGAATAGGGCCCTCGAATGTCTGCCAAAATTATTGCCTATAGCCCAAATTAAGGGTAGAATGAAATGCTCTCTAATTAGTGGTTTTGGCCTTGGCAGCGTGTTGTGCTTTTAAGGAAGAGTTTCTTTCCCTTGTTTATTATCTCAAGCTGAGAAAAAGAATATAAAAGAACATTTCAGCTGGGGAGGGTGACATGGACCCTAAGCAGCATAGACTAAAAATCGATCGATTTAGCTATAAAGGACAAAATAATGCATTCATTTTTTCAGCTCTTATATGCTTAATGCCATGTGCATATACAGCTACATATGGGGGTATAAATGTGTTATATATTATGTAGAAGATTTCTGGAAAGAAATGTTGATTTATGTCATGGTGGGTAATGGCTATAAGTGGACATGACATAATCATGACATAATCGTCACATAATCATGACATTATCATAACATGATCCATCCGCCGCTAAATCCTTGAATCTGGGTTTTACTACTTCGGGCTTAGTCAATGAAATCCTCAGAGTTTAGCTGGTGGTGGGTCTGATTCTGTGGTCGCCAGTTGTTACAGGAGCCGCGGGGAGGTGGGGTGGGGGGGACGCGCTCCGCTTTGTTGTTGAGCCGCTATTGCCTCTCAGACAGAGTAAATGGCCTTTGTACGGGACGCGGGATGGCTCTGGCCCATTTGTGCCCAGTTTGTGGTCAGTGGCACATGCTGAAATGGGCCACGCTGTCCCTAAGACAGGCCTGCAGGCCTGCCACTCCCAGCCGGTCCTTTGCCGATCTGGCCTCTTCTCCTGCACAGACAAGAACAGAGACGGGCTTGTCTCATCCAAGCTGCCTGGCCACCGACAGCCTCCTTCTCGCATTCCTCCATCTGTCTCCCTTCTTGCAAATCCTGCGCCTGAATCAGCATGGCACGCTTTTTACAGCACTACGCATTAAACGCGCCACGCTGTATCTCACCACAGAAAGTGTCTCGTAAGCAAAAATTCATCTAGATTGTGGTAATGAAGTGAGATGGGGAAGCGTGTCTGTGAGCATTTCTGTGACCGTGACTGTATCTGTGAGTGTCTGTGAGCACTTCTGTGAGTGCAAGTGTCTATGAGCATTTCTTTGAATGTGAGTGTCTGTGAACGTTTCTGTGAGTGTGAGTGTCTGAGCGTTTCTGTGAGCATTTCTGAGTGTGAGTGTCTGTGAGCAATTCTGTGCTTGTGAGTGTGTCTGTGTAAAATAATTTTTTGTGTCCCTTTTGCAGGTGCATCATTACCATGTCTGAACTTTTGATTGTATATCAGGCCGTATTTGGCAGAACGGAATGAACCTGGAATGAGAATGTGCTGATTCAAGTTGTCATTTATTTATTTTTTCGCTGTGGGGGACAAAATTACCAAATGGTATTATTTATCAGTATCATCCACCCCTCCATCCATCCATCTTCAAATCACTAATGCTGCCATGCAATAGAGATTTATGTGTAGTGGAACTGGGTTGCACTTGTTGAAAGGATTATCTCTGCATACAATACCATCTGTCTAAATAAAAAGATCATTTAGAATGCTGGAATCTCTTACAAATCCATACGCCACACTTGATGTCATAATGCGGAGCCTGAGACTCATAAAACAGATTCATGGACAATGGCAGCCACGGGCGCTGAGGGGATATAAGCCCCGCCCCATGAATGTTTCAGCGCCGCTCGCTTGCTGGAGAGGGAACAAAGCCATTAGATTACATTTTACTGCCAATAACAGAGATTAATGACTCTCCTTGCAGAACGGTGACTAGGTGGAGGAGGACAGCGGAGGCGTAACAGGGAGATTTGTTTAAAACTGCGTCCAGCCTGAGGACCGTATGCTTAGCTGACGATGTTACCTGCATGTAGCCTATGAAACAAATCGAAACATATATAGCTTCTCTAAGCAGTTCTGCCACTGGATGTATATGTAGCAAAGTATGTTTGAAACATGTTTTGTATGATGACTTATTTATCACAATATGAGTAATTAGCCATGTCTGGTTACACTCATGATATTGCTCAGCAGTAACAGCGACTGCGTCATGAGTCTGTCGTGAGCATGTCATTAGCATGTCGTGAGCATGTCGTTAGCAGAGCCTTAATGATGGGCTCATCGTGCACCTGGCACGCTGGCATTTATTCTTTCACAGCTATGCAACACACATCAACTACAAGAAAACGACACAACAGGTAAAAGTTAGCTGCGTTCCTTTTAATGATCCATCCATCTTCTAACTGCTTATTCTGGTTAGGGTCTCAGGGATGAACCTCATAATATACTGAAATGATTTTCTTTTCTGGAAAAACTGCACTTACTTTATAGTTTCTAGAGATGGCATGCAAGGAATATTTAAAAACTTAAACTGACCCTTAAAAACTGACCCTAAAACACTGCATTTTCTGCAATACATTACCACAAAGAAGCTAAATAGAACAATTGACATTGATTTAACAAGGTGCTGAAAGCATTCTTTAGAAATGTTGGCCCATATTGATAGGATAGCATCTTGCAGTTGATGGAGATTTG
>JAODKN010000008.1:719018-729923 GCA_026774425.1 Petrocephalus zakoni | reverse complement strand
GGGGGGCGTGCACAACCCCCTGTTCTCCACTCCCCTTTTGGTCCAGGCCCCCCCCGTTTTACGTTCGCCCCCCCCCCCCCCCCCGCGCCAGCAAGGCCCACCTCTGCCACTCCCTTTGTGCATGGCGGAGATTCCTAGGAACAAAGAGCCGTGGTTTGCAGCTTGGAAGACAGAGAGGGAGCTCATTTCTGTCCAGCTCCAGTATGGGGGTGAGAGACCAGCCCCCCCATGGTGGAGGGGGTGGGGGCTGGGAGGGGGAGGAGTGTTGGGGTTATTCCCAGGGGATGGTGCATGCTAGTTACTGTGAAGGGCTTGTCACCATAAGAGGGTTACCATAGAAACCGCTGGTATATGATTCCCACAAAGCCACCCCCCACCCCCGTTTAAAAAAAAAAAATGCACACTAGCCCCTATGCTTGCACTGTTGCATGTGCGCTGTAGTGGGAAGGGGGGGGCAGCCGGCTTCACGGCCGCGTCTGCGTGTCTGTATGCTGCTTGGGTTGCTGCACAAGGGCTAACATGGCTGTAATTGCATGGGCCAGATTGTTCCAGTGTAATTGTGCACTGATTGATGGCCCTTTGCTGGCCTGGAGCCCATCCCTCTGCAGTGAGAAAGTGGGCTGGAGAGCGGGAAGGTGTGTGTGTGTGTGTGCGCGCGCGTCCCTCCCTGCTGCACACTCATGCCTTTGTTTCCACGTGTGCCTGCGTCCTCCTCGGCCCTCCCTCCTAACCAGACGAGACGTCATGGAGCCCACAGCTGGGCTCGCGCTGGTTATCTTGGAGCTGATGTAAGCCTTTTCTGCTGATGGAGCTCCTCGGTATTATGGGCTGTTGGTGGAATCTACACTCTGCCCGTGTTGACCTTCAGCTGAAGCCGCACACGGATAAGCAGCTGAAAGCGCCCTGGACGGCCCTCGTTTAACCGCACGCTTATGCAAGTAATTCATCAATTAGCACTGGGCACTTCTCTGCTAGTATGGACTGCAGAGGCTATCAGCACCCAAAGAATAGGACTCAGTGGGGCTCATTGTCCTGATTCAGTGCAAAAACGGCTTCAGGATCGTGCCTAAGTTTGGTGTCTCCTGTGCTGACTGAGCTGATTGGTTCATGTGTACCAGGTGATGGGTGAGTCTCCGCCCATCTTCAGCCGCCTTATTTGTCGGTGGCCTGTGCCATAGCTGGCCAGTGTTTTATCAGTGAACTTCAGGTGCGTGGGGGGTGTGGTGTTGAGGGGTGGGCCAGTTTAGAGGGGGTGCAGCATCAGGGTGGAGCTGGCATGTAGCTGGGAGAGCACCTCCTGCTGATGGAAAGCCCCCACTGCTAGGCCAGGTCGTCACGGCTGCCCAGAGGGGCTGCTTTAATGTGATTAAAGGGGATTTCTCTTTAACGTCTGTAGATCAAAAGAGGCAAACTAATTAGCACCCCTGGCCTTCGCCATAGCTGTCGCCAAAGCTGGGCCGTGCCGGGCTGGGCCATGCCGGGCTGGGCCATGCCGGGCGGGGCCATGCTGGGCGGGGCCATGCCTGGCGGGGCCATGCCGGGCTGGGCCATGCCGGGCGGGGCCATGCCGGGCGGGGCCATGCCGGGCGGGGCCATGCTGGGCGGGGCTGTGCCAGACCCGCATGCTTTCAGGATGAGGCAGAGCGTGGCAAGCGCTGCTGGTCAACCATGAGCACAGCCCTTACTCCCTGGACCGGTCTGCAGCTCCTGCTCCTCACACTCAGACTTGTAGACCTGTCAGTCACCCTGTGACCGGAGCTGAGGGACCCCCCGCACTGCCATCGTTCTCATGGGTAAGGCCCCCCCACTGGAACCATGAGACACAGGCAGTGATTTTTTCCATTCCGGCATGTGGGGTGGGGGGGGTTATTGAAGGCTCCTCTGGTTCTTGCCCCACTTCAGTAACGCCTGCTTCCTGTTCTGGACGTCCACCCGGATTAGGGGGTGGGGAAGGGGGGCACTCCCTACTCGCCATCTGTTTGGAGCGTCAGGTGTAGCATCTGAGGAGCGCGGGTAAAAGCAGATGGAGTGACTCCGTGTGCCCCATCACCAACACCCCCCAAAGCCCCCCACCCACGTGACTGATGCAGAAACGACCGGATATAATGAATCACCCACCCCGTGGCTGGGGGGGTGGGTGCGTATACAAAACACTCAGGCCACAGAGAGCCCTCCAGCCGTCGAGCCCAGTGTACAAACACTTTGTTGGCATCTGTAGTGTTGCTTTTAGGGGGCTGGGAAGTCGCCCCATTTCCATATTGAGAGGGTGAGCGCATAGCCGGGGCCCTCAGTGTGCAGCCCGGCACCGCGATGTGTGTGTGTGTGTGTGTGTGTGTGAGAGCGGCTAAAAACCAGCTGGCTAGTTTTCTATCCTCTTTCCGCCTTTGAAAACTCACACAGAAATTATTCACAGATTTGGAACAAACCGCTAACAGCTGCGTTGCTGCGCTGCGTAGCCCCCCCCCCACCTCGCGTGGCCTGGAGCCCTGCCCTCTGGTAGAGTTACTGTCGTCGTCTTGCTACGCCATGGGTACCCACCTCTCGCATGGTCAGTGTGGGTGGCACTTTGCAGCACTTTGCAGCACTCTCCTGTGGTTTTCAGCTGCTTCCTAATCATGTCCGAAATGATCCTGCGGGCCTCTGATCTCTTTTGCTGGTCAGGCCTTCAGGGCTTTCTGCAGACAAGCCGTGACTGACTGCTCTTTAATTAGGTCCTGCTAAGAGGTCCCTCTTAACGGGCTTTCGTTGACTGGCTGCATCACTCCGGGGGGTGGGGGTGTGGGGGTTCTTGTCCGTTTCGATCATCCAACCTCCAATTCCATTTGACCTCATGAACTTTTCCCCGATGGCATCGCGGCTGGTGTGAATGGGCGCCCCCTGGCTGACATAATCACTCAGCGCTGGGGACAAACCTGCTGCATGACCCGCTGGGGGGTGGGCGAGGGACACTGGGGCAGCTGGACATGCAGTGACACCAAGGCTTTACACTCCCTTTTGTAGAGGTTAGTTTCCCCACCCATCAGAATGTCCTGAGCCCCCGAATCTCCTTCCTTAGCATCGCTTCTCACAGAGCATGCAGCTCGATTCTCCATGTGTGACCTCTCACCCCCCCAGTGGTGAAATCTCACTTCTCTGTACGCTATTGATTTCTTACAGTGGAGTGGCTATAGTTGATGTTATTGGCTACTGGGATTTTCAGGTGCTTTTTTTAGCCTTACTTGTTAGTGTTGGAGAACAGTCTTAATTAGGCTGTAAACGGAATCTGCTGTAGCCAGTATTGATAAGTTACAGAAGCTCAGAGGGCAGCACTACCTCACTGTGTGTGTGTGTGTGTGTGTGTGTGTGTGTGTGTGTGGACATATTTATATCATGTTGTGGGGACCCAAAAACCAGTTATTTTCTACCTTGTGGGGACATTTTTTTGGTCCCCATAAGGATAACCTCAATTTTATAAATAGCTGTGTCTGCAATCTAAAAACCAAAAATGCCTCATTAATATGCCTCAAAAAGTCTCATATTTTGTTTGGTTACTTATGGTTAAGGTTAGGACTGGGTAGGAGTTAAGGGTGTCATAGTTGGGATCAGGGTTATGCCCATAGAACTGAATGCAGTGTCCCCATAAAGATAGGAATACATGGTGTGTGTGTGTGTATGAGCCCAGTAATGACCTGTTCTGAAATAGGACTTCTGAATCTTAGGGTGTTTCGTAGGGGGCTTTGAACAGAGGTACTGCGTTTGTGTGTGTGTGTGCGTGTTCGTCTGTGCTTTAGAGGCACAGGGAATGCTGACTGTATAATTTAGACTAGCACGGGTAATTGTCTGAGCCCATGTGCCGATATTAATCTGGACATGGCCGATAATTACGGTGAGCGTCTGTGTGTTTGTGCTGTGGAATATCCCGCTTGGAGGTCGGTAATGAGGTCTTGGTCCCGTCACGCCACTCCGCTACACGGCCTCGTCCTGCCTTGGTCAGGGATCGGGTGGCCTGACGTTGTGATGTCGTTCAGCGCTGGTACCAATTTTTATGCCAGTTGGAAAACCGATGCATCGAAGGACATGGCGCTACGGAAACGCACCCTTACGGCTACGCCGTGCTTACTGACGGGGATACAGTATGAGTAATGCGCTCGTTGGCGATTTGCTGTGCACTCATCATAGTGTACTTACGCAATAATGATTAAGAAGTACAGTGTAGTAAATACATAAACCAGTAACATAATTATTATTATTGTCGAGTACTATGTATTGTACATAAGGGTATGTGCTTTTATAGACTGGCAGTGCAGTAGGTCTGTTTACACCAGCATTACCACCAACACATGAGCTGAGCCTTCCGCTATGATGACGCTGTCGCACCCTGCCCCTATGATGACGTTGATGCTGCCACTTATGATTAAGCTGTTATGCTCTTTTGGGAGCACTGCCAGCCTGTCACTGACCGAGATGTGGGGCTGTATTAGTTTCGAAGTTCTGACAGGGGATCACGGACCGGCCGTTAGTGGGAACCCGGCCTTAGGAAGCAGATTCATGGCCTGGCGGCAGGCACTCACGGTGGAATCTGCAGAGAACACATTTCGTACCCTTTGTCCTGATGTGGCCAGAAGGGGTCTATGGAAGATGCTAGACCATCCCAGCATGCATTGGGTAGACTTCATGAAGAGCGTCCCCCTCCGTTTGGGTCGGGTGCGGTTTTTTAATTGCTGGTTATTGGGTGTGCAGTGTGCACACGGGAGTCTGACACTAGCATCCACCGTGGGCCCGCAGCCCGTCATCATGACCAGCCCGCGGCTGCCATTCTCTGTGGCCCTTAATGATCCACGGACTTCAGCGCTGGGAGCCTCCGTGCCCCAGGTAGCCCTGTAATGACCCGTTTCGCATCCAAACTCCTGATCCTATTGTTGTGTCGGGGGTTGTGAATGGCGGCAGTGATTTTACTGCCACACAAAGGTCCTGGGATGCTTCCCGAGCGATGGTTGGGCGGGCGGGGGGGGTAATGATTAACGAGTTACATCCTGCCAGGGCTTGTGGGATTTTCTGGTGAACCTTGTCAACCTTTGCCATTCTGACTGTGAGGAGTGGTGGGAATGTGCTTTGCTGATTACATTTGCATGCTGGTGCATTATCACGCCATAATCATCAGCATAACATTCTATTACCAAAACCCCCCCCCCCCCCCGTGCCTGCTGGTGATTTGGCTGTGTGCTACACTGAAAGGTGCTGCAGTCTGGTCCTTATTTTACCTTGGCAGTTCAGTCAGTCTCTTGTTCAAAGTGAGAATTTTCTTTTTGAAACGGGCATCAAAAGGGAAAAGGCATAGATTAATGCTGTTATGTGATTTACTGGTGCTCAATAGTTTGTTTACACAGCAGGGGGAGGCGTGGCTGCTGGGTGGAGGGCGGGGCTTGCGCTTGGTGAACCTGATTGGACAGGGGTTTAGAGCGCATGGGGCGGCTGCCTGTCGACATACGGCTCTGGGCCTTTCGGGCGCGTGGGGCGGCCGCGTGTCGAACTGCGGCTCTGGGCCTTTCGGGTGCGTGGGGCGGCTGCCTGTCGACATACGGCTCTGGGCCTTTCGGGTGCGTGGGGCGGCCGCGTGCCGTTCTACGGCTCTGGGCTGTGTGAGCGCGGGGTGATTCTGTGCCATTGTCACCTTGCACTCATTGTAGCAGGAGATGGAGCTATTGTGTTCTTTCCTGCTTGTCGTGGCTGGGATGGGAGGGGGAGGTGCCGCACACCGTGGTGGGGGTGGGGGGTTTGCGATCTCTCAGAAGCAGGGAGCAGTGCCGGCAGGGGTCTCCGGCTTCGCCACCGGGGCATCATGCCCCACGATCCCTGGACCCGGTGTTCTGCCGGATAGCGGGATCACGTGCTCACCTCACTCTGCTTACTGCCTCCCGGAGGGGCTCGGTCTGCCTTCCATATGCACCCCCCGTTTCTCTCCCCTCACTGCAGCAGACCCTGCCTCATTCCTCGCCCTGCTCACGTCTCGCGGGTCTGACCCATTCCAGTCCTCGATTCCGCCCTCCAGTGCTGAGCTGCTGTCGTAACCCAAATCGCTGCTGAATGCAGCGTGGCTCTTTGCAGGGCTCCCTAACCCTAACCCTAACCCTGACCCTAACCCTAACCTCCTCTGAGTGCGGCGTGGCTCTTTGCTGGGATCTCCATGCCAGTGTCTCCCTTTCTCCTTGTGTATCTAAATCGGTGGACAGGGTGATTCCGCGGGAGGTGCGAGCCTGCGCGGGCATGCAGTGCCAGGTCCGCCTCGTTCCCTCCCGTCGTGTCTGTAAAGCGCCGTGGGGCCTGTGAGGGTGGGGCAGCCCGGCCCATGGCGTTTGCCGATCGCCTGCGCCATGTGACCCCACATCTTAGGAGAATTGTGGCTGTTTTTTGTCCTGGTGATGTATCGGGGATGGAGAAACAATATCGCAAATATGTGAAATACTCGAGATATAAACATCATGACGGTTTGTCTGTCATGGTAAAACAGTTTGTTTTCGTAACTGGGTTAGCAGGCTGCTTCTCAGTCGTCTCTATTCACACAGATAATCGCGTTGTCGACGGATCCATTTAAAGCTATAGCGTGCGGCTCTGAAATTCTCCCTTTCTTTTGCTTGGCAGTTCTTACCCTCGTTTCCCATTTGAGGTGATGGGGGGCGTCGTTGAGCGAGCAGTGTCCCGTACTGCCGATGCTCTTCGGCGTCTCCTGCACCCTGCCAGTGAGACCACCGCAGTTCCCGGTCCTTGCACCCTGAGTGGGCTTCTGGTCACTGCTGGGTTGGGCGGCTGCATCCGGAGCTGAGGAAGCTCACAGCCAGAGCAGCTGACAGCTACTCAATGCCAGTCCATCATCTTTACCGCAAATATTTGCACCCCTGCTACACAGAGCAGTAATTTAGCAAATCTCCGTGCTGGTGAACCACCCTGCTGAATATGTAAATCACGGGGAACTGCTCTGGTTGTGCAAGCGAGGGTGGGGGGGGGGTGGTTAGGGGGAGGAGATGGTGCTGGCAGATGAAAGGGGCTTGGGGAGGGATGGCGTGAGCGTAGAGGAAGAGACATGGAGAGCAAAGACTGCTGTAGGTGAACGGCAGGGGCGCGGGGGTCCGGCGGAGTCCCTGGCAGATTGGAGGCCCCTTCCGGGATCTTCCGCTTGCTAAGAAAGTGGCCCCTTAGGGTCTTCATCCACCTTGTGTCCAAAAGTAATATTGTAATTTTGACAAAGCCGAGGGCAGGCGTGGAATCTCGAGCTTCCTGAGCACGGCCTCTCCAAGGACCAAACGCAAATAACAGGCTCCCCCCCCCCATCCTCATTACTGAGAAACGACTGTTAATTCACAAGTAAATAAGATTTAGCAAGTTTTTCCCCCTTCCCCCTAAATCCAGGGTGTCAATTAATGCATGACATGAATCCAAGAACAGAATCCCAAGCTGTTCACTAACACTTGCTTTTTCTAATTAGAAACCGCCCCCCCCCCCCATCCCCCCGACCCCACCCAGAATGCACGCTTTTTCTGTGTGAAGAAAGGCTTTGGGTACAGAGATCAGGGGCTTTGGGTAATCAGGGGCTCTGGTTCCCCCGCCTGCCTGCTCTCTACCTGCTAAAGGACAGGGCCCTCCACGCCAAGCTCTGCTCTAATCCTTTGTTCCCAAGGATCCCCGGCTGAGGAGTGAAGTGGCTTTCTTAGAGCCGTGGATGATGTAAGCCAGCCTGCGGTTTGTGAGCAGACAGGCCTGGGGCCCCCGTCTGTATTTTAAGTCTCTCCCTTCGAGTTCAGCGGTGAATGGCTTCAGCTTGCTCAGAGTGTGATGTGCTGTCGTACGGCTGGCATGAAAAGCGGGCGCCCGTCTCATCCAGTCAGCCTGCTTTTTGGGCTTGAAGGATCTGCGCTGGCTTCCATCCGGACCTGCTGCTGCCATTTCGCCGTGTGTGCCGCGCTCGTCTGCCGCGCTTCTCGCCCGGCGAACTCTTGTTTTTGTGAGTTTCTGCTTCTTGATGAGGGATGAGATCGCCTTTTACGTGGGATCTTTTCATCCCTCTCTCCAAAGGAGGATCGGCCGCATAGAGAAACGTCAAAATATAATAAAGTTACGGACACTTCATACAGGAGTTGTTGCCTTTATTTCTGAAATCTCGGGTTGGATGTTACCTCTTCCCGCCATACGACGGGGGAAGCTAGCCGCGCTGTTAGCGATGCCCGTGCCGAGCAGCCTCAGCCTGCTAGCCTGCTGCTGGACAGTTGCTAAACTTGCTAACTGTTGTAGGATAGCTGCTAAAGATGCAAATGGGCAGCTCTGTTAATGTGCTGCGGGAAGGCCGCACGAGGATGCTAATGACGGATGGTGTTAGGTCGGCGCAGGGAAGCCGCTAAAGATGCTGGTGATTAAGCGCGTAATGCTGCCGATGACCTGCGAGAGAGTGAACGAGAGTCTCGCCGCGTCCCACGCTGCCTTCCAGGCCACCTTCCCATCTGCTAGCCAGCGCCTGTGAACCGCGCCATCCGCTCCGTGTCACGTCTGTCTGTTCCGCTGGCTCTGGGCTTGGGCAAGGCAGCCCCCTATAAGAATAAGGGGCTGTCACTTCTCCAAGCTCCTCGTTAGCACGCTGACAGGTGTGCTTGAGGAACATGCTTTGATGGCGCGTCTAACGCAACCGTGTTTATAAATGCAGACGGTTTGGTCCATACTTGGGCTTCTGTATTCACATGCTCGTAGCCATCTCATCACACCCGTCACTGCACCACGTCTCTCCAATCCACCAGCACCGCTCGAATGGTCCCACCATCTCTCAAGGTGCAAGGAAGACATGTATCTCGGCTCTTCTCTGTTCTGACACCTAGTTGGTGGGGTGAACTCCCCCACCCAAGGCCCAAACAGCTGAGTCATTGGGTGTCTTCAAACGACTAAAGACCTACCTCTTTCAGAAATACCTGGATTAGCACATCCGGTATTATAGTTTTTTCATTAAAAAAACAGTTTTCCCCAACAGGGTATTAGACAGATGGTATTCGTAGCCTGGGTTTTATTGAACCCGTATCAGACAGTATTCACTGATGGAGTCTTAAAGCACGTATGCAATTAGCTCTGGCTGAGGCCTTGTCGTGGTGAAAGGGTTTGCATGTTCCAATGTGGACTCTGTTCACAACACCTGGTCCTAATTGGCCGTCACATCCCTGACCAACCAGCTAGTGTGGTTTTAACACCTCCAAGAGAAGTGGATGGTGCCACCCCCCCCCCCAGGCAACAATAGCCCTTATCTGCCTTCTGTCCTGGTCTCCCGCATGGAATTAGATGCTTCTGATCACCCTCTCTTGCTTTCTGGGCAGCGCTGGGTGCAGGTCCAGGCGTCCTCTGTACTCAGATTATAATAAGTTAAAGCAAGTGGCCTGAAGTCATTCTGTTGCCCTTGACTGGCTACTAAGACCTTCTGCAAACACCCTGCTGGCCGGCTGCCTTGTCTGGGGTTTTCTTGTGCTTCTAGTCCCACAAGTTGTGTTAATTTCTGGCTTTTTCTGTATCTCTGTAGGGCAGACAGTAGGTAGACCAATTTAAATATGAGACTGTGGGGGTGAAAGTTTTTATTTTTATCTTACAAAGAAAGCTGCATGCCTCTCTCCTGATGAAGTTACTCCTCTCCCATTATTCCTGATATCTGATATTCTTCTGGAAGGCAAAGTCAGTTTGTCAGCTTGTACTGCTCCTTCTGCAGTTAAGGTGTGACTTGTGAGGGGGGGGGGTGTCCTGCATTTGACCTTAATTAGCAGCCAACGGAGGCGTGTTTTGGTAATCTCTGCGTCTGTTACCCTGGAAGCCGGCTATGCTGAATCCAGTGCTTGTTAGCAGTTTGCTAGTTGCTGCGATTCATTGTTTTAAATCCCAGGGTCTTGTTTGCCTGCTGCTTAATGTGACTTTTTGGCACTCACTGCACATCCCTCCCCCCCCTCCAGGGCCGAGCCCGAGACTCTTCACGCCGTTCTGGTTCTCGGTGGAGCCGGCCGACACCCTGGCGGTGCGCGGCACCCCCGCCGTGCTGAACTGCTCGGTGCACAGCGACATTCCCGCCCGCGTGGACTGGAAGAAGGACGGCACCTTCCTGAACCTGGCGGCCGACGAGCGCCGCCAGCTGCTTCCCGACGGCTCGCTGCTGGTGGCCAGCGTGGCGCACTCCAAGCACAACAAGCCCGACGAGGGCGTCTACCAGTGCGTGGCCTCCATCGAGAGCCTGGGCAGCATTGCCAGCCGCACGGCGCGGCTCAGCGTGGCGGGTAAGGCCCTTCGGACACACCATGAAGTAGCCGTTATTGAGGGGACGGCGGGTTGTTAAGAGGAGGAGCAGGGCGCTCGCTAACCATGACAGATGTGCTGTGTGGAAACCCTTCAGTGTTCCTACAGCCCCTGAGTCTTTGCGAGGCGTGAAAAGTGATACAAATATTTGTATATGGCCTTTGGGAAACCTCGTCTGGCCTGGGAGTCACCCGATGGGAATTCGATGAAAGTATCACATCCTTTCTTTGATGTGATAGATCTGTTTGTGCTATTAGGTAATCTTATTACTAACAGTTTATCAAATTTTGTCAGTTACTTATAGTTTTTACGATATACACCGATTTCATACGTATAAAATTTAAATCAAGTGACAAAAACATCGTGATCACGCTATGGCGATATATCATGCTGCCCTAGTCAAAATAATTGAAAAGCAATGGGCCCATGATGAGGTAAATGATGTCATGCTGCCTCTGAGCTGATTCTGTCGAATTGCAGTCTGAGTGCATTCTGGGTAATTTGTGCTGATGCAGGAGGAGCATGATAGCTTGGGGGTGGTGGTGTTGGAGTGTCGCCGCACCGCTGTGTGGTTGTAATCTTGAGAATTATGCATCTCAGAGAGTGGGGTGGGGGGTGGTGGGG
>JAODKN010000008.1:686650-696996 GCA_026774425.1 Petrocephalus zakoni | reverse complement strand
CCCCCCCCCCCCCCCCCCCCCCCCCCCCCCCCCCCCCCCCCCCCCCCCCCCCCCCCCCCACGCGCGCCAGCAAACCCATAATGCTTGCAGGGAATTGAAATGCTGAGGTCACTGGTAATGACTTCATACTGGTTGCTGGCGGTCAAAGCGGAAAAAAGTGTTCAGAGGTTTTTTTTTTTTATTCAGATCTGGTGGTGGGTTAGTCAATGAAAGTAAGTCGTCTGTTACCATAAAAATAACAGCTGTAATTGTGGAGAGCAAGGCTTAAGGCTTCCCGGGGGGGCAGGCCAAGATTTGCCTCTCACCGCTCCAACCCCCCCCACTGTGCCGTGTCACACCATGCCATGTTGCTGGGCAGTGTCGTGCCGTGTGGCTGTGTCTCGCCATGCAGTGTCGCTGTGCCATGTCGTGTCATGTGGTGTGGTTGTGTCGCGTCATGCGGTGTGGCTGTGTCTCGCCATGCGGTGTCGCTGTGCCATGTCGCGTCATGCGGTGTGGCTGTGTCTTGCCATGCAGTGTCGCTGTGCCGTGTCGCATCATGCGGTGTGGCTGTCTCACACCATGCAGTGTCACTGTGCCATGTCGCACCATGCGGTGTGGCTGTGTCTCGCCATGCGGTGTCGCTGTGCCATGTTGCGTCGCGCCATGTCGCATTGTGCCGTGTCGCTGTGTCTCGCTATGCAGTGCCGCCATGTCGCCATGTCTCACCATGCAGTGTCGCTGTGCCGTATCACTGTGGCATGTCGTATTGTGCCGTGTCGCTGTCTTGCCATGTCGTGTCACTGTACCATGTTGCATTGTGCCTTATCACTGTAACATGTCGCGTTGTGCCGTGTTGCTGTGACGTGCCACACCTTGTCATTTCTTTGTGAGACATCATGCCATGTTGCTGTGCCACACCATGCAGTATGGCTGTGCCGCGGGGTGGAGGGGGCTGATCCTCCTGGATTTATTGATCGATTGGTGCCCCTGTGGCTCAGTGCACCCCCTTCATGCCACCGTACACTTCACTGTAGACGTTTTTCACGTTTGCACAGCCCCATGCAAATGCTCTTGGTGGAGAGGCATTGGACGTAAAAGGGAGGGATGGAGTTTTGCTGCGGGCAGTCAATTGCCGAGTTTATGGCGACGAGATGCCACAGTTAGTGGGAATGGGCCTTTAGACCCCCTTTAGACACACGGTGCTGATCACACAAACCAAGCTAGCAACCAACAAATATACGGCTTTATATATTTATTTTTTCTGGCCTGAAACTACTCCCTTGTGGTTCTTCAAAGGCCGTGCAGGCACGACACAAGCTCTCTCCCCCCACCTCATCGAAGCCAGCCCTGTCAGAAGGAACCCATTTCGCCATCTCCTTTAAAAACGACGCATGAATAAGCCATAGGATTTATTCAGCAAAGCCAGGCTTGTATTAAAAATACAAAAACCCCATGCAAATGCACTCTAATGTAACTCCACCGCTGTTTTAATGAAAGGTGCTTCTTCAAAGTAATTAATTTTAAACAAAAGAACGTCGCCCTACTTTTTCTGCTAACTTTTTAGGGTTTGAGTTTAAATATATCAACGTTTTTAGAAGAAAGATTGCGATGCTTGCTGCTTTATGCAGCGATGGTGACATTAAGAGTCTAATTGGCCTATTGGATGTGAGCGCAATGTAGCTGCTGCTGGCTGCTTTTAAGCACAAGGCCCTGCTGAATGGGTTGGGAAGGGGCGTGGCCTTAAGGTAAAGACTCCGCCCATACGGACTCAGAACGAAGAACTGGGTTTTCATTATTTTCTCGTTGATTTTAGGCCTATGGTGTTTTTTTAAAGGAACAAAGGAATGGTGTTATGCAGTATCATGGGTGGATATGGATATGGAATTTGCAGGAACTTGGTTTTTAATTCGCATTTGTTTTGAAATTCTTGTTTCCCTCCAGATCATAAAGCTCATCTATGATACTGATAGCTACAAAATAGAAAATAATTATGGTTTTGATTCTCAAAATATTAACTTGGCATTTGCTAATGCAATTCACAGCATGTTTTTTGTTAAGGTTGCGCTGCATTTGGAAACGCTGTCGGACATGTAGCCTGCTATGTTGTCTGAGCTGTACAATGTTTGTTACATACCATGTATATAGCAAATGGGTATCATCTATTAAGATGTATTATGCATTTGTCTCTTTTTTTGTGAACTCTATGCTGCTCTGTTCTTTGTTGTTATTATTTTAGCAGTAACTTTAATTTTAACACTAATATTTGAATCCTGTTCACTTTATTCCTTTATAGCACTGGAATCAGTGATTTTACTGTAAACATGACCACAGTGAGATGACCTGAAACCCATTAATGAGACCTTTTTAATCTTGCAATTAGCGTGCTTGCGTCTCCCTGTCCGCCGAAGGGGAGCGGGATTACCCCCAGCCCCGGATACCGGGCTCCTGCCTGTGGCCAAGAGTGTGATCCCCTTCTGCCTTCCTTCTCCTAGTTCCACCACAGTTTCTGAAGAGGCCGACCAACCTGTACGCCCATGAGTCCATGGACATAATTTTCGAATGTGAGGTCGCCGGCTCACCGCCACCCACTGTCAAGTGGGTGAAGAACGGAGATGCCGTCATTCCCAGTGACTACTTCAAAATTGTGGTGAGTGTCCTGAGCCCCACTCTTCCGCAGGGTCTTCCTCGACCTGCTTTTGAATGTTGGTTAAGATGCCCGTCTTCCCTTACCCAGTCAGACCCCATGGTGGTCCCGCTGCCTGTCATTCTACCTGCCTGTCTGTCGCGCTGCCTGTCATTCTGCCTTCCTGTCGCGTTGCATGTCGCGCTGTCTGTAAATCTGCCTGTCATACTGCCTGTCGCGCTGCCTGTCATTCTACCTGCCTGTCGCGTTGCATTTTGCGCTGTCTGTAATTCTACCTGCCTGTCGCTCTGCCTGTCATGCTGCCTGTCATTCTACCTGCCTGTTGCGCTGCTTCTCATGCTGCCTGTCGTGTTGCCTGACGTTCTGCCTGTCATACTGTCTGTCATTCTACCTGCCTGTCGCGCTGCCTCTCATGCTGCCTATCATACTGCCCGTCGCACTGCCTGTCATACTGCCTGGCTATCATGCTGCCTGTCATTCTGCCTGCCTGTCATTCTGCCTGTCGTTCTGCCTGTCGTGCTGCCTGTCGCTCTGCCTGTCGTGCTGCCTCTCATGCTGCCTGTCACGCTGCCTGTCGTGCTGCCTGTCACACTGCCTCTCACGCTGCCTGTCATTCTGCCTGTCGCTCTGCCTGTCGGGCTGCCTGTCGCGCTGCCTCTCGCGCTGCCTGTCACGCTGCCTGTCGCGCTGCCTGTCTCGCTGCCTGTCGCTCTGCCTGTCGCTCTGCCTCTCATGCTGCCTGTCGCTCTGCCTCTCATGCTGCCTGTCATGCTGCCTGTCGCGCTGCCTGTCGCTCTGCCTGTCATGCTGCCTGTCGCGCTGCCTCTCACGCTGCCTGTCCTGCTGCCTGTCCTGCTGCCTGTCGCGCTGCCTCTCATGCTGCCTGTCGCTCTGCCTGTCGCTCTGCCTGTCCTGCTGCCTGTCCTGCTGCCTGTCGCGCTGCCTCACATGCTGCCTCACATGCTGCCCCTCATGCTGCCCCTCATGCTGCCCCTCATGCTGCCTCTCATGCTGCCTCTCACGCTGCCTGTCATACTCCCTGTCGGCACCATATGAAATGAGCTGGCTGATGAGCCCTTGTATCGAACAGTTCCCCGGGGGAGGTTACCTGTCTTGTACCCCACGGTCTGAGGCACCATGTGGGGGCCGACATTATGCTGTCAGAACACAGGAGCGCCCCATGAGGGATTCCTCAGCTGTTTGCTTGACTAATCACCTGAGCTGCATCTGACCTTTCTCTTGGCCTGGCAGCATCTGCACACCCCACTCTGATAATTACCTCTGCTCTCCATATTCCGGAAAGATGATTGATTGGCTTTTGCTGACTCCGCCTCTTCACCTTCCTGCTCTGGAGATTATTACGAGCCCAGAGATGCAGCTTCACCGTGGTTAATCTGCTTGATACATAAGCGCAACGTTAAGAGCCTTTTCTGCAGGTTTCTAGGCAGTGATCCCTTTCTGACAGTCTCCACCTGTGACTGATAATGGAGGATTATTCGTGTACCTCTGTTCTGAGAAGCCCGTATTTGCCCCCTCCTCCCACAGAAGGAGCACAACCTGCAGGTTCTGGGGCTAGTGAAGTCAGACGAAGGCTTCTACCAGTGCCTGGCCGAGAACGACGCTGGCAACATCCAGGCGAGTGCGCAGCTGATCATCCTCGAGCCCGGTAGGTTTGGGGGCGGGGGCCGCCTGGCGTCCGGGGAGCGCGTGACCCCAGGACATTCCATCTCACGTGTGACTAGTGAAACACACCCCGGCCGCGCACATCACCTTGCGTTTGAGGGAGAACGTCTATATTTGGGAATCCGTCAAGTTTTCCAGTGGATAGAAATGCATCACGCAATACATATGTGAGAGTCTCCCCAAGGGGAGTTTTCTTGGGGGGTGTCTCAGCTTTCAGTGGCCAGTTTGGGAAGAATTCCTCAAGGTCATTTGTATGCCGTGCAGAAAACCTTAGGAGACTCATCATTTCTGTGGTGTTAATTTCAAAAATTAAATTAAAGTTTACCACAGACCAGAAACATGATCCTGCCAGCTAGGCCCTCTCAGGGCGGGTCACTGAAATCTTCAGCAAAGCCGTTACGGGGACATGTTTGTTTACTGTGATCACATTGGACCTTCACGGATTAAATTTTAACTCTTATTCTGCGTTGATTTAAAAATGTTTTTCCAGTCGCATATGTGCTGGTGATTATTGAGCATGCTGCATGTAATCGCGATGTTATATCGTGCTGCCCTAGTAATGGTTTAAATGCTCTATAATTAAAAAATGGTAAAATGTATGACACTCAGAAATGGAGCAAATGGGTAAATAAATCTATAACATTTTTGGGGGGAATTAATTTTCTTTATTATCTTTGGCGAAGCCTTGAATGCAGCTTGCTGTTTTTTTTAAAGCTTTGTCGCTGCACAGACGTGCTTTCTAAAGCGTGAGAGACGGCTGGCATGTACCCCCCCCCTGCCCCAACCCCCGGCATCACAGCGCTCACTGCGCCCGCAGATGGCAACGCCGCTCTGCAGCCCAGCTCCACACGGGACATAAATGCGTCTCGCACACGTAATGGGACCCCCAGTGGCCAGCTGGCTCGCTGCTGCCCCCTAGTGTGTGTGTTCAGAGGCCCCTCCCCTTTGCGCCGCTCGCTTGCAGCTAGCTGGCTGTAGCCCTTGCTCTCACGCCCTGCCAATGGCCACTCTGCCTTTCCACTCTGCAGTGCTTCTCCGATGAAAGAGCGGATCGCTCGGAGCGGACCACCTCCCCAGGCCTAATGGCTGCCACTCCGTCGCACTCAGGGGCCACTAATAAACCAAGATGGAAATTGATTTTTCAATATTTCAGGCTGCTTTGTTTTCATTAAGGCAGGGGTGGTTTGTTTAATTTTAAATGTAAGTGGGGGGGGGTACAAACTTAATTAGGGAGAGGAACCTCAGAATGGTGTTAAGTACTTTTGCCAACGTGATAATTGATGGTGTATCAGCGGCAGTTTCGTGTTGGGAGTGCTGCTCCCATTATCGGGGTGCCTCTGCCAACTGACCCCCCCCCCCCCCCGCGGCCTTCCCCTCCCCTTTCACAGAGCCACCTGTCCAGTGCCGGTGTCCGCTGCCTCCAGCTCCGTCCCCCGCTGGCCTGACCGGCTGTCTCCCCTTTGGCATGCCTTGGTGGGCGGGGTCTGGCCTCTGCCCCACCCCCTCCACAGCTCTGTGCTGTCCTCCCCTAAGCCTGTCTCTGTGCTGCATGCTGGGAAGGCCAGGCCTGGGCCCATCCCCTCGCCCATTGCCCTAACCCCCATGTATTTCCATGACTGTTCAATACCACTAAATAAACCCTGTCTTACATGAAAGGGATTTGAAGATCTATGAACGTATATTTTGCTGCTATGCCAATTGTCTGATTTTTGTAATTTATTTCTTATTTGTGTTCTTATTAATATTAGCGTCTGCTTCTGTCCTGTGTGGCTTGCCATTTTGACATGCATTCCGGGGATTATGATCCTGCATCGTGGTTGACAGGAATAGAGTGACAGTCTCTGTGCATATGCTTGAAAAATCCTAGGTGGTGAATCAGGGCCCACAATCATTACAGTCAGGGCCCATAGCCGCCACCTGCCTTGGCCCCCGGGAATGTTATGTTACAATCAGGGCCCGCGGAGGCCACTTGCCTTGGCCCCCGGGAATGTTACATTACAGTCAGGGCCCACAGCGGCCACCTGCGTTGGCCCTGGGAATGTTACTGTTGTTATGTGTGTGTGTTGCTCCTCTATGCTTTCTAAATTGCCTCTCGGGGACAAATAAAGTTTTTTTAATTTGAATTTGAATGTTATGTAACAATCAGGGCCTGCAGCCACGACCTGCTTTGGCCCCGGGAATGTTAAGTTACAATCGGGGCCCATAGCCGCCACCTGCGTTGGCCCCGGGAATGTTATGTATCAATCAGGGCCCGCAGCCACGGACTGCTTTGGCTCCCGTGAAGGTTTCATTGTCTCTTTGGCAGATGCTTATCTCCAACGTGAAGTACAGTGGAGGATTGCAGAGCATGGTTAGGGGCCTCGCCAATCTGAGGAAGCAGAGTATAAAAATACCAATGTTGCTTCTCCAGTTAAATTGCCTTGTCTGGGATCTTTTTAAGCTCTGCTGAGTGCGGAGAGGCTTAGATGTGTGACAGTCTTCTCCAGCATGTAAACGTGTGCCTGGTAAGCGTGTTCTCTGCTGTGTTAGCTCTGTGGATTGACAGGGCTTGCATATGAAGCCACTGTGGTAAATGGACTAACGCAGAAGTTTAGGGTCACACTGCAGCTAGTTTCAGCGCATTTTCCAGTCAAATCTGGGAGCCAGGGCTGTTATACGGGCTGCTTGGGAAATCGTGTTTAATGTACTGCCATCCATGCTGGTATTGCTGGTGTTTTGGATTGTGTGAATTGAAGCGCAGTTCAATGGGGTCGCTACGTCTGGAGAGCAGTAGGCCCTCCGCTGGAACCCAGGTCAGCATTCCCTGCGATTCTCTTTGGGGCTTACGCGTCTCTGAAGCCGTGCAAAATACTGCCTGGCTGATTATCTCCCTCTTAAACGAGTGTCATTCTCTTCTGAGCCTCGGAAACACAAAGGAGTCACTCTCCTTTCATCCCTTTGTTACATTTGTGCATCCTAGTTGGAAAAAAGAAGCAAACGGCAAGCGCAAATGAGTGCAAAAGCTGTTTTCCACGTTATGCTTTCACACTCCAGGGAGAATTAGGCAAGGCTGCATTTTACAAATGAAAGTGTGTGTTTTTATTTGTTAATTTTAACGTCTGTCTGCGGCAGTCTAGGAGCTCGCTGCTGAGCAGCTTTCAGCGTGTGTTTTCAGACGTTGCTGAGGCTCAGGATGCGGCCTCCTAAGGTGTCATTGCTGGTCAGTTTGCAAACCCCGAAAGGCCGGACTGTGGAAGGTGATGCATTCTGAGTTAACGAAGTCTCGCTCATTTCTCACAGGGGTGTGTCTCTAGCAGGCCTGCGCAGTGTTGTTTCGTGTGTGTCTCTAGCAGGCCTGCACGGTGCTGTTACATGAGTGTCTCAAGCAGGTCTGCGCGGTGCTGTTACCTGTGTGTCTCCCTGGGTTACATCGGAAGTCTAGTCTTGAAGGCTGTTATATCTCTTGCGGGTTAATTAGGGAGCTGTGTGGTGTGGCGTGGTGTGTGGGCCCATGAGCAGCTCGGAGCCGGGAGTCAGGAGGAGAAGGAGCCAGTGTGTGTCTGTCTGTATGTATCTGTGTGTGTGTGTCTGTCTGTCCATCCGTGTCTGTATGGATCTGTGTCTATTTGTGTGTTAGTCTATGTGTGTGTGTGTCTGTCTGTATGTATCTGTGTGTGTGTGTCTGTATGTATCTGTGTGTATGTGTGTGTGTGTCTGTCTGTCCGTCTGTGTCTGTATGGATCTGTGTCTATTTGTGTTAGTCTATGTATGTATCTGTGTGTGTCTGTATGGATCTGTGTATATTTGTGTCTATGTCTGTCTGTATGTATCTCTGTCTGTGTGTTAGTCTGTGTGTGTGTGTATGCGTCTGTCTGTCTGTATCTGTGTGTCTGTCAGTGTCTATGTGGGTGTGTGTCGCTGTGTGTGTCTTTGTGCCTGTGTATGTGTATCTATGTGTCTTTTCAGTCTCCAGAGCAGGGCTAACTTTTCTGTGTCTTATTGAAGACTGTTCACACTCATGACTGCTTGTTTAATAATTAATCTCATTTCATATTCATATAGCACTTTCACTTATCAAAGGCTCTGTGTTGCTTAAATTTTGATTTCCCCGCCTGCAATATGTTAATTACTTAATATCTATTTTTTAAAGATGGGTGAGAATTAAATGAAGGATATAAAATATTATTACTGCTCTTACATGCCTGACTGAGGTGCAGTAATGATGGGTTCATACGGCACTGTAATTACTTTTTTCCCCGCTCTTAAATATGTTTGGAAAAGCTATTTGACTGATTTGCATCTCGAATGTCCAAGATGTTTTTCGGGGCTCAGGAATTAGGAATGTTATCCAGATAAACCCTGAGCCTTTGCCCTCCTCCTCCCAATTACCCCAGACTGCAGTTAATGAGAAACGTTTATGGCGAGAGACTTAGTGTTTTCCATTTGTCTGTGACTACTGTTCCATAACAGTCTCTCGAAAGCTTTTTGTACCCTATGGGGATCTGCCGGGGGAAGCTGGGCTGTCCTACTCTGATTCATTATGGATCTAATGAATTATTGATTGCTAGCTCTGGTTTATATCAGTTATTGATCTGAACATCGGAGGTCACTGTGTACACGCCCACTGCCCATTGCTCAGGGCTCTGTGATGCTGTGCTGCTCTTTGAAGGCGTTTTTCCTGCGGTGGGGAGCAGTTAGGCAGGAGATGAGCAGGTGGCTTGCTGGAGATGCTTTATTCATTGAAACATCATTTTCTGAACTGCTCCGTTGATGGTGGTTCAATTCTGTTCAGTCATGTATGAACACTCATTACCGTGATCACCTTGAGACCGATCGGCATGCCGGAAATAGCCATCAGATGGAACCGCTCACGCGATACGCACCGAGACAGCCCATACGCTTGGCAGGAACTGAATAATTTAGTGGTCATAATATTGGAACTGGCCTTATAAGGAGTGGTATAATCCTGGCAGGGACGGAGATGGACTTCCGAGGGAAGATGACCATAGAGCCGGGCAGCGTGCGCCTGTCGGCCTGTGTGGGGCTCGGGGGGCTTTACCGGCTCGCCAGTGTGTGGCAGCTGTGAGCCCCCCCCCCCCCCCCCACCACCTATGAGTGCGGGCTCACTACAGGATCCTCCCGGAGCCAAGGAAGCCTCTCTGAAACACCCCTTACATCCACTGGCCAAGCTGCCCCGGGAGGGAGCTGAGTCCTGGACGGGGCAGCGGGGGTACGAAAGAGCCAGGGTGACATTGGAGCCATGCATAGCAGTGACTTGGGGGGGGGGGGTGTGGGTGCTGCGCCGGTTAATGCGATATTGCTTCACGAAACAATGCGACACTTTCCTCACAGTCGGATTTGTTTCTGGGCTCCTACTGCTTTTGGACTTGATCTAATGATTCCGTTTCCTGTGGAAACGTGCATGAAGTTCTCCCCAAGCGAGCTTGATGGGCCGAATGGCCTCCTCTCGTTTGTATATTTCTTATGTTGTTATGTTCTTATGTAAGCCTGACTGTTGGAGTTCGCATTGTCACCCCCCTGGAGTGTATTTTTTCCTTTTTGTTAGTTTCACTCCCTGCGTTTGGCCGCGTGTGTCCGCTCTCGTGGGCTCTTCCTCCACGCTGCTCTCGTGTCCCTTTGGCTCATGCATGAGTGACGCTGCATGCTGGACACGTCACACCTCTGCAGTCCCAGCCCAGGACCTCAGAACGAGTTCTCGCTTCCTGCAGATACACAGCAGTGGCTCCGTTGGGGTCAGGGGGGGTCCCACGTGTCACCCGAGTACGTGCAGAAATGACAAGGGTATGCTGAGTGTGTAGCAGGATGCGAGCTGTGTGCTCCATCGCCCTCTGGTGGCCGCCGCACCATCACCCCCACAGGGAGCAGCCCTGCATGCCCCCCCCCACCAAGCTTTTCTTTCTTGCTGTGTGATGATTCCATCATTGTTTTTTTTGTTTTTGTTTTTGTTTGTGTCGTGGCTGCCTTTTCGTTACGTCTTTTTTTTTCTGTTTTCCCCTTTCATTTCACCCCCCCCCCCCCCCGCTACCCCCCTTGGTTT
>JAODKN010000008.1:587844-607096 GCA_026774425.1 Petrocephalus zakoni | reverse complement strand
GTAATGATTGATGTCATATTAAATTAGAAAATAATGCAAAATGCAAGCATTTCCCCCAGTAGTGTCAGAATGTTGAACCCACATGCTTGCATTTATTTTTGGATTTGTTGTCATTATTCCAGTGAACATTTTTGTTATGAAAAAGCTCTGCTTGATAGTGGAAGATTATGCTAATATGTTTCTCAGATTTATGTATGAATTGTATCATATCTATTTTTGTACAACTATATGGCTAATTTTGTTGCAGTACAACTATTGCAGTGTGCAGGCTATAGGCCAATCCAATTCTCACTGAATATGGAAGAGTGATTCACATAGTGTGGAGTCATATATTTATTTGGCATAAACTTTTGTGGAAAATGTTGTACAAGTGAGACAGATAATGCATTCGATAAATTAACCAAAAAAAGGCTAGAGGAATAATACACTCAATGTTTTTTTTTCTCCAGTACTCACCAGTACAATGTCTTAAAATAAAAAATGTAATATTCAATTGACACACATATGTTTACACTCATTTCAATATGGAAAGGAATTAAATGCATAACGTATAAAAGTATACTATGTAAATTCAAAGTAGTACGTAAAATACGTTATTTGCAGTAACCAATAATATACAGTAATAACAAATAATAATGTTAGGGCTTCTTCAATCAACAAAGAAACGTGTCCAATACGCAAAATGCAATTAAAGCAATACGTGTCAGGCCAAATACAAAATAAGTTAATTAAACCATATATGCGTGCATGTGTTTTTCGATTGGTATGGAAGCTGGTCCTGCCCAGACCTGTGTGCAACCAGACAGTTTGAGCTGTTCCGAACCTCTGAGGAGCCCAGGCGTTATAGCCACAATATGCACACAGTGGTCAGAGTTTTCTGTACAGCCGCTCCCCGGGTACGATGGGTATTCCAGTCTTATATATTTCATGACTTATTCCTTCAGTAGTTCACGAAGGCTTGCAGAATTAACAGAAACAGTAACTGCTTGAGATAAAACATGCATCACGATTCATTAATGATTAATTAACGTGAGATCAATTTGTAACTAAGACTTAGTTTGTGGCTAATTAATACATAAGTAATAGGATAAAACTGTATTATTTGTGCCCCGTCAAGTAAAGTGTTACCATTACTTTAACGGTGTTATACAGTACGCGGTCTACCTTGCCCTTACAAAAAATGTCAGCAAATGCTTTGCGACATTTCATGCTTTTTATTCCTCTTTTTTCTTTCTTGAAACTCTGACTTAAATTGTTTGGAGAAGGGCATAGCTAAATGATTAGTGATTAGTGTGCTATTACACAGTGACGGCGAACCGCATCACTGAATGCAGGCAGAGGCTGGCGCCCTATGATGTTCTCACTTGAAGCAAATCTTTCTCCCCTCTGGGGAGCGAATTTCCCTTTTGCGGGGTGGTATGGGAAGTTCATTAATATTCATAAGAGAAGCGCCACCTGATTGGTTAATTTATTAATATTCATGACAGAGCGCTACCTGACTGGCCGGTGAACCTGTTCCCATCAACATGTGCTACTCGGTTTTTCTGTTTACGCATTCCGTGGCCAATCAGGTACTACATCTTATGAATATTAATTAGATTTCGCGAACTATAAAGGAAAGAATCCTTTTTTGCATTTAGTTCCGGGTTTAGCGTAAAGGACCCGAGCAGCACAGCGGATTGTCTATGCAGCGCCTGATCAGAGGAGTGCAGCTGCAGTGTTATATTGGGAGAAGCCATTTGATCCTCATTTATGAATATTCAGATTAAATTATTTAAATTTATATTAATAAAACATGCATGTGGCATGGAACGTATCACTTTTAATTGTTTTTAATTTATCATTGAAAAGTAGAATGTTCTGGGCTGGGTCTTAAACACCTCAAGGGAAGCGTGGACAGGGCTGCAATGGCAAGTCCAATTTGCATATTTTGTAAATATCTTATGGTTCTCATTTTTTAATGTGCTGTTTGCACCGTTTCCAGTCTCCTAATAGTTTTGACCCTTTGTCTGTATAGAATTTCTATTTACTTTGTCACAAAGTAAATCTAAGTAGACACAATCAGGATACAACCTCTTTTGCGCCCTATGCTGCACAAAGCACGGGAACACCACAGGGCACACATTTGCACACACCCAAACACCACAAGAAATGTATAAAGTGGTGGATAGTAGGATGGGTGTATAATGTACTAATTAAAACGATAAAATAACTTGTATGAACTGTTACTATCAGCATATGCTGTTCTGAAAACTCTGAAGTGCAGTCTATATGTATTACTAGCCGTAAAATGATATACAACACATACACAAGATATAACACGAGTATGGTTAAGCATTCAGCCATATTTATTGCATGACCAGAGACTAGGTTGACCTACACATGCAAGTATATATATAATGTTTTTGGTTTCTAAGATACTCAAGTACATTTCTCAGGTCAGTATATATGCCTGAAAAGGAACAACAATTATAGCACAATGTAGATTCTGTCACATCTACTAAAAGAAAACATTTAAAATAATTTTTTAATTAATCAAATGCTTATTGTACTGTACTAATATCTTTCAGATGCCCTGTGATGGGTTGGCACCCCTCCAGTGTTATTCCCTGCCTTGCCTGTAGCTTCTGTGATAGACCTCCACAACCCTACAAAGGACAGAAAATGTATGCATGTATGCATGTATGGATGGATGTATGTATGTATGTATGGATGGATGTATGTATGTATGGATCTTTTGCAGATTTACCTTATTTAACACCCGCCCTAAAAATCTCTTAACCAGCAGGTAGCAGGGTCATCTTGCATGCCTGGGTTATCTGTATTGCTACAGAACATTCCACTCTCTTTATTGCAACTGTGTCAATGTTTTAAACATTTTAAGTGGGTGATTCAGATTAAGAAAGATATTTTAGTTTATCCACCTGCTTCCGGTTAACTGCATCGTCTCACGAATTACTGGCATATTCTAGTAACACTTCACTTGATAAGGCACAAAAACTTAGTAATAACTCCGTTACTACTGAAGTACAAATCATAAATAAATGTAGTAGCTACTTGAGAAAAAGTGTCACGTTTCATTAATGATGAACAAACATGAGATCAGCATTTCACTTGTATAGTCATACGTACTTCCTTCTGTAGTTCACAAAGGTTTACAGAATTAACAGCTATAGTAACAAATATAGTAACTGCTTAGGATGAAAGATGTGTCATGATCCATTAATGATGAACAAATACGAGATCATTATTTAACATGCGTTATTCATTGCTTGTTCCGTCAGTAGTTGACAAAGGTTTACAGAAATAACATACGGCAACAAATATAGTAACTGCTTGAGCTAAAAGATGCATCACGATTCTAAATTATCATGAGATCAGTATGTAACCAAGACTTGGTTTGCGGTTAATTAATACATAATAGCATATATACCATGCTGCTGGTGCCCCGACACCCTGAAGGCTGCGATCCGCCGCACGTACAGCTCGCTGCCTGTACACGGGCTTTGCGTCGCTAGGTCCCAGTCCCTCCCCGATCCCGCCCGCAGCACCTCCGCGTCGCCGCAGCGGCCGGGCTTCCTCTCTGTCCATGGTTCGGCTCTGCGACCGGAGGATGAAGCTGGGCTTTGCTATAGCAGCCATCGTCGGTTCGGCGGTGTTCCTGCTTTTCCCCAGCAGGTCAGAGGCCGACGAGAAAAAGAAAGGCCCAAAAGTGACGGCAAAGGTAGGCCTGGTAGGGGCTCGGCCATCCCCGTGAGCGCGCTTTGCAGGGCGGATCGCCTGGCGTGCGCGTCGCGGCTCCGGACGGCGTTGCTTTTCAATTCGGCGCCCATGTTTAGCGATTAGAGCAGGCAGCCTGGCGGCCGCGGAGTGCCGCACATAGGCAGCAGTGTTAAACGACCGGCTAATATCAGATCTTACCTAATCATATCAGCGACATTACACAACGGGCACCTTCCACCATAGTGTCGATGTCTTTATTGCATTTATTAAAGGATCAAGTGGAGGCTATATGGTACTATATAGTCAGAACAGTAAATCCAGCGTGGGCTAAACTTCTGTCGATAAGTTAACAGAACTAGGTGACGGACAGTAGTCTTCAGATGCGCGCTCTCTCAAATTAACAAGTCTGTTTTCTATATAGTCAACATGCGGTTTTAGAAAACATGATGATCCTATTTATTTTAAGGAGAAAAAAATCTCGAAGAATTTGAAGCAAGATTATAGTCCTAAAACAAACTCACAGCACTTATTTACGGAAACTGTACTCGGAAAATCTTCTTAAAGGCCGATTCGTATTTCTCCGCACGCGTACATGTGTCCGCGTGGCCTTTTATGACGCGTTTGACGTCACCGTGCGCCTCCGCGGACCAACGCGTTCTGCGCTTCAGATTTGCATCCGCGCGGACTGTGTACGCGCAGCTCTGGACACACTGCGCATGCTCAGCTCGCTACCTTCCACTTAGAATACCAACGCGCATGCTTTTGACGGCAAATTGTATGAGGAAGTTCGGCGTCGCAAATTTCTTGAGTCAGATCACGGGTTTTACTGTACGTCAGGGCGTGTGTAGTCTTTTGTCTTCCAGATTTAATGTTAAGTCCCTGTCTCGATGTTAATAATTTAACGGTTGTAAGTCTAGTGATGATCAGCCTTAAGACTTATATTTAGCCATATCGCTGAGAGTATAACTGGGTTCCTTAAAGGCACAAACTATTTATTATTGGATGCAGAGGGAAAATAAGTTGTGTCCGACGCACACGATAAGCATCCAATGTGTTCCGGCCGTGGACGCTTAATGTTAGCGGTTCACTGCCTGTTATGCTCCATGATTATTAGCGGATAGGTCGTAATGTCGAACCCGGTGTTGGCGGCTCGCTGGCTGCCATCAAGCGACTAACTGCTGTGTGGGAACATCATCTAAGAGGCCTGTTAATATTAATACACAACATCAGGAATTTTTAATTAAGTTAACATAGAACATAGAAAGTAATATCCGGGTTTATAGGGCAATACATGTGCAAATAACAGAACAAAGTTGAGCTTTCTAGTTTGTGAGGATCAAGGTGCCAAAAAAATCATCAAATGTGATATGAGTCTTGGATATTTAATATAACTATTTGCATGTTACCTTTCAATGCATTTCCATTTCTTCTAGGTTTATTTCGATATTAGAATTGGAGATGAGGACACTGGCCGAATTGTTATTGGCTTGTTTGGCAAAACTGTACCCATAACAGTCGAAAACTTTGTTGCTTTGGCAACTGGAGAGGTACTCACACAGACCGCCCATACTGAATTTACAAAATGTACAATTGTTGGGACAATAAAATCCATCCACCCAACAATAAATTTCTCAACAGAAAGGATTTGGTTACAAAGGCAGCAAGTTCCACCGTGTAATCAAGAACTTCATGATTCAAGGAGGTGATTTCACTAGAGGAGATGGCACTGGAGGTTGGTTTGGAGTTTATTTGTATACTTTGGATGCCCTGGTGCCTTGGGTCACGAACAGATGCTTAGTCTTTTTAATGATTCAGCTGTTCAATCTTTCTAAAGGCAAGAGCATCTTTGGAGGCCGTTTTCCTGATGAAAACTTCAAACTGAAACACTACGGGCCAGGATGGTTGAGTATGGCCAATGCTGGAAAGGATACAAATGGTTCACAGTTTTTCATTACCACGATCCAGACGTCTTGGCTCGACGGGAAGCATGTCGTCTTCGGCAAAATACTGGAGGGCATGGTATGCTCTTATCAGAATTGAATTCCTGCATAACACTTAACTCTAAATAGTTGTGGTATGAATTCTTTTTTTGCACATACTGTAGAAGTACTATATGAGACTCATGAATCACATATACTTTTTGATTTCCGACAAATTATAATTTCATGTTGCCTCTGACCTTTCTCAAAACACCAAAGATTCATTACAAACTGAGAATTAAGAACCAAATTTGGTAGGAGGCCTAGGAAATGCAGATGTTATATTTAGCATAGAATGTAGTGAGAAATTTGCAAGAAGCCAAAGGTAGGATGGAATAGGGTTAGTACCATTCATGCTGCTTTCATTTTCCCAGCTGTAGATAGCGTAGTATAAATTTACTGTATAAATGAAGAATCCTCATTAGTTCCTGTGTCACAGAATACAATAGCTAAGCCTTTAAACTGCTAGGAAAAGCCATCAATTTTCATTGGTATGTAAAGTCTAAGCTAATTGCAGTTGATCTTAGACAAACAGGAATACAGTTAGTGAATTGACAAAGATCAGAAAATATTTAGTATTCCTTTCACTTTATCGACATTCTGCTACAGTTAAAGAAAATATGTTGGTTGACAAATGGGAAGTTCTTTTTTCTTCAGGATATTTTCAGTTCTCTCTGTAAATAAAGACCTATGAAAAGTTTCTGGAAGACTGCAATTAGTTAACTGTTCACTTCTTTCTACAGGATGTTGTGAGAAAAATTGAGGCAACAAAGACAGATGAAAGGGATCGGCCTAATAAAGATGTGACTATTCATGATTGTGGCAAGATTGAAGTTGAAAAACCATTTGTTGTTGCAAAGGAATAGATATGAACATATGTGCCTGGCCATTTAGACCCTGGACTTTACAAGTTTTATAACCAGTCTATGGTCAATGTCACCATTTGCCAAGGGAACCATGATCCAGTTCACTCAGTGTTCTTCACACCAAGGCAGTCAGTGTTAGGGTCTGCATTGTTTACTGCAGCAGTGATTATGGGCACACTCCCAGAAATGGCCGTTGTACTGAACTATCATCAATAAAGGACTTTTCTTTGTTTATCCTTGTTCAAAGCATTTAATTAGCCGAACAACTCAACAGAATTTTTGACATACAGTTCAAAAGTACCATGCATCTCTACATTTCCCTCAGAGATTCAAGTCAGCGTGATTTAAGCATCGTCTTATTACTTGGGTAATAAGGTCCCATTTTACTGCACGAAAACTGCATTATAGAAAATCTCTGAAGAAACCTGACCAACATGTCAAACAGAGAAAAGCTTTATTTTTGAGATCTGTTTAAATAAGATACAGCAAGTCTATCCTAAAGAGATATGAAGATCCCACAACACTACTAAAACATGTTTCTTCTACTTACCATCCAAAGGCTAGTGATTTGAAAAGAGCAACACCATCTTCCTTAAAACAATTTTCAACAGTGGCAGTTGAAATAGTTTCATATTTTAAACTCACATTTAACATTTCACAAAATCAGAAAGGGATGCTTATAGGTCATCTGCAACGTAGCCACAAAACTGTGAAAACTGAAGTATTGCTTTGAAAAATGAAAGCACCCAGAAAGGGTTCTTTATGGGAATAACACAAAAAAGAGACAACAGAATGGCATACAAAGACCAATGATACATCAGTAAACACTTCACCCAGAGGTCTGAACCTTTTTTTTTTTTAAAGCAGTAAGCATAAAACAACCTCATGTATGTGCCAATGGTACAAGCAAACTGCTTAAGTACAATTACATGTTGCCCTTTCTACAATATAAAAGAGAACTGTTCAAAGTTATCATACACGGAGCTGTAACCTCAAACCCCCAAAAGTGTAAGTATTGACTCTGACTAGTCATGCGAATATTCAAACTAGTTTTATACTAGGGTATAGAGTGAAGGGGCCAGTAGGGATCAGAACTGCAGCTACAGAAGACCTCCATTCCTTTCACTTACAATTTAAAGGTCATGTCATGGTTACCATATCCTAAAATGAGTAGTGAAATGTATTCAATTTTGTAATTTTTTGGAAGTGATGTGAATCACGCGGGTTTATTCGCATTACAAAATAAACTGCTTTATCCTTACTAGGTATGATAGCAAATGCTCATCATAAACCATTTAGTGCTTGTTCAAGTTTGTTCATGTAGATGTTAAACCAGTGAGTGTTCATTTAAAATAGAACCATAGACCATTTCACTGTTAGCACATAATGTCAAATGCAGAATTTCAGAAGACCCTGGACAAGATCCTGGCTAATCCTTGCCAATCCACGTAGAGTTCCAGTACCAGCTGCAATAAGTCTACACCAAACTATTGCCAACGACAGTCAACTATAAGAAGCAACCAAAGCCAAAGTCCTGGAATGTCCTAATCCTGTCATCTTAATGAGCTACCTACTTATAGGCCAAAGCTCACTCAGGCAGACAGCTTAGACACTTCTGATTCCTCACAGGAGTCTGGCCAGCTTAACAAACTGCTAATGAACCAGGGAGTCAAGTCCTCCTGCAGCAGGTCCTGCCTGAATTAGGCCAACTACCTGGACTGGTGATGCTAGTGATTCTTGCAGTGAGGTGTCGTAAACATGTAACAGTGTCGATACATCGTCTCCTCAGACAGAGCACGTTATTCTAACCCACAGTGATTAAAGTAAAAATAAAAAATAATTCACATATGGACCCCGCCACCAAACCAACAAGCAAAAAAAAAAAAATAAATTTCCTAAAGAGATGGAAGTTGAATGAATAATATATAATCAATATTTAGAAAAATTGAAGAGCTGGTTGTTGATTATTAAACTTATCACATTGCATCTCTTTTGGTAAACCCTGGTTCTTTTTTTTTGGTTTATAGGCAAGAGGTGAGGTGTATAAAAAGGCAGCCTATTTTGCTCAAAGTCTGTGCATCCCATCATGCAATTGATCTTGCTTCAGGTAGGAAAGCTTCCCAGTATTTCACCACCTAGAATTAGAAGTGATCTGTTAATGTCCCTGTCTGATATTTCAACGGCAATAAAAACCCAAAATCTAGTAAACTGTAGTGCTTGTTGCATTTCATTTGATACTTAAGAAACATTTCAGATTTTGCTGCAACAATTTGCACGCTGGCCAAAAATATATCCACCAGTTTCCAAACTGCTTATCCAAGTACAGGGTCATGTGGGGTAGGAGTCTGAAGCTGCCGCCCACAGCCTAGGTCACAGTGCAGGAGGGGGCAAACAGCCAGAGGTCCCTCTGGGGAAGCAGTGCTGCCCATTGCACTACTGTATGACCCCTAAGTATTTGCCAGAAAGCCAGAATGAACTCTGATAAATTATATAAATAACTTCACTGGGTAAGTGTACCTCTCTTCAGTGAGCATTCCGAAACTCAGGTATGACTGACAACCTTCCTCATGGGCCAGAATAATCATTAAAGTTAAAAAGATTTAAGTAAAGAAAAGATCAATCTCAAAACCTTTACAATTTAAAACGGGGAACTTTCAACAGATCTTTTCAGTAATTTTTGAAAGGCACCGATAAGGAGACGAGTCTTCCTGTTAGAGTGAACAGCACAAAGACACCGCAACCTCTGCACAAATGGCTGCTGCTTTGTGGGAGGACGGTTTGTACAACGCGGCGCGGCGCGGGTGGCCCAGTTCTGGGGAGACGTTGCCCTTCCTCGGGCACTGAGGTACTTTCCAGGACAGAAAGGACAACATTGGGCCCGAATGCCAGCAGACCTGTGAAGAAAGGGTTCTGCCCTGCCAGAAAACCATAACTGGGGAAATTTTACTTTAAAGTAACAGTATAATATCTCCAGAACAAAAACACTCTAGAGTAGCCCATTGGCAGCTCTGAGCTAAATTCAGTTAGAATCCAGTGCTCCCTATGACCTGACTCACCCCGAGCAAACTCACCTGTGCTATGTATGCAGATACCTGGCAGTGTAATCCAAGCAAGTGCCATCATCAAATATTAACTCTGCGTTACATAGACTAATCACACCTGTATTTCATATCACATCTTTCATTTTCATTTTTTTTTATTTTCAAAAAGGCAGGAGCATTTTTCCCGTCTCAGAGGTTGATGTCTTCACAATTTGAAAGGTACTCATAAATCTAATTTCATTTTCAGTTACAGACCCATGAGTGACAACCTTACAACTTTTTATAAGCATTCTACCTGACATATAACTCAGATACAGATCCTCCAAGACAATTTACCTGCTGCTGTGATTGCAGAAGAGACTCCATGTATTTTATAATATGGGCCTTGTAATCTCTGGCCTTCTCCCTCTGTGAACAACAAGAGGCAGCCTTTAAAAACGCATCCTACATCATTTTCATATTGTCAAGTCTGAATACGACTATACACTCCATACCTCAAACCTGAGTACCTCTTTGCGAACAGTGGCAGAAATCCTCTCGAAGTCTTTCCTGTAGTGGGTCACCCTGGCCTCCCACTTAGGGATGCATGGCAAATGAAAGAACATTGTTTTGAGAAGCATGGAATAGAATTTACTTGCATGCAGTGGTGAACTGGAATTGCTATTTACAGAAAATTTAAGGTATTATGGGGGAGGGGAGAAAGATTCTTAAGGCAAGCACATAAACTAAATGTACAGCGGCACTCGTCATTGTCCACATTACCACTTATACTCTGGAAATTCCCATCATACTACTAGCTTAAGGCCGACACTCCACGGGGGCTGTAAATACCTCTGCGGTCTCATCCTTGGCCTGCTGCAGCTTGTCGGGTTTGCTGGACCACAGCATCCTGGCTTCATTCTCCCGCTTCTTCTGCAGGATGCTCTGGCTTTCCTGCCACCGCTGCCAGGCCTTCACACGCTGGTCGAAACAGCCCTGCAGAACATAGCCTCTTGTTCAGTTCATCATGGCAGCTAGCTCACTACTAAACACTTGATTACTGCCACCTAGTGGTGTGGCGGTTAAGGCCATCAGGGGTGTTTGGTGCAGGTCTGAAAAACTTTCACGAATGGTAGACATTAAATTCACCTTGATTAACTGGACATTTGAGGAAATTAATCTTTACTTGCAGATGTTCATATATGTGAAGTAGTTTGAGGTCCAGTGAGTTCTTATTAAACATAGTATCTAAGTTATGTAACATCAATACTAAAGTGCATGTGACATTACTGGTAGTGATTAGGGGAGCAGACAGGACTTTGGCAGCGTTCTCGTACCCGGACAGCTGCTAACAGGCGGATGTAGTCGGCGAGCAGCTCTGCAAAGGCGTAGAAGTCCCTGGTGGCTTGCTCCTGCTGCAGATGCTCCATCCTCTCCTCCACCTCTGCAAGCTGGACCAGGGCACGAGACAGGCCCGTGCTGTCCTCCAAACTGCCCAGCAAGGCTAAGCTCTTGGCAAACACCCCTGTGTTTGTGGACAGCTCTGGTGGAGAAGGATATGAGGCCTGTGGCTACCGCTGACCATCTCCAAGCAAGACGGACTGAGTCAGTGTCGCCTCTACCCCACCGTTTTCTAAGGCTTCTCTTGGGGGACTCCTATCTGCCATGCGGTTATTGCCAGAAATGGGCAGTATTTCAGTTATATGTGTTTAAAATATGTATTTAATTACTTCTAAGTATTTTGTAATTGTATTTGTTACATCCAGCAAAATACAATGATGTAATTTATAACAAAATACTTTGAGAAATTGCATTTTTGTATTTAAAATACTTAAAAAATTTATTTTTTATAAAAAAAAAAATACAGGCTTTTAAATATATCACCATCTTGGGCTAGATGCAAACTGCTTTAAGGTAAAGTATATAGTAAGATATACTATCAGATATTGCTCACTGAATGTCATTATAGGACATTCATTATAAAACAATTAGCAAATAGCAGTGCTGTGCTCTAGAACTTGAGAATTAACTTGCTGGCCTGCTAGTGGCATTCTAGTTCATTTCAACAGGCAGTGGCATCTTGTGTTTTTTTTTGGCTGTATCTTCTATTCTTTGAGCTTCTATATGTTTGGCATTGTACTGTATAACAAATAGGAGAAAATTAATTATCATAATGCAGGATTTAAGAAGTTGTCTGTGTCCCTCCTTGCGTATGCACATGCACACACTGGCACCCCCGTTAGCCACTGCTACAAATAGTGGGAAACACTGGGTATAAATTAAAGGTGTGATGGTTCTGAGCCCAAGACCGGAACCAGGATGTAGACCGCGAACATTTGTATCGCGGTTCCATCTCCCGGATCCGAAACATTACTAGTGTTACAAAAGTAATTTTTCATTTCACAATTAACACTATAACACATGTAAATCACAAAAGTATAATTCTGTTAGGGGAAGCTGTAAATTTTTTAAATGGTACACATTGCTAGGGCTGTAATGGTACACATACTGGTCATGTACAGTTACTATTTTGCACGCATTTTCCAATTACAAATTACTTGTATTTTAATTAAATACATTCTTATTACAAATACTTCCTCATCAAATGTAACAAAAGACATTTTGATGTATTCGTGCCCATCTCTGGTTGTTGCTCTAACCCACTAACCTAATTTATTAGATGCTTTGCCAAATGAGGTAGTCACATTTTTCAAATGTTTTAAGAGGGCATGCTCATTAAGGTCTGTTCCATAACTCAGATGAACTGAACTATTTAATTGCCCTAATGACTGAGCTGGAGCGAATACCAATACACAGTGGGCTTCCAGAAAAAGACCTGGGAAATACTGCTCTAACTAGTGAATCAGCTAATAATATGAGGCAAAGAGAGCCATCATTTATCTGAGGAAATGGGCCACTGGCAAAAAATTAACAAAGATATAGTACAGCTCCGGAAAAATTAAGAGACCACAGCACAATTTTTTTGTTTCACTCATTTCTCAATTTATGGTTATGCATCCATGTAAAATATATGCTTTTTTTCTGCAAATTGCAGCCTGGTTCTTCTCGGTTTATCTTTAATTAAGGGCTTCTTCCTTGATTATGGAACTTCAGTCCTGCTTCTAGGAGCCTGATACTAACTTTCCTAGCTGTGCATGTCATGCCACTTAATGTTTCCCATTCCTTTTGAAGGTCAAGGGAGATGTCATCCTCCAATTCCAATTCATGGCACCGCTGGGCAAGTTTACGGTCATCTCTGGCATTGGAAAGTCACTTCCTTCCTCTACCTGGCAGCTTTCTGGTCATCGCCAGTGTCTCCTGCTTCACCTTGTTCTTGTTACTGATCTCTTAGAAACTTTGAGCCTGGAGTCAGCCTGCCATGCAGTGTAGCCTTCTGCCAACCAGGATTTAACAATGCAGTATAAGAGCTGTATAACTTTTTTGTTCAAAGGCAAAGACACCGTGTGCATGTTTCAGAGACTACTCTAGGTAAAATATTTACGTTCAAACATTCTGTGCGTCAGTGTGACCTTCCTCATCTATTGTTCAGTGTGAGCATTGTCTTTGCATAGCCCATGTGATACTCGAGAAGCCACAGCACTGTATAGCCTCTCTTACTCAGGGCTGGGAGTAAACCCTGGCTCTCACTGGATCTGGAGTAGCGGTCATTAGGGCTTACCCTTCCTGTGCATCACCAGCAAGTCCACAGCGGCATGGAGCCTCCTCAGCTGCTGGTCCTCGCCGTCTATCTCCAGGAGCTTCTCCTCAAACCACTTAGAGAGTGAATAGAGAGCAGGCAGAAACTGTCATCATGCACCGTAGTTCAAATCTAGGAACAAAATCGCACCAATCATTCGGCTGTGCCGGTGAATAGACATGAGTAGACATGCACGTACAGCTTGGGACTTGTCTTTCTTGACGGTGATCTTGTTGACTGCGTCCGTCGCCCTGTGGATCATTTTCTTGAAGCCAGGCCCACTCAGGGCTTGTGTGCTCACAGCTCTGGGTAACTGGCAAACACATGCACAGTGTTAAAAGGGGCACCCATAATAAGGGACAGCAATGTGCCACAGAAAGTACAGTAACAAAGAAGATAAACCTAAAAATTCAGCAGAAGCCTTCTGGCATTTAAAGCACCAGTTGTGACATACACTGTATGGACAGAAGTATTGGGACACTCCTCCTAATCAGTGAATTCAGGCATTTCATTCAGACTCATTGTCACAGGTGTATCATGTCATAATGTGAAAAAACGGGGTGTTCTGAAGAGCTTGCTGAATTGAAGCATGGTACCGTCATAGGATGCCACCTTTACAATAAGTCAGTTTGTGAAATATCTTCCCCGCTAAATTGTATATTAGTCAACTAGTAATATAGTAATATTAGTAATATAATTGCAAAGTGGAATCATTTGGGAACAACAGCCAGTGGACCCTAGAGCAGTAGAAATGTATTCTGTGGAGTCACGAATCACACTTCTGTCTGGAGAACATTACCTGTCTGACTGCACTGTGCCAACTGTAAAGTTTGGGGGAGCAGGGATTATGGTGTGGGGTGGTTTTTCAGGGGTTGGGCTAGACCCCTTCCTTTAACATACCAAGATATTCTGGATAATTCTATGCTCATTACTATACTGTGGGAACAGTTTGGGGAAGGGCCTTCTGCTCTAGCATGACTGTGCCCCAGAGCACAAAGTCACCTGGCCCGCAAGCCCAAAGGACAATCAGTCTGCTGCAGCCATCTGTGAAAATCCAGAAAGATAGAAGATCTCACCTCATCTTTTTCCAAGAATTCTCTGAGATCAGGGTCTTGTAAAATGTATGGATAAGAAACCAACCTTTGGAGATACCTGCAGAAAAACATTATAGGTAAAATCCTATGACCAGTGTTTATAAAGAAATACTGCCTAATGATTTTTAAGTTATTGTATCATTGCTTTGGAAGCCATGTACTGCACACAGAGTTGGTACTGGGCAGTGGTCATTGACGCGAGTCCCACCTTTCCAGGGCTGCTCTCCTCCTCTCCACAAACTCAGCCGACGACTGGTCCTCTTTGCCTACTTTCACTTTGGTCATTCCTGTGAAACAACAAGGCACAGAGTCTCATAAAGCCAGGGCTTCGGCGCGCTGCCATCTTCTCTGGTCATCACCAGTTTCTGTGCTAATTCTCTTGGTGCCACATTCATTGCAAAGGAAGCATACGGCCTTGGGTACAACACCAGCCGCAATCCAGGAAGTCAACCTCACACAATCTCATTTTGTTAAAAACACCACTAACAAGTGGGCGAGATCAAGACATTTCATTAACATTTGCTGGGATATCAGTGGGATTTTAAACCACTGGAAAGCTAGGCAGCAAGCACTGAATCTGTGTTAACAATTGTGTTACCAACCTTACCTGGGGGATTATTGTAATTGTAAAATGAACTGCAAGCAACATGTGTAGCATTTATAAACATCAATTTAATCAGCCATAACTATTAGCACAGGATCACAAGGAGCCTGCAGCCCAACCAGGCACACAGGGGATGACAGAGCATCAGACTTCCTGTGTGGGATGCCAGTGTCACAACTCATATTTAAAGCAGCCCATAATATAATCTAAGATGTATATGCTGTATTATATATAAAAGTATGTAGATGTAAGAAATAAGGGTTTTGCAGATAATGGCAGTTCTATTATAAACTTGCTGCTCACAAGCAGAGCAACCCAAATCAGGAAGGCACCCGTACTTTATGAAAGGCACACTCATACTGGATAAGAGTGCTGGCTGGCTTAGGGTTTGACCTGCACTCTACAGCTAGCTGGTTATGATCAGAAGGGATGGCGCACTCTGTGATGCGAGGGAGCGCCCTTATACCCAGGATGCTTTTCTCCGGGGGCGGAGGAACGATGTAGCCATTCTGGGAGTGTTTCACAGAGAGCTTCTGGTACAGCCCAAGGAAATCACTGAACCTCCTCTTCACCATAAACATCCTGTTCTTGAAGATCGGCATTGTGGTCTGGGCAAAAAAGGCAACAGGAACAGTCAGAAACAGGCCTTAGATCATCGCCATTTAATTGAAATGCCAGATTTTTATGCCTGGTATTTTCATTAAAGCATAGATTTATTCCCCAAACAATGACACTAGATAAAAGATTTAAAAAAATGTTTCTGCAAGCCTCACCTGTGTGGACACCCTGTAGGCCATATAAGCATTCATTCCATCACCTACAAACAGAAAACAAGGTCAGTGCTCCACCTTTGGTTTCAAATGGAATGAAAAATGCCGTTTCCAGGCTAGTGCGCTGTGCGGGTCGGCAGCATTAAGCAGAGGTAGCGGGACAAATGGCAAGGATGCATTTTAAATGCTCCCCGTACATTGGTGTTCTGTGCAAGAATGAAACCTCTGCATTCTACAGCTGCGGCTTCTCAGTGGTAACATTTCTTTTCGTAGACATGATGGGCTTTGGAAAATCTGGTTAAACACAGAGATAAAAAACGCTATATAATAATTTGCCGTGACGTTTATGCTTGTGATCGTGCGATCGCCATAAGCGTGGCTGGGCAGATCCAGCCAGTGCTCAGTGTCAGTAGGAAGTAGCGAATGGCATATTGCCAGCCCAGGAACAGATCACAGCTCAAACGTAGCATATGTGCATCGCCATCGTAAAGTCAAAATATCGTCGTTCAAACCAGCCTAAAGCAAGGTGCACCCGCATCAAAACAATTCACATGAATACATATTACGAACGATAGCTTACCAACTTTTTCTGGGTTGGTGACTCCGATGTTCAGCTCAAACTTCTCCTCATCTTCCTCCCATTCTAGCTGCATTAAATTGAAAGGGACATAAATCACACATCCACAGTGGCCCTCCAGTTTACGCGCACATCCACAGCGTGCCTCCAGTTTTACACGCATACGCTGCTACATCAGACACGCTTCCTGCATCGAGACTCTGTCCACAGCCTGCCTCTGACCATACCTCCTCCGTGGCGTCTGGCCCGTTTTTCGATGTGGCGAGGTTAGATGCAGGGGGCAGCGTGGGGAAGTTTCTCCTGTTATTCCGGGGGCTGTCCAAGGACACCTCCACAGTAGAGTCTTAAAAGACAGCAATGTAAAAAGACATGTAATAAAACAAGTATATGTGAGAATTAAAATGGAACAAAGGTGACAAAGAACAGTTAAAAAAAGCAATCTCTAGTACAAACACTAAACAGAACTAAAACTTAAAAAAAAACAGCCATTATGAATTAAAAATCTACAAATATTAGCCTAAGAGGCCTTGATAAGTATTACTGTACAATTGATTATGGTATGTTTATTTATACATGATATTACATTTTAATGTTGACTTTTAATGCCATTATATGACATAATATAATGATATAATATATCAAAAATACCTGAAAATAAGTCTTCATCTTGATCCGAACTGATACCATTAGACTTGGGTTTGGTGTTGGTGGTCATCGGCTCTCCACTGAATAGACTGTTTTGTGGCCTTGACTTGTTCTGTATTGGATTACTCTGTGCAAAAAGAGAGCCATTCTGCATAAGACCTTTTATAAATTAACTATGTCAGTATTAGCTAGTGTGAGTAATTGCAGTATCACATCACTGTGACCTAATTCAGCGTGTTTTCTTGGGGGGGGGGGGGTGTCACATGGTACCTGTACTGCCCAGCACATATACAAAGTCCGTCTGGAATGCAGGTCTGCAGATGGAGGGCCCCCCCCGTTATTCAATTCTTTCACTTTCACAACATTATATTGTCTCTGCCCAAAGCCCCCAGTGAGCAAGCCAGTGGTAACAGTGGCAAGGAAAAACTCCCCAGAAGGAAGAAACTTGGGAGGAACCAGACCCAGAGGGGGAGCCCATCCTCCAGGGGCCGGCAGAGGAGGTCAAATAAACAGGATGGCAAAGTCCTAATTTACACCGCCCTGTAGGCGTAAATTAGGAAGCAGTTGGAAGCATCGTCTGGCATATCGCCTGCCCAGGAATAGATCACGGGTCAAAGGTTGATGAGTACCCTAATCCACCTCCCCTGCTTCTGAGGGGGCAAAAAGAAAAAAACAAGTACCATCCTGAAATAGGACTGGATATCTACATGTTTGAGCTCATCACACCGTGTAGACTAACACAAACTGCTCACAGTATGTGGATGCTGCTCCTGCGTACACACACACGTATGCACACACACACACACACACGCTCGTGCACACGCATTCCACTGTCTCCCTTCGCATGCAATCCCATTAGCTTAAACACAACTTTAAAATTTTGACTTCCTCGATGACCTACCGATTTAAAAAAGGATAAATAACTTAAGGACCAATGTTACTTTCTAAAATACTATTAAAAAACAAAACAAAAAAAAAAAAACAAAACTTGCCCTTGACTTTGCGCATTCTGTTTACACTCCTCAGTGTTTTGGTCCTCGATCAAGATGAGAACTGACCTTCCTAGACTCTGCTGGGTGCAGTTTCGGTCACATGGACCAAAGCGGTATGCAATACAGAAAAAAAAAAAAACAATCTGAACAAAACGATCTTACACCATTCTTTCAAATAGCAAGCAATGTAAGTAAATATAAATTCTATGTAATCTGTACTGCGGTGGGTAATATGACGGTATTTTCACGGTATCATGGCATTTTTCACTTTTTGGATGGTGACCATGTCCTGTCCCTTTATGCAAATAAGTATTTTGATCATTTAAAACTGAACCAGTTCCAAATAACAGAGGTGCCCCTGTTTTTGGAATGAGAGTCTCCTCTCGATGCCCTGGCTGGTTCTGACATCCCACTCCTGTCTTTTTGTGTTCCTCTTTCCCAGACTCTTACTTCTACTAGCCTAAACCAGGCTTAAGCTGCGACTTTTGGTACAACGCCACACGTTAATTGGGCAGTTGTGCTTTTTAACACGTACCTTGAATGAAGGCACCAGCGCATGTATATGCTGCTTTAGCAAATGTTCTTCTTTTTAATTTGCAACTATATATATATCTGATATCATGATACAGCATCAGAGTGTGTTTAATAGAAAATTCACACAATGCGGATAAACCAGCTACACATACTATATCAGGAGAAGTATTTTGACTACAACTGAAGCGTTCAAGAAAATAAAATGCTGTATAATTAGGCTGCTGACTTCTTGCGGCACTAACAGTATAGTACAATCTATGCTGTAGTGTACAATCACATCGCTAATGACTATGGCACCGATGTAACCCCAAATCTATATAACAATCAACAAATTTTCCCCATCTCAGGGATGCTAATTTATATTACTGAAACAACTTCATCCAAGATGGACCTAATGGGAAACTGTCTGTTAGAGTGAAGCAATAAATCTATGAATGTGTCCTAACAAAATATACTGGGGCCCGGTTACTTAAATTTGCAACACACTGAAGAGAAGGCTCTCTGTCCAACAGACCATTTATGGGTGTTTGGCAACTCCATACCAGGAAAAAAAGTAACAGTATGTATGTCAGCCAGTGTCAATTTAAATATTTAGTGTATTAAACCACTGGCCCAAAATACATCTAAAGCCTCATCAAGCATGGCTGGATAAGCACCCCCCCACATACACACACACACACTCCAAAAATCTCTCCTGCACTTTTGCCAGTATGTGCTGATGTCTTAAATACCCAGATATCTTGCCAGTCCT
>JAODKN010000008.1:569120-579639 GCA_026774425.1 Petrocephalus zakoni | reverse complement strand
AAGTGCCCACGTACAGTACTGCCTGGTAGTGTCCACGCACAGGAAGTGCCCACGTACAATACTGCCTGGTAGTGTCCGCGCACAGGAAGTGCCCACGTACAGTACTGCCTGGTAGTGTCCACGCACAGGAAGTGCCCACGTACAATACTGCCTGGTAGTGTCCTCACACAGGAAGTGCCCAAGTACAGTACTGCAATGTACTATTAGACACCAGCAAGGTTTTTGAGACAGCGTTTAAAAAAATAATAATTTTTTGAAGGTGTAATAAATGAAGCCCTGGAACACACTGGAATCACATGCTATTTTGCAACTTTCTGGCCACTCATATAAGCCAAGGGTGGGGAATCTTTTCTGCCATGGGCCGGTTTGTATGCAGGTTTTCGGTTGTTCAAACCCAGATGTGAGAATTCTTCAGCCAATCAGTCCTCTAATTAGTGATCCAGTTGCAGCGAAAACCTGCATACACGCCAGCCCTTTGCGGATAAGATTCCCCACCCCTGATATAAGCAGTGAGTTTAGCATTAAGACAGAAACACTTACGCTGAAAAGATCCCTCATACCTACAATGAAATACAGTGGTGGCACTTGGGTATTATTCTTTAGTATCTACTAAGCCAGGGACCCTTATTAGGGTCAATGAATTCATGGCCTTCAGGAAGCAGCGAAACATTTCGCCAAATAGCCTGACTTCCCTTCGCCAAGAAGCTGAAACTTGACCCCAAATAGATCTTTCAGTAAAACGATGACCTCAATATCAATGAAGAAACGGTTCCCTAACCACGAAATTACTGCTTTGTAATGGTCGTCTCAGGCTGCACACACGGAACCCGACCAGCCCCCCGCCCCACTATCTTTGATGTAACGAACACCGTGGAGGATGACTACACTGCGGAGCACAGGATCCTGCCCTGGTCCTCACCTGCCATTCTGGGTGACTCACTTCCATGGGCCTTACCTTTGGGTGGGCAGCGTGGGTGCTTCCCGTCCTTCCCAGGCCACTCGACATTTAGGGGCCCGTATGCGCTGAATGTGTTTATTAGTCCAGCTGGAGAGAGAGCCACAGGAGCTTCAGCGGGAAGCAGCGCTGAGGGGAGGGGGTGGAGCACACAAAGCCCTGACTCACCTTCAGTGATGTCCCACGGAACGCCCCCCAGGAACACCTTGCAAGAGTACTGGGCATTTTTATTGTTCCTGGAAGGCAACTGTCCATTCCATGTGAAGGTGGCCTCGTTCACAGCTAGAGGAAGAGAAGGGGCAGGTGATTAAGGTACGGCAGAGTAACAGCAGTCACTAGTCACGTGTACTGCACAAGTGCGCAGGTTTGGTTTCAACAAACCAGCCCGAAAGCCCCAGCCCCCTAAACACACACAGCACACCCACAGTATAGGCTGGGACATGGCCCTAGCCTCCATACCAAAATCGTAGAAGACTTTAATAGTATTTCTATTATATATTTGCATGTATCCATCTGTCTTTCAAACAATTCATCCAGTTCTGAAGTGCCTCTGTAAAGAATTGTAGGTAGATGCACAGTATGAGGGGGTGGAAGTAACTTAGTTACTTGGTTACTACCCAAGCGCAAACCATGACCAAATATAGTAACTCATGAACCAAATACATGAGCCATTACGACTGATTAATGATGAACATGGCATCAGTACGTAATTAACACCTAGTTCCTGGCTAATTAATACATTAAGTAAGAGTGTAATACTACATTATTTGTGCTCCTTCGAGTAAAGTGTTAGGGGTTTTATTTCTGTATTATGATGACAGAAATGTATGATTTCTATTTGGGAATTAAAATGAAAAATAATGAAATATTCTGAGAATATTTTTTGGAGGCTGCCAGTTTCAGTGCCAAAAGTTTTTCTGAAATTTTAAAGCACAATGTTAAGATCTATAATAATAATAGTAATATAAAGGAAGATGTTCCTGACTTTTTGGTAATCTGTATCAGTGCAATGAATAATGCCTAACAGGCTTCAAAGCAGACCCATTATGGTGCCTTAAGAACAAATCTGAAATTCAACTACAGCCATTTTGTGACTTAGTATGTTAAAAAATATATTTTAGAAAAATACATCTTATTTGTGCAGGCATCCTGCTTAATTGTGACATGTTGAAATTAGGCGAAGGCTTTGCAGCAGAAATGTGGAGCAATGGTTTTTTTGTTGAGTAAAGAAGTAAATCTCATAAAGGAATCAGGCTGTCTGCCTGCTGCTCTTGGCTGCCCGGCTTGGTTTGTCTACCGGATGAGGCCCAGAACCCAAACAGCATTATCTGAGAGGTCCAGGGCAGCAGCCCCATAAGCCAAGTTACCAGCTGCCTGTCTGTGAAGTTGAGCTTCCCTCTCAATGCTGAACGGATCTTCCGTCGCCTCCTGGACATCGGGGCCTGGCCAGACGGAGGCGCCAGGCCAGCGCTTGGGAGGGGTGTTGGCGTATCTGGCGCTTGGGGAGGTGGTCAGAAGGGACCTGTCCTGGTCCGAGTGAGAGCTGACAGCCAGTTTGAGGGCGTCCTTTTGCATGCTGGACACGAGGAACGGCAGTGGTGGGGAGATCCTTAAGGAGGACTGTGGGGGTGAATAAGGAACACGCACTGACCGATCTTTGTACAAAGGAATATGACAAATGTGGAAATGCATTTTGTAGACATGAATAATCTACCTGGGTGTGAGACACCCGAAAGAGACTGCCAGCTCTTTGCTTAAGCGAGCATCGACAGGGATTTTGGCACCGTCGAATGCCGCATCACACACATTCTGACAGGACATGACTCAGCAGCCGGAGGACTAGAAAAGCCAGCTGATGTGAATCCAGAAAAGCGAGGAGAGTTCTGCATTTACCAGCAAGTCGCAGAGGTGGTCGGACCCTGAGCTGAAGCCGCTGGTCTCGGAGTCCACTGGGCTGCTTGAGCGCGAGTCCAGCAGGGAGTGGGACTCCAGCCGAGAGCTCAGGCGGGCCGTGGTGGCAAAGCTCTCCCGGAAGTCGGGAGCGCTCACGGGTGCATTGAAGGGGAAACCCAGGGGTTTTCCGAGGATGTTTCCAAGGGGGCTCCCAGGCATGCCTATCACTGAAAGAGAACCAGACATGAGTATTACACACCTAGCTTATTCTGATTGGATCCCACACTCCCCCAAATTCCCGCCAGGGCCTATGAGTTTGTCTGGCTGCCATGGTGACCCCCTGCGATGCTTCTAAAAGTAAGTTCCAAATACCTAATAATTTAGGTACTTTTTAAGTTTGCATGCAAATAGGTGGAACCTGATCAAGGTTGGTAGCACCCCACCTCAGGTCATTTAATCAGACCTTAATCAAATTGGCGTCAAGCTCTTATGTGGTGGCATCTGACCAGAAGGACCAAAATGGTCTCAGATGCATCTGCCTTTTATTGCCATGACTCTTGTGCCAAAGCGAAGGCCCACTGGCCTGGCTAAGCTGTGGAACAGTGAGATCAGTGTGCTGGCTCAGCTGTAGGGGAGCTGCTTCTGAATACCCAGGCAGTGCACTCAGGCCACAACAATGTGGAGCATTTTACTGTGGCCCAGTAGCTGGTGGAATTATCCAGGCCCAGGAGAGCTCAGCCTGGCAGCCAGATCCAGATCCTGAAATCCCTCAGCTGCTGTGGGCCCAGGTACAGCAGCGGGTTCATTCACATGGGGCAGATAATAGGTGCGATGCAGCGTGTGGCACAAAAGTGGGTCAAACCTAACAAAAAAGGGTAGGAAACTTTTTAAGGACATTTGGACTTAGGAATGTTCTACCTTCTCCATTTTAGCAAAGGCTAGTTTCCTCCAGGAGCTGGGACGTGAACGCTGGCCATGAGACTCGAGCCAATAGCACCCAAGCGAACGATGACATAGATCAGACCTGCATTTCACATACCTATGATCACGAATAATACGACAGGGCCGAGTCACAAAAGGCTCTATGCAATAACAAATTTGGAACAAAAAGACATCGGAGCCACTGGTGTGAATCTGAGGAGTAAACCATGGTCAAAGAACATCTATACGCATGACCCAATAAAATGCCGGCTGCGTGACCCAGTAAGGCAGACGCTCAGTCGATGAGGTGTAAAAGTCACTAAATTTTATATTTCCTTTGAGCACAGGGTGCTTTTTCATGTGCTAAAATATTAATTAGGTCAGCCATTTTGTAGCATCTCTGCTACTAAAAACAGATGACAGATTAGCCTGGACAGCCCTTTACATATAGGCTTACGGAGGTCATGTTGCAAATTACCCTACACAAAAAAAGGAACAAGCTGTCCCAATTGTTTTTGGTCAGATTAAAAAGACATAAAGGAACAAGCACATTTAGACAGGTGAAAAACACTGAATTAGCACGTCAGAATTGTAAAGTTTCACAGCATCAAGGACGATCGTATAATACATGGTGTGAAGGACTAATCCTCCTTTGCAGTTATATTGCAAAGGTTACATTTTAAGGAGAAATGAGAATTAACGAGATAGGTGTTAGAGGAAAGACCGTAAAGGGTACGCGTTCCTGAAATAAGCACGGCACAAAACTCCTACCCACCCCCACAATACAGTCTTATATTCCATAGCATTTTTAAATTTTATTTTAATAACCTACTTAGATAGATAAAAGATAGTTTGACCCCATGGGTGAGAAAACAGCCAGATACATATCAAACCTTCCAGAATGGTCCATTTTAGGGGACTAACAGCTGACGCACCACAGAGAAGAGTGAGGCAAGTTAGAGGCAAGACCCACTTCCTTCGAGAAAGAGGGCAACAGGGAACTAAACCCTGTCAGCGCAGAGATCTATTTACAGCTGGTAATCAGTTGCCTCAGAGCCTGGAAGTCACAACGCATTTGTCGCGGGCATCTGACATAGCCCCCGGCTTTGACAGAAAAGCCAGGGGCTCCCGTTTCCTGACTGAAAAGTTTACTCACTGGAGGGGGAAGCCGTCTGCAGAGCCGCCTCGGCGCTGTGGCTGTTCCGAGGGCGATCCCACCCGGGAAGGCCGAGTGGGTGCGTGCCCCTGCCGCGGTCCCCGCCGTCGGACAGCGCCCGGGTAGAGTCCTGTGTGCTGCTTGGGAACAGCATCCTGAGCAGAGAACTGCAGTGGCGTCCGAGTCCCGCAGGTCTGTGGGCGTGGGCTGGGGACCGGGGACAGCCTGCAGGCGCTGCGCTCCAGCTGAGGATGCAGGGGGAGGACGGGGCTCCTTTAAATCCCGCGGATGAAGGCGAGCACACTGTTCCTGCTCCTCAGGTACACCGGAGAAGTCTGGGAGATGACCTGCAGCCGCGCCTGCTGAGACTGCCATGCATCTCCGTTTGCATCACTGACCCACCGAGCATGTGACCAGGCTGCTGATGCGCTCACGTCCTCCTGCTAATGACATCACCACCCCCCCCCCATGCACACACCACACCCCCCCTGCCCCACACCCTACTGCCCTCCTCCGTCGCTGGCTTCTAAAAGGACTGAAAAATTCCGGCTGGAAAATTCCCAGGCTGTCAAACGCGGCGGCACAGATCCACAGAATCGACAGCAGCTTCTGCTGAGAGCTGGTGGAGAGAGAGAAAGTGAGAGAGAGAGCAAAGGAGGGAGAGAGGGAGGGAGGGAGGGAGGGAGGGAGGGCGCTGCCCGCTCGTGTCACAGACGGCAGACAGCGGCCCACTGATCAGACGCTGGGAAAGGAGCCATTGGAGACGCCCGCTCGCCGGCCGCTCCCCGCCACTGGACGGCCTCCAACTGCTAGCGACAGCCCTGATTCAGCAACTGCCGTCAGCGCAGCATGGAGGCGGGGGGCGGGGGGGGGAGCTGGCACAGTCGCTTTGGGCCGAGGGGGTCATTGCCTGACTGTCTCTGCATTGTTTACTGGGCAGAATCACGCCACTCCCCAGAGGCGCGGCTGCCATTGTGAGGGCTTCGGCCTGGGGACAGCAGGCCAAGGTGACACTGGAGGGGGACTCTTCCTGCCTGCACCTGGACGTGAGCGCGGCCGGAATACAGACAGGCCCAGGCTAAGACCAGCCCGAGTCTCCTCCTGCTTCTGCTGCTAAGTTTGGCCTCAGCCACTGTTTCTGCTGTCTTTAAGGGATATTCTTTTAGTAAGGATGGGATTTTTTAACTGCGATGCTATTAAGCAATTTTACATAGTTACACTGTTAACTTACCAGATAGAGCCATTAGTGAGGACTTCTTGGATTTATGTAGTGCATTGTACAGAAATACCACCATTCCCCAGAATATTATTATTATTATTAATAATAATAATAGTAATAATAATCATCATCATCATGATCATCACATTTCCCAAGTATATATTTCAAAAGGCAAATGAACTGACTAATGACTCAGCTTTTTCCAATACAGTGAATTTGCAGAATTCGGAACATCCAAGTGACCATAATGGACGCAAGCGGTCATTAGCAGAAGGCCCCCATCTCTGTTCTACACAAAGGAGTAGCAGGTGAGGACCCTTGCTGCAATGTTCTGAGTGACCGTGAGCAGGTTCCTCAGCAGGAGTCGTCACCATGGGACAGCACGGGATCTTCCTCACAAGCTTCAGGTCTAGGCGGGTAGTTCCACTACACTTCTGCAGTGGTGTTTTGGAGAGCTGTGAGGCTGCACACACCTCCCACACTGTCAAAGCGTTAAGGCCTCGCCTTCAAAACCACGACAAGTGCATGTAGCTGGCTCATGGTGAACAAATCTTCTAGAATTAAACACTAAGTTTTGTTACATGTCCCAGGTGATACAACGTGAGTAAGCAGCAAATCACTTTGCTGGTAGCTGATACGAAACAGAACAATCATATACATTTTAAATAATGTAACGCAGCACATTCCATCATATTATTTAATCACTATAATGATCATGGTCAGTCCATATTCACCTTTTATTAATATACTGTTTTTTTCCGTCATAAAGCTGTACACAGACACATTTTCCACAATTGCACAGGGGTTTACTGATACAATGTTCTCTCACACTTTCAGGCTGAACCGATCAATGTCCACATCTGGGACAAAAAACACTCCATCCACATGGGGGTGCACATAACAAAAACAACGCAAGTAGCAGATAATAATAATAATAATAATAATAAATATTATACAATCTGATGCTAAACTAATTACACTACTGTACATTTATTTCAGCCTACAAATCTTAGAGGTAACTGAATTGCACAAAAGCTTTTTAAAGACATCTTCAAGACAAAGTAATGTCCCGTCGCTGCTAAGGCGAGCTCAGTCCCTCTGAGTCGCCTCTGCAGAAGATGCATCAGAGTTTGTGTCACTGTAAACTAGAAGAATTGGACTAACATGATTCTCTTTGCCCCAAAGAAACAGAATCAGCTCAAATTATTTCTGTGTAACATGGCAACACAATTTAGGCTTTGCAAGCCACATAAAACAAATAGCATAAAAAAAAAGACATGTAACATGATTTCCTGTTTAGAGGGGTTCTACCAAACATATGATTTAGATGTGTATATCTATTATTTTAATAGTTATTACTGGTGATAAAAAAAATTCACAAGGTCATTGCAGGGAAATAGAGACAGCACTGCACTGAACCACCAAAATAACACGCAGGGGTAGGGCTGCAAAGCACAGCTATGTGTCTGAGGAGTGCCACACGAAAAGCTCCCACTGCGGAAGTGCACTGTGTTAGCACACACGGGTGAGAAAGCGCCTAAAAGTGGATTCGATACTGAAATGCCGCTTTTTCCATAAGGGCAATCAAAAGAATAGAGAGACATGGTGACATTGGTCATAACGAAGCTGTTTGGCATAAAGGGACTTAAATGACGCGTGGCCAGTAAATGCATCAGGCATGTGAGCCTAAAAACACAGTGTGATTAAAAGCGGCTGTTCCTCGTGGAGTTTCGCACTATTCCACAGGCTACATCCACGCTGGGCGGCGATGAGGGCCTCACAATGAGCGATTCAGGGGGGGGCTCAGTGCGAACAGGGCCCCTTTCAGCACTCGCATAATACTGCATATTGTGTACCAGATGCAGATATTTTTTTAACCACATGAAAACATTTGTGGGCAATAAGTGATTCTACTTTGGGTGAGATTTATAATGCAATAGAAAAGCTTAATTTGAGTCATTGTACTTAAGAAAATATGCTTTTATTTATTCAACGGGCTTAAATTTAATAGGCCAATGAGTCTAATTTCACTTTACCTGCATGTGCTGTTCAGTAAAACAGCAGAATAATAATAATAATATCCATCCATCCACTGCACTACCATGCCACCCCCAGAATAATAATATAATTATTCAAATTTGAGACTTATGTACATTCTACTACAGGGGAGGCCAGATTTATCCGCAAAGGTCCAGTGCACATGCAGGTTTTTGGGATAGCCTTTTGGTCAGCTGTTCAAACCCAAGTATGAGGAGTCTTCAGCTAATCGGTCCTCTAATTAGCAATTTAATTAGGCAGTTGCACCAAAAACCCACACACACCACAGCCCTGGATGGATAAGACTGGCCACCCCCTTTTCTAGTATCCATTTAAAATGATGTTAAAATCTCCCCAAGGAACCATATGCTCATCTGAAGTATGCCTTCTACAGTCTTGCACAGATTAACATTTTTTGTCTCATAAAATGAAAAAAGGAAACCATTTGTATGGGAACATTTTCTATGCAGGAACGAAAATAAGCACAGGATAGTGGCATATGCGTTCACAGAGGCACAATGCGAAGCCATTCTCAGAGAGAGCTGCTGAGAGTGGGGGGGGTGGGCGCATGGTGATTGGGCGCAGAGCGTTTGGGAGCGAGACAGGAGCACGAGGAAGAAGTGGGCCATGGAGCGGACGAGGGCGACCCTCAGCCCGGCTCGTCACTGAGAAAGGGCCTGCAGGATGTCCTTCACTAGCATCGTGCCGATAAGCATCTTCTCGCAGTTGACCGTCAGCTGGGCCATACGCTGCTCTCTCGTCACCACGGTAACGAGGACCAGGCTACCGCTGGTCACCGTCTTACCCGCGAACCTGTATTTCAGCCAGGGTTGGGGGGGGAGGGGGGTACAGGAGGGAGGCTGAGATCAGGACGGAAGCCAGCAAGATAGGAGAGGAGGGCTAAAACGGAGGCAGAGTGTCCACACGAACATTAGTCTGGTTCAAGCGGACATCTTTACACGAAAATGACAAAATAAGTTTTAGCTTGAAAGCAGCGTTTCCCACCCCGGTCCTCGGGGGCCTGCAGACAGACCATGTATTTGCTTTTACTGGGAGCTGACAGGGAGCAAAAACGTGGACTGTCTGTGGGTCCCCGAGGGTAACACCACGCCGCAGTGTAGCTCTCTGCTGACAGGGAAGGTGATCATCTTCATAAAGTAGCTGCAGATACTGGATCCTGCAGATACATGGAGGAGAGGCCCCCCAGAGACCTGCGATGGCCGGCGTCTCACCTGCACTCCATCTCTGAGCCGCAGGGCACCCGGCTGAGGCTGGCTGTGGAGGTGACCCTCTGCACAATGGCCACGTCGCCCTGGCACGTCTCTCCCAGGGTCAGCTTCTCTGTGATCTCGTTCATGCCCGTCAGCTGGCCTGTGATTAAGGACACGCCACTGTCTAACCTCAGCTCCTGCATTCTGAGGCATCCTGAGGATATCACATCAGGCTGGCAGCTCAATCCTCAGCTAAACTTGTCACTTGGTCATTCACTTGAAGATATTTTGCTTGTACAAAATATAACCATGAAAGGCCCTTATAAAATGGGATATTTTAATTTTTGAAATTACTCAACTAATCGCTAAGCTTTTATAAGTAATGTAAAACTAGAGTGTTTAAAATAATATAAAACCTAAATATATAGTGAATTAGTAATTAGAAATTATCATGCAATGTTCTTGCGTTGATGGTTACAGAGGAAAAAAAGTTGCACAATCCCACCACAAAGGTATGAAAGAATATTCTGGAGCTGATTCTTCCACGCAAGGTCTATTTTGGTCTCGCCTCATACGTAAAAAATAACTCCAAAATCATTCAATAAAAATTATGGTGCCACCGGCATGTGCCGTCGCCGCGTGCCCTGCTTGTAGTCGCCACGTGCCCTCACTGCGTGCCGTCACCACGTGCCCTCACCGCGTGCCGTTGCTACGTGCCCTGCTTGTAGTTGCCAAGTGCTCTCACTGTGTGCCGTCACTGCGTGCCCTGTGTGCCGTCACCACGTGCCATCACCATGTGTCATCGCTATGTGCCCTGCGTGTTGTTGCTGCGTGCCCTCACTGTGTGCCATCACCACGTGCCCTGCGTATAGTCGCCATGTACCCTCACCGTGTGCCATCGCCACGTGCCCTCGCCGTGTGCCGCCACCGCGTGCCCTGCGTGTAGTCGCCATGTACCCTCACCGTGTGCCCTCACTGTGTGCCGTTGCTGCGTGCCCTGTGTGTAGTCCCCACGTGCCCTCGCCGTGTGCCGCCACCGCGTGCCCTGCGTGTAGTCGCCATGTACCCTCACCGTGTGCCGTCACCACGTGCCCTCGCTGTGTGCCGCCACCGCGTGCCCTGCCTGT
>JAODKN010000008.1:558831-569020 GCA_026774425.1 Petrocephalus zakoni | reverse complement strand
CTCGCTGTGTGCCGCCACCGCGTGCCCTGCCTGTAGTCGCCATGTACCCTCACCGTGTGCCGTCACCACGTGCCCTCGCTGTGTGCCGCCACCGCGTGCCCTGCCTGTAGTCGCCATGTACCCTCACCGTGTGCCGTCACCACGTGCCCTCACTGTGTGCCGTTGCTGCGTGCCCAGTGTGTAGTCCCCACGTGCCCTTATTGTGTGCCGCCACCGCATGCCATCACCTGGCTAACACTTGTCATTGCCGGCACTACATGGCCTGTATTGCTCAGTGCCAGAACACGCCAGCTGCCCTGTTTCCTGTCACAGCCTACAGTGCATCCTGGGGTACTGCATTAGCGACTGGCATTTTGATTTTTAAATTAAATCATAAAGAAAAACTTTATATTACATAAAAACAGTTATTCATTTAAGTTGTGTCGTCAAAGTACTGGGGTGATGAGGCACCTAATAAAATATTGTAATTTGATTTTGAATGCACAGGCATGCAGTACAGTGGGTCCCCGGTCTACGTATGCTCCCAGAGTCTGTATGCCGAAACTTTCACCTCATATTGCACTGCAGTAAAATCACCAATCATCTCCTCATTTGGCATTTAACAAAATGACGGTGACAAATGACTGCCAAAAGAAAGGAAACATCGACCCGATTCTTCTTAATACAATGTGGGTCTTTAAAAGGAAAGGAAAACAGACAGGCACAGGGAAACACATCCAGATGACCTACAAAGCCTCCTCCCCGTGCTTTGCACCAGGCGTGAAACACTTCTTCCCCCACCGCAAACGTGTAGTCATTTAAGGCACGTGTCAAAATTCGCTACTGGGCCTGTTCCTCATTTTACATGAGCCAGTCGTGTCTCTGTGGCCGATGTTCCTCTTCCGTCAAACCCCTACTTGACATTCCATGCTGGCTTTGGGATTCCACCATGACTTAATCTGTCATAATTAGAAGATCTTTAGGCATTATGTTCTTCTTAGAGCTTCCCACATCTGTGAAGCAACTTGAACAGATCTGCTATGCTGTCCTTTTGATGCGTCTTGATCTACCAGTTTACTGCAATTCGGTTTTATGGATTAGTTTTAAGAAAGTGCAACAATGAGCAGATACATGGACAAACAACAATCAACCAACTCCTCTACGCTCTAAGCCATGTTTACATGCTCATAACAGTGCATACTACAGAATATTGCTTATCAGTGCCAATGCCAGTCAGTATGACAGAGATAAATCATTACGGTCCATTATTGGTAAAGAAGACATGCAACTAGGTATGGCTCAAGTAAGCTTGAGGGTCTGGGGTCTAATAGGGCAGGAAGGACACAGGCAGCTAATACAGCTTCAAAAAGTCTATTAGAGCCACTTACCAATACTCAACTGTAATAGCTTCTCTATTGAAGTACAGAGACGAAAATTAACATTATACAATTGGGCTAATTATTAAAATGGCACCTATAACATCCATAGGATTAACAGTAATAAAGCAATATTCCAATACAGCCTAAAAACAAAAATAAAATGAATCAAATAAAATAAAAGAGTTCTGTGATAGACACCTTGCATTTAAACCATGCCAAGGCTTACATCTCTGCCTGTCTTTACCCGCGTCCCGCTCGTAACTCCACCTGTGTCTTTACCTGCGTCCTGCTCACATCTCCACCTGTGTCTTTCCCTGCGTCCCGCTCGCAACTCCACCTGTGTCTTTCCCTGCGTCCCGCTCGCAACTCCACCTGTGTCTTTACCTGCGTCCCGCTCGCATCTCCACCTGTGTCTTTACCCGCATCCCGCTCACATCTCTGCCTGTGTTTTTACCCGCATCCCGCTTGGATCTCCAACCATATCTTTACACACGTCCCGCTCACATCTCCGCCCAGGGCCTTTACCTGCATCCCACTCGCATCTCCACCCATGTTTTTACCCGCGTCCCACTCGCATCTCCACCCATGTTTTTACCCGCGTCCCACTCGCATCTCCACCTATGTTTTTACCCACGTCCAGCTCGCATCTCCACCTATGTTTTTACCCGCGTCCCACTTGCATCTCCACCAATGTTTTTACCCACGTCCAGCTCGCATCTCCACCAATGTTTTTACCCGCGTCCCCCTCGCCTCTCCACCTATGTTTTTACCCACGTCCAGCTCGCATCTCCACCAATGTTTTTACCCACGTCCAGCTCGCCTCTCCACCAATGTTTTACCCGCGTCCCACTCGCATCTCCACCTATGTTTTTACCCGCGTCCCACTCGCATCTCCACCTATGTTTTTACCCGCGTCCCCCTCGCCTCTCCACCTATGTTTTTACCCGCATCCCGCTCGCATCTCCACCCATGTTTTTACCCACGTCCAGCTCGCCTCTCCACCTATGTTTTTACCCGCATCCCACTTGCATCTCCACCAATGTTTTTACCCAGGTCCAGCTCGCCTCTCCACCTATGTTTTTACCCGTGTCCCGCTTGCATCTCCACCTATGTTTTTACCCGCATCCCGCTCGCATCTCCATCCCATCTCAGCCCATGTCTCCGCCCGCCTAGCCCAATGGTGCTCTTACCTTGCTCCTTCTTGAACTCGTTCTCCGTCATGAACACTGGCATCATCAACTCTCCCACAGGCGGCTGGATTGTCACGAAGAACTTCCTGGTGTGGGTGCTGGGGGGGCAGCAGGGGATATGCAACAAATTCAGAGTCAGGACGTGCACACTGTGCAGAGCCCAACACTGTGCATACTCACACACATCCTTCCTGCTAGACATACATGACTCGCTTGCACCTCTAAGGGTCACTGTCTCGCTGCGCTATTGTTCATTAGTTATATATATATATATATATATATATAATATTGTCAGCTGGTGTTTGTACTAGGGTTTAGCTACATGAGCAGTAATCTGACGCAGTTATTGCACGCGATCAATAAATCATCGAGAAGCTCCTGAGTGCACTGCGTGCAGCACGCAATGAACGGGGGGTAGCACATATTTACCAGAGCTGAAAGTTGGCGGCCTGCGTGGAATCAGAGAAATCGATCCCCATAACCACGGTGAGCGTCTCACCGGGAGGCAACACATCTGAAGACAAGTAGGGAGGCGACTTCAGAGAAGGCACTTAAAGACGCACGTCAATCATGCGTCAGGGTCTTGCTTATTTTTCACATTAACAATTATATTACATAACAAATATATTATAGAATCAAGTCCTGTGAATATGATTTGGTATATACACTATATGGACAAACATTTTGGGACACCAAAACCTACAGGAACTGTGTTACTTTGAATAGTCTTTCTGTTGTTCCTAAATGCTTCCACTGCTAATAGTTGACAGTGGAATATTTAACAGGGGAGATATTTCACAAACTGACTTACTGCAAAGGTGGCATCCGATGACAGAACCTAACTTGAATTCACTGAGCTCTTCAGAGCAACCCATTCTTTCAGAAATATTTATGAACCTGACTGCATGGCTAGGTGCGTGGTTTTACACACCTGTGGCAAAATGCTTGAATGAAACACCCGAATCCTATGACTAAGTGCTGTGTCTCAATACTTTGTCCATATAATGTGTCAGTAGATGAGCACAGGTGTGGTACAAAGGGGCAGGGCCGCCGCTGCTGACCGATCTCCGGGAACTCGGCGATGCGCATGCCGGACTGCAGCTTGGGCTCCTGGATGTGCAGGCTGCGCGCCTCCGTCTCGCTGCTGTTGGTGAGCTGCATCTGCACAGACACCATGTGGGGGTCGTGGCTGAATGGCCTTCGGCTGAAGCAGTAGCTGACGGTGAGGCCCTCGCCCGTCACGCGGTGGAGCAGCTCGTAGCTCTTCACTGGGCCTGACGCAGGACTGATGGCCTGTCAGAGACGCGGAAGGGCAAAAACAGCTTCCTCTCTCGTACGCTCACTTCGGGAAGAGATTTACGGCCGTTTCCACACGGCGAAGACTTTGCTAATGAAATGAAGGCCTTAGCCAAGTGAAGCGGGGCACGCCAGCCTGTCAGCCGAGCGGCCGCGTCTTTTCTAGCAGTGCTTTGTCATTCTGTCTCTGCTGCTTTCGACTCCGAAGGCACATCAATTACTGCCGAGACAGTTAATTCGCAGTGACTCCAGTGCAGAGTTTTTTTCCTGCTAGTAAGTGTTTATTAGTGAAAAAAGCTCGTATAAGCTCTAAAGCATGGATCTTTGCCTTCAGTCCCCGAGGGCTGCATCCCTGCAGGCTTGCGGATGGGTTAGGACTTGGGGTAGGACTTGGGGTAGGACTTGGGGGAGGACTTGATGCCCGTGATCGAAAGGTTGCCAGTTAAAGGCCCATGGCCGGTAGAGGAATCGTACTACCGCTGGGCCTGGGATACAGGCTGACCCTGCTTTCTGGATCTTCACTCACACAGCACTTCGGGCAAAAGTGTCCATGGGAAATAAACGCTGTGACAACCTCAAACATGGAGAGAAGGTCTGTAGGGCAGGCGGCTTTAACATATATATGGATATATGGATATATGGCATAGCTGCAGGGTTTAAGGCACGTAGCTGAGGTCTAAAGGTGGGTTTACTTACTGCCGGGGACAGCGCCGAATCTGACAGGGAGAGTCCCTCAAGGTCTGTCACCAGACTGCTGGACAGGAAGTTATTCACAGGGGTCACCTGTGGGGATGGCGCGGGTTCGACTGCAAAGTGACGGGGACAGAGGTAGGTCGTCGTGAGGGCAACCGCCGGAAATGACGCTTAACACCAGTCACAACTAATACAGATTCTCAGTAGTGTCATTTTAATTAATTTAATTTAATTTAAATGTATGAAAATTCAAGTAAATATCGTGGAATCTCGATGTAGACAGAACACACACACACCACAGTACAATTTTTTGTTTCACTCATTTCTCAATTTATGGTTATGCATCTGTGTAAAATATATGCTTTTTTTGCAAACTGCAGCCTGGTTCTTCTCTGTTTCTCTTTAATGAAGGGCTTCTTCCTTGCTTTATGGAACTGGAGTCCTGCTTCTAGGAGCCTGATACTAACTGTCCTAGCTGTGCATGTCACACCACTTAATGTTTCCCATTCCTTATGAAGGTCCCTTGATGTCATCCTCCAATTCATGAGGCACTGCTGGACAAATTTACGGTAATCTCTGGCATTAGAAAGTCGCTTCCCCCTCTACCTGGCAGGGTTCTGGCCAGTTTCTCCTGCTTTATTTTGTTCTTCTGTACTGATCTCTTAGAAACTTTGAGCCTAGAAACAGCCTTCTGCCAGCAGAACCAGGATTAGACCTGGATTTAACAATGAAGATTTTTTTAAAATATAGTGTGGTCTCTTAATTTTTCCCAGAGCTGTATATTTAACTTTTTTTTTAAGTTTTTATATACACTTACAATCATCAAGATCCAGCAGGGACATTTCCTTCTTGTCCTTCTTGGGTTGTTTTGGAGGTGGTTTGGCAGAACATGTCTGTGGAAAGAGTGGACAGAGATACTGAGGAAGCTCACTTCCGCTCTCACACTGCGCTTTCTGTCTCATAATGGCAGGTGCTGATTTAACGCATCAACTCCACAGGTCACCCAGGGTGAGTGTGATCATCCTGGATGCTAACATAAAGCGTCACTGAATCGGCGCTTTTTCGCCAGGCTCTCTGGCTCTGTTTGTGCTCTCCTCGGGCTGCCCCCACCTTCTGCGTCTTCCTGGTGTCTGCGTCAGACTCGGACTCCCCCTCGGACTCGCTCTCGCTGCTCTCCGAGGAGCTCTCCTCCTCTTCCTCCGACTCGGAGTCCGTCCCGGCCTCAGGCCCCTTGGCCTTAGAGCCTTTTTTCCTCTCCTCCGTGCTGCTGGCCTCGCTGTCAGGGGGGAAGGTTCTGTCTCAGAGCTACAGGCATGTTTGCAGGCAGAGTGACTATGACCAGACTCGCCGGAAACCCATATTGCTCCCAATACTTAATCAACACGAAAAAACGCACAAAAGCGAATAAGAGGAATTGCACATGCAGCTCGTATTGTAAATGAGCTGCAGCGCTGACTGGGAGGACAATGAGAAATTCCACATTAATATTCATGGGCTCCCCGCTGGGCGTTACCTCCCCTCGCTCTCCTGCTTCTCGCCTCTGCTCCTCCTGCTTCTCTTGTGCTTCACCTCCTCCTGCTCGTCTGACTCAGACTCGCCCTCGCTCTCCTCGCTGGCCGACTCGGAGCTGCCCCCCTCGCTGCCGCTGCCGGTGCCGCTGCCCGTGTCCGAGTCTGGCGGGGAGAGCGGAGGCTGCGACAGGCACACACACACACGAGCGCCCCTCCCACGGCACCCCGCGCGTGATCTTACACTGCCGAGGGCTCATGGGACATGTAGGCTAAGCAACATGCTTCTTATGTCAAAAAGGAACTGCTCAAACACGGCAAATAAAATACGCAAAACAAAAAACGCCTGAAAAAACACAAAACGCAAATAACTATATGATATCGGTGGCCAGCTGATCATGATAGACTCTGTTGTTGTCCATGGAGAGACTCCGGGCCGGTTACCGCTGTCTGCCGACTCTGTGGGTCCGGATTCGCCCTCCGAGTCCGAGTAGAAGGGCTTCTCCACCTTTTTCTCCTTTCTCTTCTCACGGCTGCTGCATTTGGTCCACTCAGGAACCTGCAGGCAGTGGAGATGTGGTCAGCACCTGCAACCTCCATGGCCTTTCTCTGTCAGTTATGCAGCCTGGCACAGGCCCCAGGCCCCCCCGAGACCCTGTCAGGATAAGCGCTTGGAAGATGGATGGATGGATGGATGGATGAAGAGATGAATAATAATAATAATGAGATGGCAATAATAAGGCTTAAAGCATTTCTAAATAAGTGGCCATGAGAGTTTGACCCAGGGTTACCAAAACAGACCAGAAACCACCAGTGAAGAATAAGGTAACCAGTCTTTAAATAAATGGGTTCCTCTTTTTAGTGATACAGATCTTATGGATCGTGGGATCTGTTCATTCAGAGGTCAGGAAAACAGCCAGCAGAAAAATGATCACCAGGTGTTACTCTCAGGACCAGTTCTGATTATCTTACCAGGAGAGTTTCAGCGGAGAAATGGGTCATCATTGAAAAGTACTTAAAGTTCTCTAGTTAACAGAAAAGAAATGTGTATTTATATAAATAGAGTAAGCCAAGCGAACCGCATATTAAACCAAAGATCGCTGTGTGCAGACACACAGAACCATACAGCTACTTCGCAGACTGGCTTGTAGTTCACAAAACCAATAAACTGACAAGTCATTTGAAAATAAAGACAAGGGCAATAAGGTAAGAGAACGCTAAATACTTTCAAGGAGCTTCTGGCAAATTAAGCGGAGAGGTGGGGTTCTGAGGTGAGCGCTGCATAGGGCGGTAAGGAGCTGCGGTGGTTTGGGCCCTGTGCTGTCCCACTGACTGACTCACTCTGGTTAAGGCTGTGACTCTTTCGAGCAGCATAATAACCTGCCAGATGGGAAAGAAAAGAATGCCATGGAGTCGAAATGAATAGTCAAAGAAAAGACAGTACAGAGAAGTGCACGGCACAAAGACGGAGGGGGTCTGTCCTGCGGGCCGCTGCCTCGCGCGAGGGCATCAAAATTACCAGCCAGGTAGGTACTAATTACCAAATTACCAGCCAGGTAGGTACTAATGCAGACCTTTTTACTGAAACACACACAAGCTTTACTGCAACCGTAGGAAACAATGGAGAAGCTTGGAGACTTTCAACTTTCTGGACAAAGAACTTCCGTTCTGATATCCTGCCACAACGAGCCCCAGATGAGAGCGGTACATCAGATTCCTGCAGAGACACCCGTTGCTGTGTGATTCTGTGTGATCAGAGCTGCAGTGTGCAAAACGCTCGGGGAACGAGCTCGCTTATGCGGCCGGAAAACACACACGGACATGTGACTCTATATGAGGAGCAGTGTGTCTGGACGTCCGCAAGTCAAGCGAGCAGCATCAGCTCAATCTCTCACATGCTAACGTGAACTACCACCTCACAGCGTAAGTCAGTGCCAGTTATAAACACATAGGAAACATATCATAGTATAATTAACTGTATCTCTCAAAGCCCATTCAGACTAAATAACAATATTCCATTTACAAGCTGACCTACAGATACCTGTGGTAAATTCATCCCTAATATTTATTCAGTAGGTTATGAGCAAGCTGACTTCCTCAGTAAGGCTTGTTTTCTCCTGAGACCACTTATGCGCTAACAGCCTTGAAGGTACGTGACAGCATTTATTATGTTGTTCATAAATTCTGCTCTGTATATGTCCGTGTTCTGAGCCTCCATTGCCACAGGTAAAGAGGAGGAATCAGACAGTGGTGCACAGCAATCCCACGGGCACCTCTTGCCAGCCTCCTAGCGAGCCGATCCGCCCCCTGCTGCTGGAAATGACCTCCTGCAGGTCAGGGCAAAGAGAGAGACGGTCAGCGAGAGAGGAATGACACACGGGGGTGGGGGAGGGGGGGGGGAGGGGAGGGGAGGGAAGAGGGCTTTCAGTTCAGACACACAGCGCTGTCCGGACAACCGTCCTGTCTTGGAATCACTGGGAAAAGTCTGCATTGACTACGGGACAAGGCGAGCCATAATGGAGGAGGAGGGTGAAAACTCTGAGCGAGGAAGCACCCTCCAGAGCACCAGCCAATCAAAACCCTCGGACGTCCAATGAAGAAGCCGAACCAGGTGCTTTCAGGTTTTTCGTGGATTTGAACAAAAGTTTTGATTTGATCTCGATTTATCACGCAGGGAAATGAACAATCAGCACAATGGGCACAGACTAGGTGGTAAACCAGGCAAAGACCTGCCCCTGTTTGAGTCATGAAGTGTTTCCCCACGGATGTGAGCTATACAGAGTGCTAGATGGTTCTGGGGCTTTGTACGGAGCGCAGAAGATGGCGTGGTCTGATGACACATACTCTTCAGGGCCAAGCGGATTCCAGCGGACTGGAATTTCACAGCGTCCTGAGCAAAGCTTGGTGTGATTCAGAAGCCATGCCGATTCAACCCCCGCACTCTCAGCCCTCAAAGACATGGCAATATCTCTGCGCGTTTCCATAGACACCACTTCCCTCCTTTGGTACAGGGAGATAACCATAAGATAAGGTGCACTCAGCTACAGCCTTGGCTAGGTCATGGCGCTACTATTCCGTGGAGCAGATGTTTCACAGCATGTACCTGGGGGAAGGCACTCTTACTGGATGGCCCCTTGTATTTGGCAATGCTGTTCTAGAAAAGCATGGAGATGAACAGGATATGATGCGAGCATCGAGGGGTGCTTCCATATGGGGCTGGTGAGACAGGAATTAGGGTCGGACACAGACAGCGCTCCCGTAGGACTGCCGAAAGTCTTCTCCCTTAGCCCCCCGAGACTGTCGGCGAGCTTGCCCGAGGACACAGCCGTAAGCGTTACCTCCACATTGCGCACGGATGGGTCTGGGGCCACCTCCGGCCAATCGGGCAGTTCCTGGTAACCTCCGGCCTTGGCGTTCAGCAGGTGAGAGAGGGAACCCAGCTGGAAGTGATCCCGGTCTACAACACCAACACACAGGAGACTCTGTTTACCCAGCTGCTCCAATGATTTTTTGTTTATAACACAGCATTAGGCTTTCTGGCAATTTCAAAGCACTTAAATGCACTCTACCTAGGTTTACCCATGATCCATATGGCCAAAACACAAAATGCTGATATTTCACTGTATTTCCAGTAATGGCCAAGTCAGGAATACATTCCCATTAAATCTGTCATTTAAGGATCTTAAAATACACTGAAATAGACTCCCGTTAAGTCTGTCATTTAGGATCCTGTTGCCATGCACGTGTGGCTATATTCATTTGTGAAAGATTACAAATGAATATACATATGTATAGAACAATAAACAAAAACACAGGAATCTACATACAATAGAGTAATTATACAAAATACAGCATTTGTATATGAAGTACAAGAGAGGCAGAAATCAGGATATTGCACATGGAACAAATGACATAATGTAGAGTACAAGAGTGCAAATAAAATGCCGGACAACACTAGTGCTTGGGAGTAAGGCATAGCTACTGAGCAGATACGGGGACGTCACATGACATGGCTGAGAATGCACTGTGGGGGGAAGCAAGCAAGGGGAGCTGGGTCTGGTTAAGCGGTCGTGTATGCTCCCTTATCTCTGACCAGATGGCTGTATAGTGAGAACAGCGTGGTTGGGTCCATGAAAGCGCTAAG
>JAODKN010000008.1:516745-528938 GCA_026774425.1 Petrocephalus zakoni | reverse complement strand
CATGGACCTTGCCTAATATACGCTTTTCCGGGCTGGTTGCCGCCCATTTTGACTGGGGGTTTCGGTGGGGATAAAAAAAAAAAAAAAAAAACAGCAGAAAGCAGATGAAAGCCCCAGCAAATCCAACTGTGACAGCCTGGCCATGAGAGCAAGGCAGAAAGTGGCATAAGCATGATGACTTTGTGAGATACTGGCAGCTTCCACTGGAGCGCCGTCAAGCTCGAGTGGTCACGCGCCCGCAGAAATGTCTGTCTGCCAAAGTTCTCTAGGCCCACACGCCTCCCAATTGACACCTCTTACAATTTACCTTCGTCATATGCTTGACAAAAGTATGTATTGGGAAAGTTATGCCAGTCAACAGGCCCTGTATGAAAGTGCTGCACCGCTTACTGAGGATTCTTCTACTCGAGGACTTGATTTTTAGGCACACAATCCATTTATGATAAATTTAATTATGATGATTGAAATAAGGGCCTTACATGGGGTATACTACCTGGGTACGTACCCTCCACCTGTTCTGCTGGCATCCGTGCCTAGTGTCATCAATACATTCAAACTTACCAGACAGTCCTTTCAGATAATTTTCATCATCAGGAAAAAAAAAAAAAAAAAAAAAGTATTCCCATCCAGCTTAACTGTTGACCGTTTGAAACTGAACACCAGCTTAAATACAACTGCATTTAAAATACCAGCAAAAATGAAACGAGCCACATTAAAAAGACACATTTAATTGCACAAGAGCATAAATATTTATTACAGCCAAGTACAAACTCACTTTTCACACAGACATTTGGGCAACATCAGGCGGTTATAAGGATGCAGAATCATTTGTTGAAACAATGACTGAAGCACCTGGGTTAGGTTCAATGTCAAAACAATACTGCAGTAAGAGATACCAGCAAAAAAAAGACGTATCCATTTGTACTGAACATCACAAGCAAGGGGTAAGACCACAAATCTAGGAAGGAGGTTCAAGTAGGCCAAGACTAATTTCTAGAGGGGAAAATATGCTAAATCAAAGAGGACAAACCAGTCGGGTTCATGCCAGGTTTCTGAACATGCAACGATTGAGGAGCTCAAAGCCCCAAGGATTCAACCCTCATTGTTCCACATTCCTTCCTTTGTTAAATCTGACACATTGCTGTAGCAGCTCCAGGTTCGTGACGATGTGATATCCAAAGTCACAACTATGCAGTGATCTTCGGAATCACCCTCTGGATTGTGAGTGATTTCCTCCAAAAGGACAGAAAAATGCACCTTTGTCCATTAAACCCGACAATCTGTCACAGAAGTTCAGTATCATGCACAGCTGTGATGGGAAGAGAAAATAAATAAAAAATGCACATTCATACCAAGTCTAACATTTGTGGGTAAGTTACATCATCTCAAAAAAAAAAAAAAGCATACTAGTTATCATTGACTATGCATTTTAATATTCATGCCCAAAGTAATAACAAAAAAAGTTCAGTAAATTCTCAGACAGTAGAAATCTCTGCAGCATTAACCAATGAAGTATAATGGGGAAAATTAAGTACATCCTGTCAGTTCACTTAATTCATTTAAAATTAGCCATGCAGTTTAACCATCACTCGCCTGCACTAGGTGTTAATTAAAACTCAAAACCAAAAAGTTAACCAGAAATTACTTACAGTACAGCTAACAAAACTGGCGGGACTTCCATCCAGATTGGGATCCTTCAGATGGTGACGGATACCAGCGCATCTAAAACAAGAGCCATGTAACCCAAAGTGTCAGTCTGTACAAATATATTATTGTATGCTGTACAAAGGTACAAATGTCATGCAGCACCATCATGCAGTTGCCCGTTCAGTAGCTTGGGTTAAGGTAATTTCTGCTTGTTAGATTTAGCAGTTCATCCAGGCCTGTGCTGTTAGTCACATTCCCCATGACCACCGCTACCCCCTGAAGCATGTTCCTCATAAGGAATCTACTTGTCATTACCCGCCACTCTCGTCATTAAAGCCTGGGGTTACGCCATAATGCCTCAGGCCAGAGTGGGCGTGAGCATGAATCGGGTACCTGGGCGTGCAGGGCGGCCGCAGCTGCCGCGGCAGCGGGGTAGGAGAAGGCGGTGTGGGGCAGCCCGGGGGTCAGCTCTGTGGTGTACAGCGGGTATGGGGCCCAGGCCTCAGGGGACGTGGGAATCAGAGCAGCTCCCGTCAGATCATCTGCAGAAACACAGAAGCCATGGCACGCCAAAGGACTTGGAGTCAGACTTGCATAAAGAAACTCAAATACCAAAACACCAACGTCACATTTCAGCCCTTACTCCAGATTTGCCATAGTATTCTCAAAAACACCAGAGTGACAGCCAGATGCCAAAAACACCCCCACCATGTAGTCCCCAGACACACCCCACCATGTAGTCCCCAACTGCAGCATCCTTCCTACACACCCTCAAGATTTTTCAAATAAAAATCCCAACAGCTCCGCAACTGTAAAAATCAGGTTCACCAGAACTGAGGCAGTCCTTTCACATACCACCACTAAGTGGCGCTGCTTCCATTTCACAATGAGTCAAAATCGCCAATACAACACTTCAGAGTTTTTAAAAGATCCACGTACTTGGTCTGAGCCTGCCTTTGCAGCCACCAAAAGCTGCGCTTCATTTTTGTTGCAATTTGCAGTTGATCAGTCCCATAGCTTCTATGCAAAAGGTTCCTTTATAAAAGCCTTTATAATATGATTACAAGACTGATTGTCCCACAAAGAAATGCAGGGCAGCCTCAGACTATGTCACAAGTTTTGATCAGTTCCAAATCTTCACCGATTCAGTGCGTCTAGAAATGGTCCACTGGACTATTGATGCATTCAGAAAAATACGAAGTTGTACTGCTTCAGGGACTGCATAAGCCTAGGACACCCACTGCGTCAGGGGCTCAGAGCTACAATAATGACACCTACAGAAAACAACCCATTTAGAGCTGGGCATCTCAAGTTCCTGCATCACAGAACCCTAAAGAAGCAAGCAAGTGGCAAGGTAGAGAACTGAAGCAGCTACTTAATCAACCAGCTACTCAGTCACGCAACCCAGTGGTGACCTTTTTTGGGAGGTTTGAAAAATTGGGCCCGCAGCAGCAAAGCAGGCATGTACAAGTGACTGAGCACATGCCACCTCAACACCCAGCCTTAAAGGCATCCCAGCAGTGGGGCAAAGAGTAAGCCATTCACTTACATGGGTCTCGTGCAATGAAGTGAGCTCCTAGAGCTGGGTGGATGCTTGTGGGGTTCGGTGTAGCCATCAGCTTACTCTTTGCCATCTTCGTGTTGGCTTTAGCAAACTCTAACCTCAGGGTCTGGGGGCTTTCGGGGTCAAAGCGGATCCCCTGCAGAGGAAATGGACACCATGAGCTGCTGAGTAGAGCTTGTGGTGGCCCGGGGGGGTCACAGCCTGGCTGTGACGACATGCCACTAAACTGGTCTGCAAGCTGTGCCTTAGCGTGGGATCTGAGTATAAAAATAAAGCTGCATTGTTTAATAAAATAAAAAAATTAGGCAATAATACCAGCACAGCAAACCGGGACTGTCTCCATTAAGAAGATAGAAGTTCTAGCTTAATAGTTTATTCCATAAACAGACCAGACAACTGACAAAAGCAGTTGGTCATGCTATACCATCAGAGAGGAGGCTACTGCCCCTTACTTTAGAAAGGTCACTGAGCAATGGCAATATTCCTGAAGGAGACAGTGGCTTCCTGTGACTTCCAGGACCATGCCTGGAGAGAGACACTAGCCCCTGAATGGCCTCACGTCACTACAGGCAGTGCCAAAGAACTAACCAATCCCTACTTGTCTTTGGGAAGGATTCTGCCCGTCGATTGGCCACCTTTATGCCCGTCACACAAGTGCCTGCTTGCTTACATTTAAAGCATTCTTAGCTGCATCAGCACCGGATCGGCAGTCAAAGGTAACAAAGCCGACAGGCTAGAGGGAAGAGGAAGAGAGAGACTACATGAAAGGAGGGAAAAACAAATCAATTAGGACACGAGTTACAAATATGGGGACCCAGACAAGACATCAGTACAGGCCAACCCTGCTTTGGGCAGCACCAGAGTCATCAAAAACTGGCCTGTTTCGGTGGGGGGGGGGGCATGCACATCAAGGTCATCTTCTGGGGGCTGAGGATGAGCCCACTGCTCACCTAAAATTTTTCTGGTTGAACTGAACTCTTGAGCTACCAAAAACACCTCACTAACATCATTGCCAATTCTAGTACTGCTTCATGAAACAATCTACAAATCGCCATCAAGTGTATGAGTCAATCATTTGGTTAGAAGACATTAATGACTTCTCTTGAAATTTATATTCTCTTAAGTATATGGTTTTAAAGACTGTTTAACAGGAATGTGGAATATCAAAACATTTAATGTTTTGAGAAATCTCACTTCACATTAGCACACACCCATCATTCTTTAAAGTGCTGATTATATCAATGTCCGCAGTGGGGTGGATTTGGGGGTAGATGAACAGCATTTGATATTATAATAAAATATGTTCATCCGCCCCAAATCCCCCCCACTGCAGAGGGTCACCAAACTTATTTTTGCTATTAAAATTCATCTGCGTTTTACCCCAGGGTTTTGAAAAACCGAAAAGTGTGGCATTTTTATCCCAATTTAAAGATTGTTTGGGGTTTTTTTTTTTTTTTTTTTTTTTACACAGAAAAGGACTCTGGAGGAACCTTTTGTACCTTGGGGAACAAAACTTTACCAGGGCTGAGTCCTTCTCAACAGTGCACAGAATAGAAGTCCAAATGCTGCAAAGCAAATATGCCGATCCATTTTGAAAAATGCAGTTTTGATTACTTTAATCTGGATACAAGCTTGAAATTAACCCATTCTAGTAACACACACTTCAAGTGCTTCAATAGATCTGGAACAGTTCAACTTAACTTAAAATTTGTCAATGCATTTAGTTCTACCTATCAAATGTTCTAAACACTTTGCAATTTATAAGCTGGGGCACAGAAACAGACTACAAACCATGGTGGGACTGAGGAGAGGAACTTACCTGCTTTGAAGTCAACTTAATCAGAGAACCTTCATAGCCCTGCAAAATGAAGAGTTCATAGTTTGAGGATGCAGATGGAAGACTTACCCAGAAAATCTGGTTGACGACAAATATTATTAACACGGGTATTTAAAAATTTACCAAAGACAAATACCTTTGGGCCAAGCGACCCTTTATCTAAAGAGTCATGCATGTTTCAGGAAACGTCTGACTCATAGCAGAAACCCAGGCAAGGCAGAAAGTTACGGGAGCATAGCTCCCCAGAGAGCAGTCCCCCTCATTTTATGATGACAGTTTCCCCAAGACAAAGCAGAAGGTCCAGCCCATAAAGGGGATAGCTTTAGGCAATAGCACTGACCGACAAACTATGATGCGCACATTTAGGATTTAAAATAAATTAAAAAAAAGCCAGCAGAAACAAGTACGAAAGGGAGTCTGCTTTACCTTGAAGGGTCTGAATAACAGATAAAGTTCCCGGGGCTTGATGTCAACAGGGAGGCCGCTGACAAACAGCGTTCGCACCTATAAATACATAAATTAATTAAAAAAAAAGGGGGGGGGGGCGTCAATTTGTAGCCAGTGGAAAGTGAAACATATGTAACCTGCTGGCCAGAAAGTGGCAAAGAGGGCTAACCACTTCAAAAATATGGCTGGTGGTAGTCAGTCTGCTACAGCGATATTCCATCATGAGCTTAGTGCTGTTACAAAGCAAACTTTGAAATTGGGAGGTTACTAGGACTACAAGTAAATTAGGATGCAGCTGCCCAGTTTCACCGCCATACTGAATGCTAAACTTGCAATCTTAAAGTAAAATAGTAGGCTGATGGAACTTTTACACATCAAGAATCATGCCATCAACTCAAACAAGCCTTGGAATAGCCCGATATATGCATCATACAATAAGCGTGACCAAAATTCCAGTTTTGGACATTCCATGTCCAGAATAGGAGAGTTTTCCAATCCAACAAGAACAGCGTCTCCATCAAACCAAATTACGGGCTTGCCGAGTAGAGTTCCGCTGACAAATTTTGATGATTTTAAAATCCACAGAGTAACAGCTGTTCCACATGGTAAGTTACAAGTACTAAAAACCTGACAAGTTAAACTGCTTATCAAACAAGAATTAATTTCACCTCAGTGGGTCACAGAGGGTACTGCACCTTTCCTGGATATCAGATAGGGACCATTTCTACTTTAATAACAGAAAGTCAATGCAAAACTTGAGCATTAAGTTCTGCAACGACCCGACTCCAGGAGCACCTAAAAATGTCAATCTAGTGCGAGGCCTAAGCGTAAAACGTCAGCTGGGTACACTGATGTACAGCAGGACACCCGCATTTTAGCCAATTCTTAGCTAGCAAGGCAGCGATCAGGAAGTCACCGGCAGCACACGCATCTGCGGTGCCAATTAATACGAACGGTGCAAATGCGTGTTCACGCTTATGGGAGCACTAAAGGGTCTCACACGAAGGAATTAGGGACAAAGGAGGCCGCTATAGCATGCACTCCACATTTATTACGACATTTATTAAGTCAGGACGCAGTTTAATTTAAAACCGGGAAATCCCTTAATGTAGCAAACAAAATTAAGGAGGGGGGGGGGAGAAGTGTGACAGAAACTGAAGTAAAAGTCAAACCATGTTCTATAGATGGATATATGGCACGAAAGAGCAATATAAACGAGAAGACAAGCATTCTGGTTAATTTCCTCTGCTCTATGCGCTTCCAAGACAAAAACAATCTGCAGTTTTTGTTTTTATTTAAAAAAAGATTGAAAAGCCGTTTGTCTCGCTTTAAAACTTTTTCTAAAAACCCCAATTAAGGTCCAGCCGTTTTGTTTCTAAAGCGACACAACATGCTTTAAAAATCACCTATTATTCTTGCGTCAAGATCAGCAAGATATTCACACTTAAAATACAAGCCGCTAATAAAAGCCCCCCAGACGAACACGGGGCGCTCCCGGTCCCGATCCGAGCCAACGGCACCGGGGCGGTGATGTGGCCCAGCAAGCATATAAAGGGAGATTATTTGCCCCCCCATTTTATAATGGGCGTCGCAAGTTTTCACGGAGAAAATAGACAAAGTTGCGAAAAAAAAAACAAATTATACAAAAAAAAACTCCCACGGCAAGAAGCAAACTTCTGGAGTGCGAGAAGGGCTTCGGTGCGCTCCTTACCTCCTCTTCCAGAGTCACGCTGCTGTTCGGCTCAGAATCGGATTTTAGACTCATTGTAGAGCTCAAGGATTTTTTTTTTTTTTAAATAAAGAACAAAGTAGTTCTACTTTCCTTTTAGCCCGTAGACCCTAGGATGTTCTAAGTTGGGGGAGGCTCTTTGTGCAATTTGGTGCGCTTTCAGGCAAAACAAAACAAAAAAAAAAATGTGTGCCGCATCCGAGGTAGCAAAACGGAAAAAAACCGAAAGGTGACTTGGTGAAAAAGTGCACGGTGAAGGTGTGAAAAGGTGAAAAGACGACGCTGCTATTTCATTTTGGCCACATCAAGCGCGCTCTTCTTAAAGTTCAATGCGGGAAGGAAAAGCCGAAAAGTCGGTGTTATGAAGGAAGGCCAATCAGAGCGCAGCTCGCCCTTCCAGCGCTTTAAAATTAGTCACCAATTATACCGGCGGCCGGGGCCGGCGAGTCGCTCCCTCGTTCGCGATGGGTCTCAGCTGCGCATAGCCCGGCCCCTTCGGCGGGGTCTCTGCGGGATAACCGGGCCCAATCCGAAACATTTTCTCAAGTAACTGTAGCTGGCTAGGTTTAATTTAATAACCAGCTCTGGAGCCTCAGAGGGTCAGCCTGTCAGTGTGCGGGCCCCAATTTAAAAGCAGAGTTTGCCGATTAATAGTGTTCACTGGATATTACAGCAGATTCTCATTAGACAGCGTCTTATGATGTAACACTAGAAACTTGTACTTCCCTAGTGCTTTATAAATGTTATTTTAAAATGTTTCGCAATATACCACAGAGTATTAAAAGCAACTGTTTGGCCATTTATGATCTTATTTGTGTATATCATACACATTTTTGAAAAAACGATGTCATCGTCAAATTTTCATATTTAATTTAATTTACATTTAGATTAATTGTAAATACAACTCACAGTTGTGCAGTTTACAGAAAAAAAGTAAAAAAAAAGTAATTGTTATGTTATATTATATTGTTTTAATTTTAGTTTCATTGTTCCATTTTTTTATCTTAAAAATTATATAAAATAACTATCGAAAGAACAGAATCAAAATATAGAACGAGGGCAATGTTTGACTAAAATAGTTTTTAAACCTTTAATAAGTATTCTTGTACAATATCACATTCATGTACGGCGTACAGTTTTGTCATTTTGTAATATTTGCTTGGATTTGAGTTGACGGGGAAGCTGTATCATTTCGGGAAAGGATGTGTGAATACTCGTAGAATAAAGTATTAGGGAATTGTATCTACTACATTTGATATGTGGTTATTTATACTTTAATTACATTAATTTAATGTTTATTGTTCTATAAACGTAACATTAGAATAGCCCAATATTAACTGTGACGCAATAACAATAGGTCAATTTAAAAATATATTGGGTTATCTGGCTCTGTTGAACATGTTTGGATTTAATTATTGTTAGCCTGCAAAAATCTGCGACGCACGAGGGAATGGAAACATTTAGTCCTTAATAAGGAGTGACGGCGCGAGACTCCTTACGGTGTAACTAAAAGTAAGGCGTCCATATAATATTCGGCTTTCGCTCATCATTATCAGACTGAAGATAAAATGCAATGAAATTCCCAGGCTTTTCGCAATGTTAGGGAGCGCGTATAGGTATGCAACACTATACGTAATATGTTTGCATTTATAAGTCGTATTGCCGCTTGTGTTCTTTTGATCCGATGAAACTAACAGTCTATAAATTTACGCCTTTTCAGTGTACAGTGCAGCCGCTTACGTAGCATGACTCGTTAACATAGACGCCTATATTAATTAAGTTACTTGCATGACACAATATTTTAATGACATTTCCTGCTCTTTCTACACTTTAAAGCCAAAAGCCGTAATAAGAGCTGCCTCCTATGTTGATGTTTTAACCACTTTTAATTTAATTTTAATAAAAATAAAGAATTTTGTTTGCCTTGATCCTTCACAGACGCCTGAGAAAGCGAGCTGGACCTCCACCACAGGACAGGTGCAGGGCTCTCTGTCAGTCCCCGTCCACAGAGGTATTATCCCATTAAAGCATTAATCCTCAATACTGTCATTGGCTAGTATTGGTCTTTTTATTTTCCTTAATAATAACAGCCACATAAATGAATATGAAATATGGTTCTGAGTCTTTTCAAAATGTAAAACACAAAGAGCTGCTGGCACGTTAATGCCCAGGGGCCTCAGCTGAGCTATGAGGAGTAAAACAGCCTGAGCCTCCGATCGTGTCAATGTGCCTCTGAGAACAGTATTTAGCTTTCATTAAGCTGTTTTAAAATAATTATTTTCTTCAACTATTAGCATTGTTTTGTATACAACTATATATTATTCTTTTAAATATGAAAAATATTATTTTATTATTCTTGTCTTTCTTCCTGTTTTCATGTATGAGAAATTACACATACATCCTCTCTCACTTTAGCCCACAGTATTGAACAGTTCCCAGCCTGACTGCCTCCCGGACTGCGTTAAAGTGGCTACAGTCATCCCAGGTCCCAAGAAAGAGGTGATCACTGGACTAAATCACTACATGCTGGTTGCTCTGACCTCAGCGGTTATGAAAACCTTTGAAAGCCTGATGCTGGCCTTTCTCAAGTCCATCACAGACCCCCTAATTCACCCTCTGCAGTTCACATACAAAGCAAATCACCCAGTGGAGGATGCAGTTACACTGCCCCTACACTGCAATCTTCAACATCTGGACTCCCCTAACATATATGTCAGGATCCTGTTTGTGGACTTCAGTTCAGCCTCCAATAGTATTGTTCCATTGCTTTTTCACAGCAAGCTCTCTCAGCTGACTGTACCAGTGAGTATCTGTCACTGGAATGTCAGCTTGCTGATGAACAGGAGGCAGTATGTAAGGCTGGACCCCCAGGTCTGTGTTCTTCTACCCCTCCTGCTTTCACTGTAGGCTAATCATTACACCTCTGCAGACAAGTCTGTCCAAATCTTAAAGTTTGCAGATAACACAGTGGTAGTGGGACTCACCACCAATAATAATGAGACATCCTATTGCAGATAACTGGCCTGTTTTGCTACATTGTGTCTCAGCAACAATCTGAACTTGATGTGGTCAAGACAGTGGAAATGAGAATCGACTTTCATCACCACCCCCCTGCCTGCCTCCCCCTGGATACCAGTGGCTAGGCCGTGTCTGTTAAATTCCCAGGGACTGCCCTCATCAGCACATTGTAGTGGGACATGCAAGTTACCTCTGTCACCACAAAAGTCCAGAAAAGACTGTTTTCCCTACACCAACTCAAAAATCTCAAAATCTCCCAAAATTTCTCCCATTTTACTTAACTTCTAATCTGCCATCACCGAGAGTACCTTGCCATCCTCCATCACCGTCTGGTCTCCTGCTTCCTGAACCCCTCTCCAAATCCAGGTTACAACGTGTGGTCTGCTCAGCCGAGAAAATCACGGGCTGTAAGCTACCATCACTAGGAAATCTGCTCACCACCAGGGCAAAGAGGAGAGCTGAGAAGGTTGCTGCTCATTCTACCCCCCCAGGTAGTCACCTTTTCACCAAACTGCTATCACTGAGGAGGTACAAGGGCATGACGACTTGTACCTCACGCCATCTCCATGACGACTCGAACCTCACCCCATCTCTACAGCTTATTTCCTGCAGCCACCCAGCTTCTTAAATAACCTCCCCCAGTACCTCAGAAATGTCATCACTGAGGGGAAGTCCAGCCACCCAGAGACAGTTCCTCTTCTTCCCTTGCCCAGCATTTTACCTCCATGGTCAATTTGCACTATAACAGTGAACAACTGTTACTGTTTTTCTTTTTGCCCTATCAGCATGTTCTTTGATGTAAGTTAAACATGAAGCACAGTGAGGGGTGGAAATTTTGTCTAGTTATTATACCACACGGATCTGGACTGTTCACGTAAAAAGTGTTCCAGTTTAGTTTTCAGTCTTTTTCATATTTTTTTTAAATTTTTTTACATTAAAACATTTTTACATTATCAAATAAAATGCATATTTTGGTTGCTGAAGTTATGTATTAATGCCAGCAGAAAATGTTCAGTTTTGAAGATATTTATAGACCCAAGATGTAAATATAAATTTTGCATTTAAGCTCTTTCTTGTATAATGACGTTTTACAATGCAGGTATAAAAAACGCCAGATCCTTCTGTGTAGTGCAGATGCATGCGTAATTGCGTAAATATCCGGAACATTAATTTTTAGTTAAAATAATTCCCCAGTTTGAGTCCAGCTTTCCTTTGCTCACATAGGCTGTTTCATCACATAGTTTTGCAGCTGGTAGTTGTTGCATGTTTTTCTTATCATGCTTCAAACCTTCACTGAAGCTGTGTTTCTGTCCACGAGCTTCAAGGCCAGAAGCGATGCTGTGAGATACTTCTGTCACCTGCTACAAGCTTCAGCCTCCTCTGCTGATCACTTGCTAACTCACTCGGCCACATCCTCTATATGATTACAGTTCACATCTTATACATGCATATATGTTAACATATACATAAAGATTTATTGCCTCGGCAATATGAGCGAGCATCAACAGTACTGATAATAAGTTTAAGTTTGCTCCTCAAAGCTACAGACAAACCATATGGAGACACTGACCAGCCATGCGGGAAAAGGGCAGTGACGTAATGCTGTAAAGTTAGCTCTGACTAAAGTTTACTTAGAAAAGTACCGCATTGCAATATTTTATTGATGCCGTTTCCTCTCCTCGTACTTATTTGAAGGGACAGATGCAGGAGCTCACATCAGCTGTATAAATCATTATCCCCTAACGTAGCATGTTTGAAGGCGTCCCTATTTTTTGTTTAACATCTGCATTGATATAAAGGCTATGAATTAGCATTTCTTGCGCTTATGTTTTTTAAGTGAAATAAAGGGTGTGGTGCTGGCCCCTGCGTTGCTGCCTTGCGGGGGGGGGGGGGGGGGGGGGGGGGGGGGGGGGGGGGGGGGGGGGGGGGGGGGGGGGGGGGGGGGGGGGGG
>JAODKN010000008.1:433286-471347 GCA_026774425.1 Petrocephalus zakoni | reverse complement strand
CCCCCCCCCCCCCCCCCCCCCCCCCCCCCCCCCCCCCCCCCCCCCCCCCCCCCCCCCCCTCAATCCGGGACTATCAGCCTCTTTTACAATGCTCCACACCCTGGACTATCCTGGCTGAATGACCCTCATGCACGTAGCCATTTGGAAGTTCTGAGAACACTGACCATGTCCGGTTTGCTTTCACCACAGTTCACTCAATGGTCTCATACTAAATATTTATTGCAGTTAAGTTTCTCCACTTGAAAAGGCTGGCCTTTTGATAAAACAAAATAAAAAAAAAAACTCACAGATTAGGAAGAAAAAAAAAAGTTGGCAAGATATATTTAGCACCATATTTTGGATTTTCTAAAGTCTGTTTTTCCCACCATTAAACAGCAATATTTGTATATTTTATGGTGCAATGTATTCCTGAATTGGAAGCCTTAAATCAGTTTCAGTAAACAAATTTGAAATGACAAAGGCAGGTGAAAATGCACGAATTTGACAGGTGTGTAATTAAAGATGAGCATTTTGCCATCTCTGAGTACACCCTGAAAGAGTGACCACCACAGTAATAACAGAAGGCCAATTACAAACTAAACAGGGGTGATCCCCCTCCCCAACTTGGTTTACACAAAATTAAACTACTGTGGTTCATCACACCAACAGCGTCATGACCCAACACCTCCAAAGGATCTCTCCAAATGACTTCACAGTCATGTACACTGCCAGGAAATGCATGGGGAGATTCATTACATTTAGCACATAACTCAAAGTACTCTAAAATAGCCTGGGCAGTGTGACATAAGTAGTACAATAATGATAATTAAAAAAAAAGAACTACACAGGAATATCACAACACTAAAAAACCTAAAGTCTACAGACAGACTAACATACTGCCTATGGTGCATCCACTTATTTCCTACACTAACATTTGTACAAATGGGTGGATGACCGCAGTTGGGCCAGTGGTCTACCACAACAATTATACTGGAAGTAAAGTAAAAGGACGCAAAACTGAGTACTTGCTCAGATGTATTGAGTACTTACTCAGCTGTATTGCTGGTGTGGGTGTTATTTCCTGTTACTTCAGGAATCAGCTGATTGTTTCCATTTGATGCTTTCTCCCCCATTTAGACTTTCTACCTCTCTTATAGACAGCATTTAAAAGCAAAGAATTAAGAACGCTTTGACAAATTTAGAGACATTAAAAATACAAGGGAAGTTGGTAAATATTAGCATGGGGATGCATTCATTTGAACCATATGGGACCATCTGATTCCAGATACAAGTAATTCTTTAATCTTGCAAAGGCCTCAATTAAACTTTTGATTGAACTACTGCAAAAACCTAAGTCTGTCTGCAATTTTTATAATGGAGTTAAACAGGCAGTGTTAGCCAGAAAAAACCTGTAACCTACAAAGACACCGACAAAGGTAACAAAGCACTTCAATTTCAGATTCTCGCCTTAAAAACGACTGATAACCTTAAAAAGCATCGTAGCTGCTTGTGCTTTAAATTACATTCCCTTTATTACGGTTGTTTACGGAAAAGCCACCACATGGAGTACTGAGCTTTAATACTGAGCTACTGATCACTGATCAGGGCTAAAAGCAATCAAAAAAAAAAAAAGGTCAAGAAACCCACAAACATGCGGGGAGTTTAAAATGGGACTTGAATCCTGCGGTTCATCCGAATGACAGTTTCAAAGTTAAGCTTGGAGCTTGAGTGGAAGAAACGCATGCACACAGTAGGTCGCAAGGCACAGGATTAAGGGACATGGAACAGGTTTCTCGAACAGCCACAAAGCATGGATTTGAAGGCACAAGTTCAGTATGCAACATGAGGTTCTTCAGATCTTTCCACAGAAGATAAAGACTGCAGCCACAAACTGAAACCCCAAATGCAAGGACTTAAAGAAATGAGTCTCAAAACAAAAAACGTAGCCTTCCGTTGCTGGCGACTAGAGGTGTATAGAAGTGGGGAAAATATGCGACGCAAGTACAATTTCTGTGTCTGGGCGGAACTACATTATCACTTTTGTACAACATTAGAACAGACAGATGTACTGAAGAAAACACAGCTGCAGACCTTTACAGGCAGGAACAAAACTGTTGCATCCTGACGGTACAACTTTCATAGTCGATTAAAATTTAATCAATGAAAATACTTTTGGCTAAATTTTTTGAAGCCAGACAAAAAAAAAAAAGAATCTATCACCATATAGGTACATAACAGGTAAATCAATCGTCACCCATCTTTCAACTGCAGGCAGATTGTTTAATTTACTGAAATTCCTTTTGTCGCTCTTGTCATGGCCACCCTCCACCCTGAGGGTGACAGTTTAAGTTAAGTTAGTCCGGTAGAAGCACACAACCCCACTTCTCCTCTAGCCTACAAAACACGAAATGCACATTGGACAGGAAACTGAACAACCGGCTGAACACATAAGGTCAATCAACTACAATAGTCTTTTTTATTAGAAATCTTAAATACTACTGAAATAAAGGGGCTATACAGATCCACAGAAAAGACATGCTTTTATGACGTTTTACAAATTCTCCATATTCTAAGCAGAACTCTATCCATGGGCACCAACATACAATACCTTTTTTGCTCTTATCAAGAGTAATTATTAAAGTGTAAATCAAGTCTTTTTTTTGGTTTGAAGTCTTGTTTGTTGCGTAGGATATCCAAATGGGCAGTGAATTACTACAGTCTGAAATTAACACACAATTAAAATGTCAGCTTCATGAGGATGTTTTATAAAAACCTCCATTTCAAAAATCCCGGAAAAACTTCTATTTCAAATGAAAATTTGTTTCCACTAGTTAAAAAAAAAAATAAAAAAGAAACAGAAAAAACTACTATAATTTTAATAAACTCCCTTTGGTAAAAACTGTAATAAACTGTCATACAATTTAGCTTTTTATATATACTAACTTTAGCCACCTCTCACTAAAGTCCACTGAAAGCTTGTGACGCAGGCTAACAAATCAATGCAGATCTCTTTAATAATAATACAGTAATAAAAAAAGGTTGCACTATATACAGTAAATTTACAAAGAATGAGCACTGTGTGGGTTCTATAAGTTATTGACCATTCCTATTGTTGAGTGTTCTAGCTGATGTGCTGCTTCTTAGGCCACGGCCAGAAAGTACTGCATCATGGAGCTGTTAGTTTTGATTATACATATCAGAATATATAACTGTCATATTGACATTCATAAGCTATACAATTTTACAGTGTGTGGCCAGTAATTACTAAAGTGTGACTATATTATATTTTTACATTAATTGCTATGGATAACGCATCTATTCGACAAAGTCTGATTTATAACAGATTTATTAATGCTGCCTCTGAAAGATCAATAAAACCATGGGACTTGATTTTTTAAGTTTCCATCCCTTGACACAGAAAATAGCAAATAACACAGGGATATTGCTTGTATCTCCATTGTGTCTATCTCAGAACAAGCTACTTGAATACTTCCATGGGGAAAATCTTAATTTGGTAACACGTGGGCCAGAATGTTAAGTGCATCTTTCAGCCAATTATTATATTGAGCCAGGAATGACTCTTACTTAAAGTAATAATTATCTCATGTATTTTCACAGACAAACAAATGATCATGATGGCGTCACACATGAGGCCTGTCAATTACCAACCACTCAAACCTCCCGCCACTGGACACGACATCACGGCCCTCAACTGCGGCAAAGCACAGCTAGGTGACCCAATGGGCAACAAATCCTGCTTTTCTTCCACTATCTACTGCAGAGCGCCTGAAGTTACCTAGACCTGCAACCTGGGTTTGAATCTGGTAAGCAGCCATGTCTTATGCCAACAGAATCTGCAAAAAAAGAGTTGGTGGGTGTTCAGTTCAACCGGATGAGTCCCGAGTTTTGGCACCGAGGGCCTGCAATAAGCAGGCACAGCTAAAAGGTCATTAAAGATAAAATTGTGAAAAATGTAATATGCCAGCTGTGGCAACCAGATCTTTTCGTTTTTTGCTGCTGTGTTGGTCTACAAAGGAGGGCCCAGCCTCCACCCCGCCAGCCTGTCTGCAGGCCCTGACGGAGACCCACCCCTCTGCTTCCCAGAACACCTGCTGGCTATGGAGCTTTGCAAGCGGCCTGGTATTTGACGCGGTATTTGTTGATGGTCATGAAGTGGACGACTTCCAGCTCCCGGGTGGTGGTGCAGGGCAACAGTCCCTCCCGGCCTTCCCCCATCAGCCACCTGCTGCAGCCAGCAGCCATATCTGCGGTCACGTGCTCCTTCGCCCACTCGTCCACCCAGGCCTGGAAGCGTCGGTGAAGCCGGGTGCTGACCCTTTCGTGTGACTGCGGAGAGAAGCCCCTTATTAATACACAGGCAAAAATCGGCACCCTTCAAAGCCAACCTTCCTGAGTGCACAGGGTCACCATGAAAGGAGAAAGTGAAGTGTGGAGCAGTGCTGGGCAAAACAGCGATATTTTATCATAACCGGTAACAATTATATTCACGATATACATTTCAGAGCTGTCACAAGCATTGCGATACAGCACTACATTTAGTTTTATTTGCCAGATACCTCAGTCTAAAATGACATACAAACACAAGTAAGACAAATACCAAGTCAAAAATCGCAGATTGACTGGCTGTCAGCGTGTGTGAGCAGTTGACTCAGTTGCAGCATCTTCCACGTGTGCATTTGTCGTCATTTGCAAACAAAACTAATTGTTTATTATAACACTACAAGCAGTTTCTCTTGTAAGCATAGTCTTGCTAGCTACCGGTAAGTGATTAATATTCCTAGAACCACCACCAATATTGTGGCCCATGGTTATACCCAAAACCATGGTGACGTATTGCGAGCCCCTCAGATGGACGGCGACTTACCTGGTGAGCCCGCAGGAGGGCGGTACGCCTGTACATGTAATCCTCCGACTTGAAGACATACACCATCTTGTAGGAGTTCAGCTTAAACATGCACTCCATCTTGAGGTTCTCGGCACCCGTACCGGACTTCTTCCCCCCCTCCTTAGCCTCCTTCTCCTGCTGTTCTTGCCCCCGCTGGTACTTCCGTATGCGACGCAGGTTCCTAGTATGAGGGGTGGCACAGAACCCGGCGTAAGCACACGGGTGACGATGCAGATCCCTTCTGCAAGCTCCTTTAAGGGAACTCAGGACTGAGCATTCAGGAAACTTCAATGGTTAGAGAAGGGAATTACAAAGTCATTCAGCCGAGGAAGTGGTACTGATTTTTCCCCACTTCAAGTAAACCAAGACATAATTTGCACTCACCACATAGGCTACGAATGAGTAAGAGTGGAACCCACAATTCACAGTTTGCATTCTGGCTTCTACGGAAGCTGACTGTAAACCATCACGGCAGAGTATGAAGACTTACTACCTGCCCACATGTCCACAAGCTGCAGATACAGCCTGATAGCTCCAAGGATCTCTAGAGTTACAGTGATCAAACGATATCAAGAATGAACCCCTGCAGCTTTGGTTCACACTATACTGAAAGTATTCAATGTAATTAAATTCATTTCTCTCTACTTCTTAGACCCAATTGTTAATCGTAATTTACTTCAAAAATGATAAAAGAACAAATGTAAAAATGTAAACCGGTAGCAGGACAGAATATAAAATATTAACATTTTGGAAGATAAAAAAAACTGCAAAAAAGGGAAAAACTGCATACAGCCAAGTGTCTATAAGCGAAATCACATACAGGCAGTGTCCATCTTCGACATTTGGGAGTAAGTTTAATTTGGGCAGTTTGGAGCCCAAAAGGAAAATAAAAGCCAAAAAGAAGCATGACTGCATTGTATCTTTTCTATTATGACACAGTTGGCTAACACACAATAAACCCAGACTTCTAATCACTGCTCAGCGGCACAAACATCTACACGCAGATTGTACAAAAACTAAGCTTACAAACAATGAATAATGTACAACAATGTAGTTAAGGCAGAAGAAAAAAAACTCTTCATGGGTTTTAACTGTTCCCTTGTTTCTTGTCATGTAGTTCAGGTACATCACCTTATGGGGGTTTTAGCAGTAAACCATAAAACTTCAGTGCCAAACAAGCTCAAACTTGTTTGACAGTTTTAGTTGGAAGTTTAAGTGTTTCATCTATAGGTAAGTGCCACATTTAAGGCTTAGCCTGATGCAACTGACTAAACTCAAAACATTCTAGGGCAAGTGTCAAGTATATTCAGCCATCTAGAAAAATGCACACAGAGCTGGAGAGTTCCAGCTGATCATGCGACCACAATCTTACACTTGCGTCTGCCAGCAAGCTTCCTCAGTCATGGAGGAGTGCGCTGAGCACTGATCGCGCTGCTGACAGACACCGGCAGACCCTCACCTGGGGAGAAAGACGGGCTTCTGTGCGAGGTGTTCCCGGAGTTCCGGCGAGGTGGAGTCGGAGTTCAGGTACCTCCCTACGTAATCCGACCAGCGCTGCAAATCATGACAGGGGATTCTAATTAAGGTCACGCCTGCAGGTAATAATAACCAATCAAAAAAAAGATGTGCGAGGCCAAGTGTGTCTTGAGGTCTGACGGCATCTTCAATCCCCGCAGAGGTGTGTGCGCGTGCGGATGCAAAGCCATGCCAGGAAGCTCACCTCAGCCTCCATGGGCTCGTCAGAGTTGTCCTCCTCTGTGTCTAGCAGGTCCACCGTCAGCTGTACGTGGCCTTTGTTCTTCTGGAACATCACCTGTACACAAAAACAGCAGCAGAAGAGGTGAGTCTGTTCACACTAAGGCAGACTGCTCTTTCCACAGAGCTCCACTGGAGCAAGTACCTTGAAGCAGTTCTCGTCGGACATGAGCTGCTCTGCCCTGCGCTGATAGGCTGCCTCCTGGGCCAGCCTGGAGGCTTGCGTGGATAGCGACCCCCCGGTGGCGGAGTTCTGGCTCTCAGAAAGGTAGAGGTCTGTCACCTGCACACAAATCTCATCGCTCACGATATGCTGCAGCTAGAAAGAAAGAAGAAACCACAGAGTGAATGTTCTGCCTTGTAAAAAGCAGAAAGAAGCTCAAACATTTAGCCTGTAATCAACTGGGGGGGGGAATCTTCAGCAAGAGAAGATCCAGCCTAGCCACTAATTACTCAGTTTCACAATAATGGTTAATTACCATTCCTTAAAAAGCATATTCCACACCACATTAGCCAGGAAGGCTTCTTTATGTGTCACCTTAGTCTGGCCCTCACACTCAGAATATGCCAGCGATAGAGGACACCAGGCCGCATGAAGAACACAGAGCAGCAATTCATACTGGGGGCATCTAGAGGGCACTGACCTGCCTGACGATGCTCTGAATGAGCTTGTCCATCGTGAAAGCCATGTAGGCATGGATGGTGAACATCTCCCGCAGCGAGTCTTCATACTGAGAGGCGTCCATGTTCCCGTCGAGAAGGTTGCGGACCATCTCCAAGAAGGCCGAATAGTAGTCTTCTACCTCAATATCCACTACATCAGGAGGGACAAGTCACATGAGATGCAGAGATTAGTCAGAAGTAGTTTAATGGTCCAGCAAGAAAAGTAGATGATCAACCAGAGCAAACAACTGCTTCACACAATAACTGTATTACTACAGGTCACTTCCTCACACTGTACAACGGGAACCATTCCTTCAATTTCATTTTATCAGATGTTTGGTACACATTAAATTGAGCAAATGCAGGTTTTTTTGCATGCGATTCAAAAAACATGTTTCCTGGAAAATCCCAACAATTGTAAACTTCAGTTTTAAGCGAGAAGCTCTGCATATGTGTTCCTTCTCATGTTAAACAGTTTCAAATGAACAGGGCCAGAAACTGCAGAACAGAGAATGGCACCGCTGCAGTGATGTGCGCAGCGCCAGTGAGCGGCGGCGTCAGTGGCTGCAGGCCCTGCTCATACTCACTGGGCTCCTTGAGCCGCAGCTGGACGGCCGGAGTGTCGTTCTTGTCCCTCTTGAGGCCCAGCACCTCGCGCTCCCATGCTCGCTCCCGGCACTCCTCCTCGATCTGCCGCTCTGCCTGCGTATAGATGCGCAGGAGCCGTGCGCACAGCGTCTGGTGCAACCTCAGGAAGATGTACCAGTTGTTGTTGACGTAGAAGAGGTTGTAGGCGTCGTCTGAGGCACGCAGCTTCTGGGCACCTGCGCTGCCGAACAGGAGCCTCGACTTGGTGGGGCTCCCCCCCGCGCCGCTGCCCCCTGCGCCACCGCCCACGCCGTTGTGCTTCTTAGCCCCGCCCTCATCCAGCTCCGCCTCTTCCTCCTCCTCCTCTTCCACGTCAGACAGCTCCCCGCGCTGGGCGAACAGCATGTCGGGGATGAAATGGTGGACCACCTGCTTGATCTTGTACTTGTCCTCTTTCTGAATGCCGGTCTGCCTCTTGACATGATGGATAATGAGTGTGGCAGCATCCTCCAGGATCTGACTGTCCTCGTAGGTCAGGCTCAGGTGTGGCCCAGCACTCTCTTCTGACGCCTGTTCCTGCCGCTGCAGGGCAGGTAAGAGTGAGTGACTAGTAAATAATCCAGATGCAAAACAAATACGTCAGTTTTTAAGACCTGCTCTTGAAACAAGCAAGTGTGAATGACCTCAACAATCCAGAAGAGCTCAAATACCCTATTTTCCAGCGACATGGAGCCCAGCCATTTTCAAATCTGGGATGGGTTACCACGTACAAATTTTCCACATGGCCAGGTGATTTGATCGATAACTGATTTGTCTAATGATTGATTTGTCTCATATCACCAGTGCCCACAGGGGAACAACTTGCCAGCTATTAGTGGTATAACTTTACATCTTTTTATCTATTCCGTGGAAAAAGAAAGATCAATCTACTGGCCAGATTTAATTAATTGTAAACATGTCGCAGGTGAAATAAATATTGTGGCAGTTAAGTAGAGAAGAGATCAGGAGGTGGACAGCAAAGCTCGATTTTTAGCAGCTTATTGCGTGATACTTCAGAGGACGGCGGTACAACAGCCAGCGGGAATAAACACACTAACAAACACAGACTGTGTTATACAGCCTTTAAGGAGACAAATGGACACGGCCAATAGAGACTGAGCACAGTGAGTCATACTCTGAAAACATTCTGGAGACTGAAAGGCTCAGTTTTTCAGCTCAGCTGCTTATAAAAATTTTTTTAATCAAACCGATCTAAAACAGACAAAAGTAAATATATGGAATTCATATGGACTTTAGTCCCACTTCGGCTTATGTAATGTATCTGTTCCGTCCCCTTTAGAATTTGGTGGAAACGTGGGCCGGTTCTCAAAGGGCGCCGTGTGAGAACCAGTCCAGCAACGGCACCAGTACTGTGTCAGTGGAAATGAGGTATAAAAATCCACCTGAGGTATTATGATGACGATGCTTTCAACCTCCATAAAAACCTTAAGTCGTCAAGTGCTTCATTAGAGACCCATTATTAAGAGCATGTAGGACTGAATTATTTAGTTTAGATGAATTTATTATACACTGGGAAAATCAGAAGGCACTTGAAACATGCGAATTCAATAACTATGGAGTGGTACTTTCTCTCCCATTCCTCCTGGAAGGTCAGACAACCGTATGGCTTCTGAAATCCTCATACCTCGTCATAGATGCTCTCGATCTCGTTCAGCAGCGACTTGGATCGTAGGACCTTGGTGTCGTTCTGCTTGAAGTTTATGCCCTGGTGGTCCAGGGACTTCAAGTAGTATTTCTCATTCTGCTCCCTCCAGATCTTGTTGAAGCCCCTCTGAGCTTCCCTCCACTCCTCCTCCTTAATCTTTAACCTGAAAAACATTTTATCATCAAGTGAAGCTGTATAAGAGCAGATTGCTTCTTTACCCTGAAAACTGGAAACAGCCATCATCTTTTCAACAGTTATATGCCCTAACTTCACCGAGGTCCGTAAAATTTTAGAATGATTTTGATAAAAGTACATGCAGACCGAAACCTATTTTTTCCTTTTAATAAAGTTACCAATTAAAAATAAGAATTGAAAGAAAGCCTTAGAGTAGCTTCCTCACAAATATAACCCTTTTAAAGCAAAAAGGATTCAGCTTTAATGATACCATTCTATTAGTTCAGTGGTGGTGCCTGACTTTCATGCAGCTAATGTGCCAGTGGAGTTGCCCTGGGCTTTGGCTGTGGCTTCAAGCGCCTCACCTCTTCAGCACAATCGGGACAGACACTGCAGGATTCTTCTTCAGACCATCAATGATGTCGGGGGCCTTGTCCCCGTATATCCTCTGGATGGCTTTGCGGTGGATAACCTCAGAGGAGCCGCCCATAGTGTTGTCCAGGCGAAACTTGGCTTGTTCCTCAGCGGACATGCGGGACAGCTTCTTCTGCACGGCTTCCAGCACGCGGATCGTGGCCAGGTTAGTCTCCAGCACCACATCCAGCTGTGGACAGGACAGCTTACATACTCCACGCAGATATAAAGCACTAGTCTTGAAAATTTGTTCATGTTTTTGACATATTAACCAAAAAGAGAATCAAAATACATATACAAAGCAATGGGAAAACAAATTCCTGAAATAATGATTTATTGGTTTGACCTTTTTTTTTTTACCTCAAAGCGTTCATCCTCGCATCTATAAATATGCTCCTCATACTGGGTCTTTTTGGAACTGACAAAGGTTGAGTCCTCGGACCAGGAGGGGAAGGACACCCAAGTGTCATTGAGCACCTGAAAGGGTCATGGCACAAACGGGCTGTTAGTGCCTTATGAGCCACTGCTGCGGGATGGTACAGGAACACGCACCTCATTCAAATCCCCCTCATACACAAGAACCTGAACACACCTGCACTTGGCAGGTTCCTCTGTGGGTGGGACAAGATGCTGCCCCTCTCCATTAGTTGGGTGACAGCCACTCTGCTGCTGGTCTCTCCCACCTGTTACTCATCCCCATGTCTCTCTATATGAGTATTTCACTTTATTTCTAACAGTCAGGCTAAAGACCCCTTCAGTTTAAATCTGAATACGCAGAAAATTGCTGTATTCTTTAGACAAGCAGTGTCCCTACTTTCCAAATGAAATATAAATTCAAAGCATTTTTAAAGTACTGGTTTGGATAACCATTTTCATTCCAACTCCACCACTATAAAGGGGTACCCCCAAAATATAGAATTCCTTCAGAAGCTCCCATCTCATTTTGCGCAAGAATCACCTCTTTACAGAGTGGTATTCTCCCCTTGTACCTCGGCCACTGGTATCTCTTAGGCAGTGGCCAGGTTTACACACTGGGCTCACCTCTTTACAAAGGGGCGTTCGCCCTGTGCATCTTGGCTGCTGGTAACTCTTAGGCAGTGCCCTGTAGCTGGACCCAAGCCTCTTACAGGAGGCATAGTCAATCTCCATGGCGATGCCCTCAGTGGCTCGCTCCTTAGGGAAGCTCTCGATGTGGGATGACTCCCTGTATCCCAGGAAGTTCTTGAACCAGTTGAACAACTCTGGGAATTTTCTATAAAAAAGTGAATATGCAACAGGATCTTAGTAGTTTGTTCAGCAGCATAAAACATTCAGAACATAAACTGAGAATTTGTTACAATGGCATATTTAAATAAATATGTTGAGAGGCATAAAAAAAAACATTTTCAAAGAGCAGAAAGTGTAATAGTAGGATAACCTTCATAGAAATCTAAACTCAAAGTACTTTATAGTAAAATTTCTCGTGCAACACTCACCCCAGAAATGGCAGCACGAGCTGCACCAGCTCTGCGCGCGATATCACCTCCTGGTTGAAGATGTCCAAGCAGCGCAGGAAGTTCTCGTAGGCCTCAGAGCTGCGCAGGGCCTTCCGCACCTGCAACGCACACAGCTGAAGCACACCTGCAGAGGCTTATGCTTACACTGAACGGTCACATTTACACACATGAAAAGCACACTCTCCATGTATTCTGCAGTACAAAGAATGAAAAATTCGGCAGTTCATCTTCCTCAAGCTCCCTTTACTCAACTCCGCATTTTATGTGAATAGTAATGCATCTGTTACTTGTCTTGACTGTGCCATTACCCATTTAAATTGTCTATTGTCTGTTATTTATTTGAATGCTTTTCTTTATACTGTGGGAGGCTGGCTGACAGAGTAGCACTGAACTGCATGTGTCACACATAGAGAATAAAACATCTTGACTCTGAGGAGTGGATTAAAGATCTTAGTTGGTAAATGTTATCAAAGCAGCAGAATGCACCAAGCTGTGGGATCCCTGCTCACCTTTTCAAAAAAGACAGACTCAGTGCCAATGCCATGTTTACCAACTTCTGGCAGAGGCTGGTCTTTCAAACCCAGCAACTTGGCCTTCTTCTGCAAAAAAGAGAGAAGTCATACAAAGGGTTTAATGGTGAGGTGATCTGTGTCTGCCATGCATCTGTGCCAAAACTCATGTAAGCTTACAGCATCTGTGAACTGGCACCTAAAAACCCTACAGAGCCCACAGAAATGGTTAACATTATGGTGAGCAAACAGTACATGGTCAGAAGTACCATAAGAGGTCATCCACATCAAAATATAATGTAGTTTTCACCAATTTGACAGCCCGTAACATATGCACAAATGAAGTTTCTGGAGTACATGACTATGTAGAATTTTAGTAAAATATGCATCTTCTTAGCAAAGAAATCTAGTTTGATTGTTAAATTAAACCGAGACAATTAGTTTGACATTGAAACAGTCTCCATTCTACCAATGCAAGGGTATGGGAGTCTAGAAAACATGCAGGTGTTCGGTACTAGGGCCCAATGTCAGTTTGCAGAGAGAACTGGCCAATATCAGGATTCCACCACTTTGATGCAAATTTATCTGTGAAAATCAAGATTTTAAGTACTGATAATGTCTGATAATAACAGGTATTATGAGAAAAGGAGATGTCACTCGAGAAAATGAGAAGCTGCATTTTAAAATCATAGCTTGGGGATCATTAGTAAGTGTTACAATTCAGTCCAGGGTCACACCGTGACAGAATGCGTGCATAGTTATATATGGTAAAGACCAAAAGTAAATCCCTATTGCCCTGAGTTTTATTTACAGTGGTTAGACCTACGTGGCGTGAAAGACGGACACCCGGCGTCGAATGTGGATTTTGCAAAAACAAACACCTACCTAAAGGTACAAACTCGCTACCATTCCTACACTGGACAAAAGAAAAGGGTGTGAAGAGACAATAGACTACAGCTAACTGCCCTGAAAAACCCCGAAAACAAACACCACAAGAGCGTATAATGAAAGCTGCCCAAGTCTCGTCATCCAAGGGGAATTAACAACCAGCAAACGGTGAAAACCAAATACACAATAAAAACACAAGACAACCTACATCCAGAATGGCCCAAGTAGAGTCACACATCATATAGTTATACATAATATCAGAGTCGCCAGTGATAATATTATGCCACACAAAGACTTTACAACTGAAACTGATTTTTTAATGTATGAACACAGTACATTAGACAGACATTAAGAACCAAAGTGCTTTATCAAACAGCCAATACTCTTTAAAATTTGCTAGTTTGAGAGCTTATTGTAAAAGTTTGTATTAAATAATAGTAATATTTTATGGTTAAGTTATAGGTTTTATTTTTTTTACATTTAGATCAAGTCTTTGAGAGTTCCTGCTCTTTGATACATCGATGCGGTAAGATGTTAACGACATCAAATCTCAATTATCTGAATTTTAGCTGCTTGACATGGGAGACAACACCTTCACATCAGCTGGGCCCTAACCTGAATGGCAACCTCAGCATAAGCAGCAGCACATTCACTCTCTGGACAGGCTTACGGTTTGATCTTAAGACTCACACAGTACTGCCCATGTGGTCTGTATAAGGTGCAGTTTACCTTGACAGGGGGCGTGGTGACACCAGCCGAGTGCCTTCGGATCTGGCAGCCGTTCTGACTGGGCCGCTGCTTATTACCGAGCTGCGGCTTCTTGATGGTGCCCCCGTGGTCGTTGCGCACAGACTCCACCTTCTCCGCTGTCGTCTTGCTTAACAGCTGGGAATAGGGACAGCAACAGCAATAAGACATGACCTTTATATCCAAAGCCACCTGGCATTCACGCACTGCTGGCCTTCTTAACTAAAGACCATCTTGAAAACATGGAATCTAATTTGCGAACTAGTGCAGTATTTGACAGATGACTAAATGTTCCCATTTATTTCAAGTAGAAGCGGTTTTACATGGATCCCCGTACAAGCAACAATCAGTAGCTAAAACAACATGGATTCTGAGACAAAGGGGCTTCGGTTATAAGCTACGCGACTAGTCTCAGCTAGAAGTCTAATGAATTAACTTCATCGCCATGCAAGAGCTGTACCCACCACAGAGTTGTTTGCATCTGGCAGGAACTGGCCGAATTCCGAGAGCAGGTCCTCCTGGTTCCTGAAGAGGCGTGCAACCTGGGCGTAGACCTCCTGCTCTGTGAGGGCCGGCGTGTAGCTCCCCCCGGCCTCCTTGGCATTTCGCTGCTCCTTCTGCACAGGGAAGCACACGGCATTAATGGAAGGGGCCCAGAGCTGGGTGGGGGGACAGAAAAGGGAGACTCAGGGAAGCCTTGAGGACTGAACTTACAATCCAGAAAGCATTATGGAGGAACCATGTGCTCTTCATACAGAACAAGGACCTTATAGCTCACCGCCTCCATTGTCACACAATGCAGATCACCCATACACAAAAATACTCAGAGGAGAACCCATGCCTTCATCCCTAGAAGGCTCAAGTTACCAATCCATAAAAAAACAAAGCTGGAAACTGGCAGAGCACAGCATGCCAAACCCAGGGGCCCACCTGATACGTGTGCAGAATCTCCAGGAAAGATTTGTAGATTTCAGGCTGGCCTTGAAAGCGGTTCTTGATCTTGTTGACATAGTTGATGGCGTGGTTGAACTCCACCGGCTGGTTGTTCTGCAGGACGGGGGCACCTGTTGGAGTGCTGCTGGCTGGAGTGTGGGGCTGCATGGGCGGCGAGCGAGGAGAGGCATAGGGCGGGATGGAAGGGTTGGGTTGGCTGCTGGGCGTCAGGGCTGGAGACTGCAGTGGCTAAAGAGAACAGCTTCAGTGAGGCTCCACTCAGCTGAGGCAAACTACCAGCTGCGATAGAAACATTATATTATGTTTTACATCATACAGGCTTGATACAAAGGTAACAAAAGTAGTTATGACTTCAAAAGCAATAGAAAATCATCAATATCTCTTTTTACAACTTCCAGAGAGCTAAACTATATCACTGCTGTATAGGCCAGTGGTGGCTTCTCTCTGTTGGCTAGTTGTCTCCAACTGCAGTCATCATGCATTCGTTTCACATAAAGCGATTTAAGATCTTTAGTTCATCACTTCTTAACCTGGTGAACAATTTTAAGTTTTCAGTCTGATCAGCAGTCGTCCTTTATATACATTATATTAAAGCTTCCAAGGTAACCCACATAAGCCAAAAACAAAAAGTAAAAAATATTAAAAGGCATTCAGTTAACATTTTTTCACTGAGATTACATACATTCTGAATGGTGGCATTAATATTTACCAATTAATTAAACCAGTTTCAGTGACTGTTTCAATTCAACCACAAGCTACATTTAACTACCTCACTAGCACTAATTAAAATATTCTGTCAGCAGATGTCGGTAAAAACGCTTCAAATCAGCAAGTTCTTCATAACAGAAAACCGCAGGATAGCACAGGAAGAAACGAACCCGCAAGAAAAGACACTTTAAAATTTTACAGCACAATACACACAATGAATTAATAATAATCCACAGGAAAGTCTTTAAAAGTACCTGAGGAACTGAAAGGCATTGTTATGGTACCTTTAACTTGAGTACCTGCATAGTATTGGCAATCATCTACTGGATTTGGTGTTTTAACGGGGGAGGACTTGCTAATGGCTGTTTTTTTGGGAGAAAGGGTTTCAAAACTGAATAAACCATTGGGATAAAGCCAGCTGCTATTCATGCAAAATCTCCAAGAAAGGTGCCACCTTGTTTATTTAGCAGCTGATGAAGTAGTTAAGAATGTACGAGAGGTCTCTGCATTTCACCATGCACCTACCATTTAGGCAAAAACTAGACTCATGACATCAGTCAAAGCGATCTTATTAAAAGCAGACTGTTGCACTCCTGGTATCCAAAGTGTCAGCCAATGAGAAGACGTGTGAAAGTCACAAACATATTTAGCAGAAGAGAAAACTATTTTAGGCACAGAGTAAAGAGGAATCTGCAAAATTAGTGAAAAGTGAAAAACACTGAAGTAATGTCACACCATATGGCGCTACTATGCCTTGAAACATCACTATAGTAATATTATTACTATTATTATTAATAATAAATAAAGCTTATGACTTACCTTACTCATTTTGGCCGGAGTTGGCTGGGCAGGTGGAGGGGGGGCAGCAGTGCTGGCTGCAGCCGCGAGGTGAGCCTGATGCTGAGGGGGGGGGACAATGGGAATGTTCTGCACGGAGATACCGTGGGGGGTTATGTGGTGGATCTGCCCCGGGGTTGTGACATTCACCAAGTCGTTGGTCTGCACTTCTATTTTGTAGCCAGGGGGCAGAAATGTGTTGAATCCCATAATGAGGTCAGGGTGACCCTTGAAGAGCTGAGACACCCTGCTAATCACCCCTGGGGTATCAATGCTGTAGGCACAAAGCAACAGCAGTGAGGTATCAATACCGCGATCAATGCTGTAGGCATAACAAAACACCAGTGAGAACTCACTCGTTTTAACACCCTATAGAAAGAAGATTACAGAACCTGCTGCGTTATTTATTACACTGATCTACTTCTACTTGCATGTATTTTTTTTAAATAAACCCAGCAGAATCAGCAAATGCAGGCATGTCAGACATAACAGTGCCAGCACCATGCTCTTTGAAGAGGGTACATGACTCTTATAAAACCAAATCATAAAATCATAAAAGGAAAGGTGGAAAAGCATTTAAAATGACATTACCTTTGAGACTTGAACTCCTTCATGATGTCAAGGAAGTCATTGTATACTTGAGGTTGACTTCCAAACTGCAGTTTTACCTGGTCTAGGTAAGACAAAGCATCTTCTACCTGCAATGACAGAGACCACCTTTCATAAACATACAGCGCAGATTCCAAAAAAAAAAAAAAAACCCCAAAATTCATTTTGCCAAGAAGCTCTCTCAGTCCTATGCAGTTTGCTGAATAAAACATTACTTATAAGGTACATACAGCTAACAAGTATGACTCTTCATTATTGATCCAAAGTTATTAATACAGATCAAGCAGAAAACCCCTTCAACAGAATATTGTGTGTAACATTTAAAAGCATAATTAAACCACAGAGATATTCTATCCAAATGCAGTGCATTTTGCCTCCAGAATCTTGCTTTCAATAGTAAAGTACATCTGTCATATTAACGAACAACCTTGGCCTGGTGGTGCAAACTTCAAGCTGGCCAGACGGCCAAGCTCAGAAATCACTGGGTGCCTGCTCTTCATTCCCGTTCCAACAGAACACTTAAGTAAGCTTACAGTAATTAAAGGGCAATTACGATGCCTAACGACTATGCGGAGCGTCACAGAGTGAGTTTGATGAAAATGCTTCTACAGTGAAGAGATGAGTGAGTGTGAAGGAAGACATACTGGTGACAGCAAATCAGAATCGGTCGTTCTCACTAAGGTCAAAGCTCCATCTAGAATTGGGGTTCCCAAGCTTTTGATATCTGCCCATTGATTAAATGCACAAAAATTTCACAGAGCTGTAAAACAACGGGGGGCCGGCTGCTATGTGCACTGGCAGTTTGATCTGCAATTTCAGAAGTTTTATCATTTCCAATTCCTGGGATGTAAACAGAATATATGAACGTGGGGGTCATAAAAAATAGAAACTAGTTTAATTTTTGGAAATTAACCAAGCACTCCATAAAAGCAGAAGCTTTTTGAGGGCAGTATTCTGTTGGACAGGGGGTTGGGGGGGCCTAATCTAGTGTACACAACGAAAGTGGAGACCAGAAAAAGTCCAATTGGAATATTCAGCTTCTTTAGAAATCATGGGCACACACAGTGAGTGAAACCCGACAAAGCCCAACCACGGTTAGCCACGTCCTCTATACATAACCACTGTTCACTACAAATCTGGCACTACTAGACAGAACTGGGAGATGTATAGATAAAATATTGATTCGCGATTATGAACTTTCATATCGTCGTCATCAGTTTGAGTATAGTCATCATAGTTTTCTTGCATAATTAACAGTCAGGATGCACTATTTTTAAACAAATTCCATCAAGGCATGAGTCAGTCATGCGCTCTATAACTATTAGTAAAACAATTTGGTTATCATAATCAGAAAATTCAAAACCACCTGTAATATTTTACTGCTCCCTATACACAAATATAATAAATACTGACAGTGAAAATCTCTGAAAATATTGAGATATCATTTATACGGCATATTACCCAGCTAGAACACCAAGTTCATTGGTGCCCGATTAAAAGTACTTGACAGCCAACGGACACTCATACAAGTTTAAGTCCACGATGCCTAAATACACCTTTATAATACTAGTATGGGAACAAGCAGGCCCACGGGGTGCCTCCTAACCTTGAGCCTCTGGAACTGCTGCTGGCCCTGCATGGGGGCGGCGGGTGCTGGTGGGTGCGGATGGCTCTGCACTCCCTGAGCCCCATGTGTGCTGGCAGCAGGACTGTGGTGGTGTGCCCCACCATGTGCAGCAGGCCCAGGGGGGTGCCCATGGCTGCTGGAGCTCTGGGCCACAGCGGGAACCTGTGGCACAAAGAGGAAGCAGCAACAAATGTGAAAACGCAAAACTAAACATGAAGGATTTCCTGTGCAGTATTACACACGAGGCACACAAACTGCAGTGTAAACTGCAGTGTTTACAGACTCTGTGTCACATGTACCTGATATGGTGGCGGCACGGAGTACTGGATGCTGGCGCTGGGCTGCATGCTGTCCGCCACGGCCTCGTAGACAGCTGGCGCAGGGGCCAGGACGCGGTGCTGGAAACCGTCAGTGCCACCCGAGAGCCGACGCTGCTGAGAAGCAAAAGCCGGTTCCTGTTCCTCCAGGCGTCGCTTCATTGTGGATGCATAATCGAGGGGGGGGGCCGCAATACCTGACCGGACAAAGGTGAGTCAACAAGGCACTGAAGTGGCCAGCGGACTCAGAAGTCATTGGCGAGATACTTCGGCGCCAACATCCTTATCGCTCACGCCAATTCACAACTTAATTACAGAACCACAGCAAAATTAATGAACACTGTTTTTGAAGAGCATCCACAACAAGCCTTGGGGAATTTGCAAAGCAAAATGAGCCTTGATCCTCGTCCCCCCAAGGATGATGTTAATAATCCACCACTGTTTCCACACCCAGGTTTTAATTGAACTGGTCAGACATGACATTTTCTCTCCTCCTGAACCACATTTAAATATAAATACGTACAACTAAATCAACAAATCAGCAGTAACTTTGACCTAAACAAATCTTCAATGAATACTGCACCTCTCAAATTAAAAAAAGTATTTATGACTGTATTTAACTGACAACCTTATTGGTGACACAGTCAATATTAATTATATTTCCAAAAACTCCACGGTACTTATCAGAATTAGTGAAACTGTTGTTTAGATTTAACAAACAAGATTTTTACCACTTGTACCTGCAACTGGATGTAAAACAGATGTCTTTAAAATATATTAAAGTGCCACAGTTGCAAAACTAAACAACTGAAGGCGGGTTTCACATACAATTCGCGGTGAGGATTTCTCCCCCCGAGTGAGATGGGTCAGGGTGGCTCAGCAGAGTTCAGCATAACATTAAAGCATTTGTCAAGGAACAGGGCGTGAAAAACCACCGACATCACGCACCCTGTGTGACAGACCACGGTTTTAACACCACGACGAGGGATTCCTCATCACGACACGTCCGAATAACTTAGACAGAATCCGCCCCGCGGCCGACAGGACGGAGCCACGCCGGCACACAAAGCCGGCTAGTTTGGGACACATCCACGGAGTGCTCCGCCACTCGCGGGTACTTATCCGGGCTAAATGCCGGGCTAAAAGAGCAACAACAAATGAGATGGCATTACGCCGTCGTAAAGTCATTTATAGCCAACTAAAAAAAAACATGCTCTAAATAAAAACTACCATAAGATATACTGAGCAATGTCGGGCTAATGTCGCAATGAAACACTGCTAGCCGTCCGCACGGTGAGCGACCGCGGGGGAAGGGGGTCTCGCGGCGCCGCTCCGGCTCGGAAGCACATTCTGAATGAAAATCGCCGGACGGAGCCGGGCAACGCGACGGGGTCCGGCTGGCTGACGCCCGGCCGGCCTCCTGCGGGGGAGCGGGGAGCCCGAAGCGCGGAGCCCGCCGCGGAGCCGGACCCATGCTGCAGAGCCCGGTGACGTCACCGAGACGCCGCTGGCCGCGCGCCCGCGGCCCCCCGGGGGGGGGGGCTCATTCGTTACCCCGAAATTCCGGACACGTTACAAACTACACGTCGCCTCGCGTATCCAGCATAAGCACAATCCGCTAATCCGATAACCAGGCAGCAGCGGCGCGCGTCCGCACCGACTCGCTCCAGGGCCAAAAAAATAAATAAAGTTCTGGTGGGTCTCGCGCAAACGCGCCACGCTCCCGGGGGCGCGCGGGTCCGGGCCGCGTCATACCGGCCGCCGACTTCCAGGGCAGCTCCGGCCAGCGGGATCCATGCATTTCCATACAGCTGACGGAGGCGGCAGGCTGCCTCGCCGTGCGCCGTGCGGGGGGTACGCCGGGCAGCGTTACTGGCTGTCCCTGCTTTACGTTCGGACACTTATCCTGGAGAACCGAGCCAAACCCGCTCCGTTCTGCAGCCAGACACACGACGTTACCAGCGACAGCCCCGCACGCCGCGACAGACGGCCCCATCAAGTCCTGTGTTTATAAGTAGCTAGCCATTAGTGATCGCCCCCCCACCCCCCAAGCTAACCAGCTAGCTGGCTAATCGGCACCGGTTACTACACTAGGGGAAACGGCACGTAGACCAGGAAATCGCGGCAAACCGCGTAGGAAAACACAGGCAATCGGAGAATTAGCCACCCGTCTCGCCCCACGAGCGGTAATGCTGGTACGGTCGGTGCCCCGAGTCGCGGGGACCAGCATGTTCCAGGCGATAAAGGCGACCTTTGGCTATGCTACTAGCGGCAACTCGACTGCAGCATTTTTATTTTCGCCCGAGAGGGACAGACAGTGCCCCTTTCGCCGCCCCCCTCGCTTTGCGGCCTGTCACAAAAGGTAGGCGCCGTGCTCGAGTGCCGCCGGCCCGCTGGAGGAGCGAGCCTCACGGCTCTCCGGGCAGCCGGAGAGTGCATCGGCGGGACGACGTGCGGGTGTACCGCCCGCCGATGTAGCGCAAATCCGCGGCTTCGGGGGAGGGGGCTCGTACCTCGGAGCGGTAACGGGGAAGAAGGGAAAGTTCCGTGGAATAATCACGCAGGGTAACAAAGCAGGGGGGGGAAAAAAACTCGAAGAAAACTCCTTAGCGAGCTAGCAGGCTAATCCAGCGGGAGTGCGATGCGACGCGACGCTGACAAACGGGGCTGGGAGCCGCCGGGCAGCCCGCACATGTACGGCGGCGAGCGCCGAACGGGTTCCGAACACCGCGGCTCGCCGCTCAGCATCACTCGCCCAAACCCGCCCCTTACCCAGGCTCACCGCACCGAATCCACCGGGCACTTTTAGCGGCTTTCCCCCCCGTTTCGGCGGAGCGAGCGATTCGAATGAACTCACCTCCTCGTAACACTTGTGAACTGGGGACAACTCGTTGTCTATTTGTGTGTGTGTGTGTGTGTCTTGCCTAAAACGCTGCGGGGATTTTAAAAACTGAACGCGCGTAAGCGAGCCTGCGGACACGGAAATATACTAGCGTGTAACTTTTTTTAAAACGAGCAAAATAATAAAAATTTAAACGGCCAAAGCGCCACACCGCAAAAGGAAAATTCTCATCAGAAAACAACCTCCGTTCGCGTCTTGTCGGGAGGCGTGGCTCTAACAAGTTGGGCAAATCCCCGCCCAATTTCAAACGGCCATTGGATCGCGTTCGCGAAGGGGGGCTAATCTTCGGGTATTGATTGGAAACCGGTCAAGCCAATCAAAGCCGAATGAGAAAAAAAAATCATAAAGAGGCGGGGCCTCCTATCCGTCCTCGCCATCGCACAGCCCACTAGAAGCTGATAGGGAGATAAAATCACATGAATAATAAAAAAAAACCGAAGAGGATTGGTAAAATTTGCGTCGATCAATTTGAATCGATTACTTCTATATCTTGTCGCCAATCTGCAGAACCCATTTCTATTCTGTCTTATGGCTTGCGGGAAAGAAGGACCCGAACGAAAAAAAAAATGCAATCACGTTGCATGCGTCTCGTGTTTACTGCAACGAGGCACTCAAGGTTGCACGGAACGCACAGCTGTCGTGGACGTTCACGCGTCAATTTGGCATTTTCCGGACGTTCCCCCTGAATTTGTCGCTCGTATAAGAATCGAACGTGCTACGACATTGGGTAAGGACAGCTGTCAGAGACGAATACGTTAAAACAGCCGAATTGAAGATGAGAACCCAGTGACCCCCGTGACATACCTAATTCGGACACATATTTACGGGCAAAAACAGCGGGAGTAGTTCGAGATGCACAACACAATGAATAGCGACCGTATTAGACAACTTCCTGAAGTTCTCGCGTCACGTGACCATTATTTAGTCGCCATTTGAAGGAGGCACGTACGTCGGAAGCGGCTATTTGCTTGGCGCCACCTAAATCGGCGTCGCTAGCCAATCACCGGAGGGCATTCGCCAATGGGGCGGGGCTTTCGGGCTAGCATCAGCCGGAGAGCCCCGAGGTCTGAAGCACTTGATCGGGATTCCCGTCTTTCTCCTCGCCGACCGAGTTCGGCGCTCCGTCACCTCCAGCCGCAGACGAAGGGTATCATCGCTGCACGCCACGTTTTATACGTAGCGGACGCTGTGAATTCGGCTTAGCTCCGAGATACCCCCCCCCCATCTCGCCAAGCACAAAAAATTGAAGTAGGCGCCATGAATGCTGTTCACTGAAATGAAAACGAAAGTTGGCTTCTAGGTGTGTGCACAGGCGCTCCGATCGGGGCTCGCTGGATAGGCGACATCGGCCCTATTATGGTTGCCTGGAAGGTGTGGCTACAAATTCCTTAGATGACGGCGCTCTGTCCTTTACACTTAATGCGCAGTTAAGCCATTTGATGCGTATTTTCCGGCAGCGTGTAGTTTGCACGGTATTTACACCTAAGCTTCACGGTTTAGTATGATACGCATCTATTCCCGGTGGCTCAGTATTTTTTTCTTAATTTGGCACTACACTGTAATCGCAATGTAGCTACATTATGCTCTCTAGGTGGGTCGCTAGGAAAACAATACCGTAGTTTCAGTGCAAATCGCACGACGAGCGCCGCCACTCTTAAACATTTCCTTCCAAAGACAATGCGATGGCAACGCAAGAATTCGGCGACGTGCAAATATTTAGCCAGACGCAGGACGATGGCGTTTCATTCTGAATAACGATACTGAGCAAGTTCGCGTCCGCGTCGTTTGATAAGAAGTAATATTAAAAGAAAGTAGTTGTCGATTCGGATTTCTAAAACGAGTGCCATAATGATTCCGACAGTCCGTCGTCACTCTGGACTCCTGACAAAAGCAGAAGCACTTTCCCCGGTGCTCGTCTTTCCTATCCCGAGACTGAACACCTTTAATGTCTCGTTTTATTACCACCTACCCGAGTCTGCGCGAAACCTACACAATGAATGCCTCCACTTTTGCAATGGAAGGAACTGACTACGAGGCGACAGTCCCTTTACGGCTGACACATGGACTAAGCGATTGATTTGCACTGAAAAATAAAGCACGGAACTAGCTAAAGCTATATTTTGATTGTCAAAGACCGACGTCGAGCTTCATCGCAACTATGCGGAGCACTGATCTCGGCGGCGGCGTTAGCACAGAGCAGGTAACCGCGGTTCCACAATGGAAAATGCACTTGCTGCGAGGTCGACACAATAAAAGGAAACGTATATCGTTTAGGTTCGTTTTTTTGAATGGGGAAAAAAACACCATTCACTGTCAGGCACCCTTCCGATCGTGCATTTATAATCGCGAAACACCAAAACAGGTCAACAGAGATCAAGTTTCATTCAACCACTTCAAACGCGCATTATAGTAGCATGTGGTTGTATTACTGATATTTTTATGTTTCTGACAGACTAGTTAATAGTTAGGTACATACCCAGAAAAAGATCCTCTTACTCCGGATTCGTGTTTGTAACAAAACAGTTGAAAACGCCCCCTTCCTCTAGCATTGGCTTACATGAATACTGATGTCATTCTATTTGAATATAACCCGCCAAATGCCTCAGCTAGAATGGTGGCTGGTGTGAGACTTTAGTTTAATAAAACAGAAATAAAAATCGGGGAATATGTTTTAAAATTACGCGTGACTTTATGCATGCCAAAATAATCACTTATATGACTTGAATCGGGTATAGCACTTGAATTTATTTGAGGTTGAATTAACAATTAGGCAGTAAGAATATAACTGAACGTGGCACTCCTGCTGAACCAGGTTCTAAATACCGGCAAGAAGGCTGAAGAAGTACCCAAATTAGATTATATTAGATTGAAATGTTGTGGATAAGAGAGGTCCGACAGCATCTATAGTTATATAGCCCGAAATTGGCATGCATTATAGTCAAAACAATTTTGCAATACTTTAATTTCAGGCGTAGTCTTCCAGAAGCAGTACTGCACAAGACTGTCCTTATGTATTATATCCTGAAGTATCTGTAAATCGTTATCCACTTTTGTACATAAATTACACCGATATATTTACCCGCTTGTTCTCCAGCTGGAGTTTTCTGTTACAAGCATGGCTTATTCATGTCCTAGTACTGTCCACACAGACAGCCCTGGCACTTGTGTGTTATTTGTCTAGGGACCTCTCTCCAAAGCCAGCCTGATCTGTGGCCTTTTTGTTTCATCCATCTCACTTAGTGATCATCTGTCAAGCTCTATCCTCAGTGCTGAGTGCATCACCTGTGCTTCACTGGAAAGATTTACTATCTTGGCAGTTCAGCATCAGTGGGAGATCATTCAAATAACCCAAGAGGATTCCTGAGAGTTTGTTTTCATTTTGTAATCTAAGATTACTGCATGTTGGAATTGGGTATTATTTTTGCTTTGGATTTAGTGATTATTCTTCATGATATTCATGTAAAAACAAGTGAATGCTGGATTTCAAAATTTTACTCTTCTGTTCATTGACATGACATTCCACTACGCACTACTACAGAATAGACTAAAAAGATATAAACAGAAAATAATGAATGACTGCATTTTGAGTGCGTAAATATGTCAACACAGTGCGTTTCTGCACCTGAAGTACAGATGCTTTGCATGCTGATAAATGTGTGAAAGATATGCAGTGGAAACGCCTTGGATATGCAGTGTTGGAGGAAACGCCATGGATATACAGACCCCCAGTTTGCGGTAAAGGTGATTATTGAAATGCAGTCTGTTACCAGCCTATGAGTCTCAGTACATCTCAAATAATACTTGTGAACCACAATGGAAGAGGAAGGTTCTAGATTTCGCACTTCTGACAATAATGTTTGTACCAGATAGTATTATAAATGTAAACGATTTCTTGCTCTGCATAATGGTGAGTACTGCCACTACTGAATCAGAGTGGATGGCAGTTATTTTCACACAGGCACCAATTAACAAGCGTAAAATATAACCCAGGGTGAGTCACCTATCAGTCCAGTCCTGTATGTGTTCACATTGTACCTCCTATAAGAACAGTGAATTCCTTTTGATTTGGATAAGATTTCACACTGGGCCAGTCATTTCTGCAATTGCTATTATAACCATACTTCTCAGTTAATTTTTTTTCTATTAACCATGAATGAAAAAAGCCTGTGTAATCCCTTCACCATATCATTATTCAATTTCTTTGTTAATTTTCCCAATAACCTTTCCATTTTCCAACTGAGATAGATTTATGTGTGTGTGTGTGTGTGTGTGTATACACTATACTGCCAAATATAGTGTGTACACACTATATTGCCAAAAGTATTGGGATGACTTTAATGGCATCTCATTCTTAATGCATAGGCTTTAATATGTAATTGGCCCATCCTTTGCACCTATAACAGCTTCAGCTCTTCTGGGAAGGCTTTCCATGAGGTATGGGAATGTGTTTATGGGAATTTTTCACCAGTCTTCCAGGCATTTGTGAGGTTGGGCACTGATGTTGGACATGAAAGCCTGGCTCGCAGTCTCTGCTGTAATTCATCCCAATGGTGTTCCATTGGGTTGAAGTCAGGGCTCTGTGCAGGCCAGTCAAGTTCCTCCACACCATACTCGCTCATCCATGTCTTTATAGACCTTGCTTTGTGCACTGTTGCCCAATCATGTTGGAAAAAGAAGGGGCCATCCCCAAACTGTTCCCACAAAGTTGGGAGCATGAAGTTGTCCAAAATGGCTTTGTATGCTGAAGCATTAAGAGTTTCTTTCGCTGGAACTAAGGGGCCAAGCCCAACTCCTGAAAACCCCACACTATAATCCCCTCTCTACCAAATTTACACTTGGCACAATGCAGTCAGGCAAGTACCGTTCTCCTGGAAACCGCCAAATCCAGACTCGTCCATTGGATTGCCAGACACAGAAGCGTGATTCGTCACTCCGGAGGACACGTCTCCAATGCCCAAGAGTCCAGTGATGGTGTGCTTTATACTGCTGCATCCAATGCTTTGCATTGCACTTGGTGATGTAAGGCTTGGATGCAGCTGCTTGGCCATGGAAACCCATTCCATGAAGCTCTCTACGCACTGGTCTTGAGCTAATCTCACATGAAGTTTGGAGGTCTGTAGCTATTGACTGCAGAAAGTTGACGACTTCTGCACACCATGCGCCTCAGCATGCGCTGTCCCCGCTCTGTGATTTTACGTGGCCTACCACTTTGTTGCTGAGGTGCTGTTTTTCCCAATTGCTTACACTTTGTTATAATACCACTAACAGTTGACTGTAGAATATTTAGTAGCGAGGAAATTTTATGAATGGACTTATTGCACAGGTGGCACCCTATCACGGTACCACGCTTGAATTCACTGAGCTCCTGAGAGGGGCCTATTCTTTCAGAAATGTTTGTAGAAGCAGTCTGCATGCCTAGGTGCTTGACTTTATAAACCTGTGGTCTTTATACATCTGTGATTGTAGCACCTGAATTCAATGATTTGAAGGGGTGTCCCAATACTTTTGACAATATAGTGTGTGTGTATATATATAATTTATTAATGCTTAGATCTCGATAATATACAGATGCTCACACTTTGGTTAGCAGAATAGTAGTGGACCTATAATATGCACACAAAATCCATATGCAGAGTTGCAAATGCGTGCCTGTGCACGCCGCCTAAATGCCTATTAAGGGCCGATTCACATGACCATCTTCTGCGTGCACATTTCCATTATTTTCTATGAGATCTCTGGGGCTGAGTACAGTAGTGCTGCACTCAAGGCAGCGATACGTCCAGATTATACAGATTCATTTTTTGGGTGTCACAAAACGTATCTCATTTATACTATACTAATCGGCTTGCCAAACTGTGAATATAAGTAAATGTCAGTAAGTATAGTACCGAAAAGCTGGCATCCGGCCAAATTTTTCACTCATCCTCTGAAGCCCTGGTGATTACTGCACATGCGCAATATAATCCAATGTGATGCCCAGCCATATTTGCTATTAATGTATATTTAAATTGTTAAGGGATTTTAGGATGTTAAGGTATACTTAAATGCTGCTTGTGAATGCATAGTGAGTGCATTAAGAAGATGCAGTTAATGTAAAGCACTACTTTTATTACGTTTTTTTTATGTTTATTAAGTTGCTCTAATACCCAATTTTATCAACTTCACTGAGGGTCTGACAGTGTCATCCAGAGTGACTGGGCGTCATCTTGGTCCAAAAAAAATCTAAAAAGCAGGCCCAACTGATGACATTCTTACTACCATATCTGACAGAATAAGGGCTGATGACATTTGGTAATTTGGTAAAGCTGAGCCTGAATATTCAGCTTTACATTAGATGCCTTGTTCATAAAAAAAAAAATTCAAAGAGTTTATCCAAAGCAACTGTAATACATTTTAAGAGCAAATTGATTAAATATCTGACTTTTCTGCTGGAGAAGGATGCTAAAACTTCTCAGTGATAGGGTGCATGTGTCTCAGTCTGTGGTTCATTTTAGTGGCAAGATTTGTTTATTTCTGTGGCAGGATTGAAAACAGGACTGAAAACAGGTAGGATTTTTTTTTTAATTATACTGTGAACAAATTATTTTGATTATTTAGACACCAAATTTTGAATAAGTGGCTGACATTTATATTCATAAATATGCAATTATGCAAACATTTTTGCTTGACATTTGCAAGACCTATATTTGCTTGGTTGGCATTGGAAAAGTGGAAATTCTGTATCTGACGTCTTGAAAATAAAGAAAGTTAACTTGCTCTGATTTTAGCTACGCTGACTATAGTTTCAGGATGAAGGGAGGACATGCAAACCATAATGGCACCTACTTCATCAACTTTTGCTTTCATGCATGTTCTTTTATGATGAGAATCACATCTTTCTACAGCCCTGGAAGATATGAGTCTCCTGATGTGGCACAGACACTATGACACTCCCCTCTCTTCGGAGACAGTATCTAGACATACACATGAAAAGCCCAGCATACAGATATTTATATGTCGGTGTATGTAGGTTACTCTCTGAGTAGTCACACTGAAGTAGGAATGCTTTAAGTGCTTTCACGTATGTCTTATGAGTGTTTTTCCAGATGTAGGGGTTTCTTTTTAAAGTATTTATGTATCAATGCAGAATCATTGTATTTTAATCAATATGCATTTTTGCACAAAGTATAATAATAGATACTTTATTGATCCCCGTGGGGAAATTGTCTTCTCACCTCCTCCAACCTTGCTTTTGATGACAGCAAGCTTGGCCGTGAAGGGCAGCCACCTTGTGCAGTGCCCAGGGAGCTGGGGGTTAGGGGCCTTGCTCAAGGGCCCACAGACATGTTGAGGTTGGGCTTGAACTGGTGACCTTCTGATCCCAGGCACAGAGCTTAACCCGCTGAGCCATTCAATAATAACGTTATAGAATGACTTGTATGTTCTTTTGAAAAATTAAATAAATTACTAGTATGGTAAATGTGTACTGCATATATGCAAAACAGTCGGAATAGATTCATGCATAAAAAGCATCCGCCCAGCCAAAACTAGCTGAAAAGAACCTGAGAAGATGGCTTAGCCTGACATCTCAACAACCTTGAGATTTGGTTGTAAAATGAATGATGAAAAGCTGCCTTTTTCAAGCTGTTGAAAAGATGTAAATGTTGATACAACAGAGCTTACAGGATGCATGATATTAGCATTGCCAGCATTATAATTACAAATGCAGCTGGAAGGAACAGCCAGCTGGAGATGATGAGGTCATTTCTTTGATTACCCTCACATTAGGGCTCGGCAGTAGGGAAATATATTTAATCCAGATATTTTTATGGACAAGGAGCTCAGACATTAGGGAGCAGCTCAAAGTCGAGCTGTTGCTCCTCCACATCGAAAGGAGCCAGTTGAATCTGTTCGACTCTGCATCATAACATGGATTTCTACAGGATCTCGGTTCTGAGCTGCACTGCTCGTTATTCACGTTCCAGTCCTTGTTTTTACTTAATTTACTGGAAGCTCTTCCAGTTTTTAGAGATTGTAGAACTTTATTTAACTGTTGCCTATTTAATTGTCAAATGTATGATTTTACAAATATCAGACACTAGACAATTATCACACAGTCCAAAGACATGCAGTTAAGGCTCACTGGTGTTTCTGATTCACCCAAAGCGTGTGATTATTTGAGTTTATGTGCTCTGTAACAGACTGAGATAGGATTATGGCCATGATAATGGACTGGAAGAAAGGTGGCTGGGTAAAAGAACTTAAGAGAAATTCCATATGTTTTGCCAGATATTAATGAAGCTGGCTTCAGTCTACACAGGAAGTGTGGGAGAAGCATTGCGAAGTTCCTGTTCCTTCCATTCCATCCCTGTGTCAGATACAGATCTTACCTGTCATTGGTCAACCTTTCTGGTTAAAGAAAATGAAACACCCCCATGTATGGCATCATATTAAGAGATAGTGTTAACTAATATGCTCCCACAGTTGGGCTGTATTACACAACTTATCGCTTATCGCTTGACCCAATGAACAATTGAAGTTTTCTGAATGAAGAAAGAGGGCTATGTGGCTAAGCACAACACGGTTTGCTGTCATTTGAGACGATGTACCTCTTCACCATTTTGTGTTCTGATAGATTGGTTTTCAGGTCACCCACACATGACCATGTCTGAACGCAACTGGTATTCCAGCATGGAAGGTGGAAGGTACAGTATATGGCTGTCAGCGTCATCAGTAGATGTCTCCTTTTGACTCAGAGTACCGGTTTTTCTTGTAATTTTATGCATGTATCTGACATGCTACAAGATTTCATCCACATTGTGTTGCAAATTGTGATGTTGATGAGATCCTGTAGTCTAATCAAGATGATTGGGCCACATGTTTAAAAGAGTAATAGATTTTCCATAGTAATTTTTCCTTGTGGTTCTGCTTTATTTTTGTTGTTTTCATGAACAAAATAAAATATGCACTTGAAGAATAGAATATGAGTCTTAATATTAAAATCTCGCTGTTGAGTGCTATAGTCTTTGATAAAGTGCATTAGAGCACTCAAGGTTATGAATACCAGTCATAGTATTCTGCACAGTGTGTCCATCCATCTTCCAATTATTTAATCACTACAGACAGCATAGGATGGGATGCCAGTCCATCGCAGGGTATACACAAGAACACATTCACAAGCTGGATAATTTATAGAATTTATCTTACTGACTGTTACTGGACTATGGAAGGAATCCTGGAGGAGTCCTGCACAACACATAGAAAAAAACTGTATTTGCCAACAGAGTTATAAGACGAATGGTATTCTTAGACCGGGTTTTATTGAACCGGAATCAGAATGTATTCACTTCTAGCACCTGTGTAAGTCGCTCTGGCTAAGGGCGTCTGCTAAATACTGTAAATGTAATGTATATGGTCACTCCACAAACACAGAAATAACTTTTGAGTATATTTCCCCAGTTAAGTCTTATTAATGAACAAAAATGCCATTTGTATCAATATATGACTATTTTTTTATTTTATATACTCAATTGACTCGGTTCAAACCCACACGCATCTTCGAACTGAGGTCGCAATACGAGAATGTGGGAGCAAATTAAACAGCTCGTAGAGGGGACATTTGCTGGCGTTTCCTCTGCTGACAAATTAGCTCCCGTTTCCTTCTGAAAACTTAATCAAATTTACAATTTTTCATTCGACTGCGGCTAAATTACTTGTAAATTACCTGTATGCCGCATCATTTTTTTATTTTAGAGATATGAAGCACTTTGTGCGCCATCTACTGGAGACATGTCTAATCACGAGTATTTCTTGACCATCACCTCCAATAAGTAGAAAGTTTTCTGTCTTAGCAATTCGATTTGGAACTGAAAGGTGGCTTTGTGTCGATTAAAAAGAATACCGGTCTAGGGATGGGCAGTAATGTGCTATGAAGCGAATAAAAACCACGTATTTTAGCCCAAAGAACGTTTATAATAACTCGAACCTATCACGTACTGCGGATACTGGCGGATTACTGTAGTAAAACCGCCATAAACATAAATGTTTATCGTTATGTCATGATCGGGTCTGTGTAGTAATCCAAAAGTTAAAAGAATTCATTTAAGATTTTGGGAAGTTTGGAAGCTTATGTGATACACATTTTAGAGTTAACCTCGTTCAGCTTATTTCCTTGTAAATAGTCTGTAGATTTTACAAACAACCGCAGAGTTCTAAAAGTAGGCAATTTTAGGTTTATAATGAAATAATATCGATTTACCGTAAGGTTTTTTGCGTGAGTGTCACGCCAGATGCGTGAGATCCGGCAGGCCTGCATTTTCTGTCATAATTAATTAGGATAGAAACAGTAACTTAACCGTTATCCTAAAATTATGAGAGCTTGATTAGGATTTTTTGACGTTAGGATGTATACAGCCCCAGGACGGAACAGACAAAATGCGGTTATAAATTAGGGTGACCAGATAGTCCACGTCATCCCGGTCACTTTGGATTTGCAAACTATACCATTTCAATCAAAAGGACCTGGATTTCATTTAAGCACCGAGTTCTTGCTGCGTGCTGATTAGTCAGCCTCCTATAACTATTCACGTACAGCAGAGTGGCGCAGCGGAAGCGTGCTGGGCCCATAACCCAGAGGTCGATGGATCGAAACCATCCTCTGCTATTTAACTTAGGAAAGCTTAAGCAAATCCATCCTAATTTTCCCCATGTTCTTTACTCATGGAAGTCTAAGGGCGTCTGCCAAATGCTGTAAATGTGCCACTAATGTGAAACAGCTGGATGAGTCTTTCAATCAGAAGCAAACGAACTAGCAAGACGAAATGAACTGTTTAGCCAAGCAAAGGAGCCTTTCAGGTTTAAAGTATTTTGTAAAACCTGAAGTAGCTCAAAGCGTCCGGGATGATAGGGATTATCTGGTCACCCTATTACAAATGGGAATTCAATCGTGTAGGCGAGATCGATCTGCCGTGACTTAGTTTGCTACGTAACCAATCAGATGTTACGTTCTGTTTAGAGCCCGCCCACCAAGTTTGACAGATAATATTAATGGTTTAAATGGTCATTTAAAAACATTTAAATGATCATTCAAGTTCCATATTTATAAAAAATATTTAAACGACAATTAAGACTATAATGTAAATAATCATTTTATATGGCATTTATGGTGTATTTATGGAATAATGTCACAAAACACCCACATAGCTGAAAGATCATTTTATGTGTGTAAAATTAATATCGCTGCAAGACGCGTCTTGCCTCCAGGGGGCACTGCTGCGCTGCGCTGGGGGAGTGGGCTGGCTTGTCCATTCGCAAACGTCGTGGATGGAGGTACACGGGCACAAGAGGAATAAACAGTAACTTAGATCACACTGTCATTGTAATTTGCGACCGTCTTCTTCAAAACACGCTTCGATTGATCAGAATAAAGCAAATCCAGATTAATAAAGGCATCCCAAAACAGCAAGTACAGGGACAAAGTAAAGGAGTGCACGTAATGCATAGAGTGCACTGTTTATATATGTATTTGACGAAGACTTTTGAGCACTATGGTGGGATGCTGGATACTATCAAACGTAAAGGATTATAACATTTGAAGAATACTTTTGGGGTTTTAAAGTTATTTAGCCATTTTAACTGACTGTCGGTCCAGTTCTACAGCTGAATTATTTCGCCTAAGGGAGTTGGCCGCTTATTCTCTGGCAAATGTTTCTTTGAGAGATGAAGGTTAATTACCGGAGCCGCTGGGAAAGCTTAACCAAAGTAAGAATAAATGCAATTAATTCGAAAAAAAAGATGAGCGTTATTACGTGAAATAAATATTTGAAGAGATCGTTTCAGTTTTGTTACAAGACATTGCATTGTTCAGTACCATATATATATATATATATATATATATATATGACTATCGAACATGTGAATTTAGCAGTGTCATAATTGCTTCTAAAATTAATCTTAAAAAATCTAATATATTTACACTGCTACTGAAAACTGAATTTAAAATGTTTTTGTAATGTATTACTTATAAACCACTTGTATTACATAGATGTTGACCTACGATTTGTTTTAATCACGGGTTTCCCTGTTTTATTTAGAAATGTAAAACAAAGGGAAATGCATATACATGAACCCATTTGTGTGTTGAAACCTGACACTCGTCAAGGTTCCATTCAGATTTTACAGTTGAAGACGTAAGTAAATCTCGAAGTTTACATTAGTTGTGGACCTTTTAGCTATTAGCTGCTAGCCTCACTGACATTTCATCTGTGTTTATTGGTTTCAGCAACCCGAACTGTCACAAATGGGACGTGGTAGAGTAGTTGTATGTATATCTGAAGTAGGTGAAGTGTTGATCTACAAGTGAAATGTGTTTGCATTATAAATCTTTATAATATGCCAGACAATTTTGACAGCAGATTTACCGTCTATTGGTGTCCAGCTTAGAGCAATACAATATTCAAATGTTATCTGTGATTGCTTTCTATTTTAGAGAAAAAGGAAAAAACTTAATAGATATGTCATTAAAAGCCAAGGCCCTCTACGATTTCCATAGTGAAAGCAAACTAGAGATAAGCATACTGGAGAATGAGGAAGTAATTATTTTTGATGAGCACCCTATAGATGGCTGGTTGCAGGGCGAGAACAGTCATGGGGATAGGGGTCTCTTCCCAGCATCCTATGTGGAAATAATCCGGCCTGATTTATACCTAACGGACGGGGCCCCAAACCCAGCTGGTTCTCCTGGGTATCAGTCCTTCTTCCAGCCCACTCAAAAAACGTCTGCCGATGGCCAGTGGAGCTGTGGAGGAGATGACGATCGCTGGGACGACTGGGATGACAATTTGTCAGTGGAGGGAGAGTGGCACCCCCAGCAAGGTACCAGCACTAACGAGTGGCCCTGTGGGGGTTCCTGCAGCAGCTCCACAGTTCACCATCACCTCAGACCCGAAGAGAGTCATGACAGAATGTGTACATTACAAAAGGGCAGCATGGTGGCCAAGAACCTGAACCGCTTCTCAAGTTTTGTGCGCTCTGGGGTGGAGGCATTCGTATTGGGTGATGTGCTTCTAACGGCTAAGAGGGCAGAGTCCTATACCATTGAAATGGGCCCCCTAGGCCCCCAATGGAAGGACAGTCCTCAACCTTTTTCCTGCTCCATCGAGGACCCCACCAAGCAGACCAAGTTTAGAGGCATCAAGACCTACATCTCCTACCGCCTAATGGCGAGCCACACGGCGCGTCCAGTGTATCGGCGCTACAAACACTTTGATTGGCTGCACACCAGGCTGCTGCAGAAGTTTACAGTCATATCTCTGCCCCACTTGCCTGAGAAACAGACCTCGGGGCGCTTTGAGGATGACTTCATTGAGAAGCGCCGGCGTCGCCTGGCTCTCTGGATTGATCACGTGACCAGCCACCCGGTGCTCTCGCAGTACGAGGGCTTCCGGCATTTCCTCACCTGCACCGAGCACCGGCAGTGGAAGATGGGCAAGCGGCGGGCGGAGCGGGACGAGATGGTAGGTGCTCATTTCCTGCTGACCTTGCGGATCCCTAGCGAGCACCTGGATTTACAGCAAGTGGAGGAAAGGACAGGTATCTTCAAGACCTTTGCCAAGGGTATGGACGACAGCATCGTGCGGGCGGCCCACGTGGCGTCCGAGCTGGTGCACAAGCATGCGGGCGATTTCCGCAAGGCATTCCAGAGGCTGGGGTATGCCTTCCAGTCCATCAGCCAGACGTTCACCTCTGATCCCCCTTACTGCTCAGAAGTCCTGAACAGCGCCATCTCCCATACAGGCCAGACCTATGAGAGTATTGGCGAGATGTTTGCACAACAGCCAAAGTACGACCTCTTCCATGTGTTGGACAGACTCTCACACTACCAGGGCCTGCTGGCCAACTTCCCAGACATCATTCATGTACAGAAGGGTAAATGTTTTTTATTTATTATAATCCATAATAGAAACTTTCACAGATATATTTATCACTTGCATTGGCTTTTGAAATACAGTGCTGGTGTTAGTTCGTATCTTATTTTACACAAAGTAAAAGGCTATGAGATTATGTAAAATGTGTATATTTTGCTGGATATTTATTGGTATCTGTAGGCTACCAATAGGTTGCAGGCTAACAGTACGACTGGCAGGATGTCTGCTCCTGTTTAGGTCTATTTTTCAGGTAGTAAAAAAGAGTGTTTACTGTAATATCACCCATCAGTCTTCTAACTGCTAATCCTGAGCAGGCTAATGGGGTAGGGTGGAAGATATCCTGGGAAGTATTGGGCACAATTTAGGGGTACCCTACCAGGCTGTAGTATGAAACACAAGGGGCTGGACTGTGCATCAGCAGACATTCTCCAAAGAGACACAGTATTTCCTTCATCTCAGGTCACTGGATAGCATCCATCTCTGGCAGCCATATGGCAAAACAGGACGCACCAGGACTCTTTTGAAACAAATCAAGTCAAAATTGAAGCAGTGTCTCTAGGTGATAGCAAAGGAAGGAAGGGGTGGCTGCAGAAGGCACTTGATTTTATGAACACAGTAGCTATTTGATGGATCTCTTACAAAGTTCTCAGGAAGATTGCCTAGGTGATGATCTGAGACAAATCACACCAAAACTGAAGCAGTGTCACTTAGTGGTGGCACATGAAGGGACAGTCACAGCCGCAGTTCTGTAAGCTGATTACATGGAGACAAGTCACACAAAATTGGCTTTTAAGAAATATTTTTGGAACAGTGGGGTAAGTGTGTAAGGAGCCTAGAGATTGGAGGGTTTGGGGGGTGTTTGGAGGAGTGGGGATTAGATGTGGAGGGGGGGTTGTGATGAGGCTGTCTGGGAATGCATAGTTGTTATTCCGACAGCATCTAGTTAATGTTTATTTTCATTGCATAATTCACACAATGAAAGCTGAGTTGGTGTTCTAACAGTCGCTTTGCTTGCAACAGTCAGCAAATGTAAAAGCCTGAGCTTGCAGGATTTAAAATATGTGCATCAGTTGCTGCCAGATATAAAATGAATTCAAACAGTTGTAGCTACAAACACACATAAATCACTAACAATGTTTAAAATATATCTCCATCATTTCTTTAATGTTTCGGTTGAAGTTTCCTTAGTCAGGAAGTAACGAGAAATTTACTAATCTATTACTAATCTAGAATCTCGATTAGTGTACTAATCTATTCTTTATAATGAAAGCATGGGATTGCGAGGTGTAAAGCTGATCGACTTTGTGATCACTGGTTTGTGATTCCGGTTTCCATACAGTACTTTTCCATTTACTGAAGTGCCAGATCAATGCTAAATCATATTTATACCCCTCTGTCTAAAAGACAAACATTTCCGGGGGGCACCAGCCAATGTACTAATAGTTTAGCTCCCTGTTTATTCTTTGACAGCAGTCTGCTAGTGTGCCAGATGGCAAGCTAGGCCTGCTTTTTGTTTTGCACATGGGCAGAATGACGGTTTCTCCATTGGCAGGCTGTTCTACGTCTCCCAATTCTTACAGTAGTATAGCATTTAGCTCAATGCATAGTTCAGTAAATGCTGGCTTCTGTACTGGTTTTGAAAGTCGCTTGGGGGTTTAGACCCTCTTTTCGTCCTTCTTTTTTGGAAAGAGATGACGATGGAGAAAACAGCTAGATTTAATGTATTGCTTAGCATGAATACGAAAAGCGATCTTTTTAAAGCTTAAACCAGGCATATTTTAGTAACACTTAAGGAGACAAAAATACTTAGCAGTAACTCAGTTACTATTGAAGTACAAATCATGAAGAAATCATAAACAAATATACCGGTAGTTGCTACTTGAGACGAAAGATTAATTGATCATGATTAATTAATGATGAACAAAGATGACATCAGTTTTTCACTTGTGTTATACATTATTTGTTCCTTCAATAGTTCCTTCAGTTAGTTGTTCACTAAGATTTAGAAAATTAACAGTTATAATAACAAATGTATTTCTTATTTGTTCTTACAGTACTTCCTTCAGTGGTTCCTTCCATAGTTCACAAAGGTTTGCATAATTAACAGATATAGTAACAAATATAGTACATGCTTAAGATAAAAAATGTGACAATTCGTTAATGATTAGCCGACATGAGATCCGTTGGTAAAACTTTACTTGGGGGCCACAAATAATGCAGTAATACATGCTTAGTAAATGCATTAATTAGCCATTAACTATGCGTTATTTCATCATTAATCAATGATGACGATTCATGTATGCTTTGCAGGAACTTCATTAGTTAGTTCATTAGTTAATCATTAACTAATTCATGTTCATGATTAGTACTTCAGTAGTC
>JAODKN010000008.1:415254-433186 GCA_026774425.1 Petrocephalus zakoni | reverse complement strand
TGTGACTATTTATGCGCAACTGATTGGTTGAAACAAAATCCTGGTCTGGATTTTTACTTTCTGGACCTGAAATTGACACCTCTGGAGAGGAAAATGTTTTACAGTGGCAGATTATGCCATTGCTTTGTATTTCTCTATTTGTTAAAGGATCCTTGAGTTTCTGGTGATGTCTCCTGCTGCTTCATTTTCATGCCTGGGATCATGTTATGTACTGAATGGAGCACTCGAAATGAATTACCAGCAAATTATTCATGCAAAAAAATGGAAGATGTCACGGATAGGATCTGTTTAATTTTGTATATTGATTGCTTCCTACTCACAGAAGTTGAAAATTGGTTTCAAGACTCACCATAATAATTAAGTGAGGTGCGTGAAAAACAGAAATCGAGCTCTCATGCATTTCCATAACGGCATATTTTAAGCTCTTTTGCAAAGTCTTGACATCTTTGAGAATTCCCCAACAGGGTTTGTCGATCCAGTTTGGTGGAGACGCTCGATGCAGGTGGAGCGGCGTGACTTGGTGTCTGTGTACAGGCCAGGGGGAGCAGCACGGCCTCCTTTCATCAGAGGGTGACAAAGGGCTGGGCTGTGACTGTCACACCACTGCGCCCCATCGCCGTCTTTCAGTGCTTGGCACGGATGATTCGTCCCTCCATTACACTCCTCCTCCCCCAAACACAGAGAGCTTTTCTGTCTAGAAAGTATTTACTTTTTATTTTTATATTACAAGTCATGCTTTTCATTGAAGTGTAAGAAACAATCTTCCATTGCAATATAGTTGTTTGTGTAGCCAGGTTTATACCAGTTTGAATTCGATAAAGCTCATACTGTTGATAGAAACACACACCCAGTATGCGAAGCATGGCAATGTAGTGGATAGCATTATAGCTTTAATAGCTTCTAATTCTCTGTGTGCTGGGTCTGTATGTTATCTCCGTATTTGTGGACATTCTCTCTAGTTAATCTGTTGTCCTCCCACCTTTGTTCCAAAACATTGCCATGAACTGGCATCTCTGAGTGTGTGACTGGAAGGAAGGTGATTAATCGTCATTGTTGATGCAACACAGCATGCAACAATGTGACATGTGACACAGCAGGGGGCAGCTACATGAGCACCCGGGGAGCAGTGCTTGGGGATGGTACCTTGCTCAGGGTACCTCAGTGGTACCTGTGGGTCGGGGACTCAAACTGGCGATCTTTTCATTACACAATTGCGTCCCTAACCACTACATCACCTGCCTGCCCATATTTCCTCACTGTGTGTGTAAATGTGTTTGTGCGTCTTGTGATGCACTGGCCTCCCCTCAAAGGTGTCTCCTCTTCATGCTCTGGGCTTCCTGGGACATGCTTTGGAAATCTCATAGTGCATTGATGCTGGATGTTTTTTAGGATAGATGAGGGGTAGACATTAGCTGGTTAAATGGTTATGTGATTAGTCTGTGAACTTGCAGACCAGAAAGCTGCTCTAGATAAAACTCATTTACAATTAACTCTGCCTGAACGACGTATGCTGTTTACCAGAAACATCCGCCCATCCTTTTTCTGTAACTGCTCACCCTGTTCAGCATCGTGGGCGGGTTTGGAGCCTGTGGTCACTAGGCAGGGGCACCAACCCATCACAGGGCAGACTCACACACCATTCACACTTATGGCTAATGTGGGACCTCCAGTTAACCTCAGCATGTATTTGGACTGCGGGGGAGACTGGTGTACCCGGAGGAAACCCAAAGGTGAAATGGGGAGAACATGCAAACTCCACACACATGGAGACCCTGTTCCCAGAGGTGTGAGGCAGCTGTGCTAACCACTATACCACACCACCAAAAACATTGCAAGGAATTTTCCGTATTATCCATCCATCAGAAGCATCACATACAACAGGAGCTTCAGAGGGAATACAGAAGGCACTCAGTCTGTTTTGTTTGTTTGGAGAGGAGATTAGGCATCCTCATCACATGTGGCAGTACTGGGAACCCAAATTCACTCAACGAAGAATCTTTGGTAAATTTCCTAAACTCACTAAATCCACAGAAGTGTTTTCGCAAATGTATCCTGTGGGCTGAGTGAGCACTGGAAATGTGCTATTCAATTCGGGTGTGCTGTAAGGGGCTGGGAGTTAGGAATGATAGGGGGCTAAAATTATCTGGAGAGTAAATGGATTGGGCTGAGTTGGGGGCCTAGTATGGTAGGCTTTTGTGGGGCCCAAAGTCTTCAGTATTGCCCCTGCTTCAATTACTGTGCATACTTATAGATGTCTATTTGCATCATTTTTATCTTGGGACAGCTTCTGAGAAGCTGTAACTCTTGTTTATGCAGTTTATGAAAATAAAAATATTAAGGGTGCTTCTGGTCTGAAAGCTTTGGAGACAATGTCACCTTCTAGTAGGATGGCCATTGAATAATGAGATGGAGCCATTCATTTAAACATAAATTTCAATATTCAGTAATTTAGTATTTCTTTTCCTCTATCTGTCAAATATGTCTGCTACCACTGTTCTTGCCCTCTATTTATTTTTTTCTGCTACGTATCTCCGGGCTGGACATTGAGAGGGTCTATTATCCATTAACTCAGACATGTATATCATTCCTGGCTGCGAAGGAGGTCACTGTAATGCAGTGGGGAAATGAGCTTTCCATATTTAATCTATTTTCGCCTCCCAAGTCAAACAAACTCTCTATTCCAGCCTCTCAGTCATGCATTTCCAGGCCATTGGAAATGTAAACTAAAGTCCAGCCTGAGGGTCTGGAGCTTTTGTCCTCTAATGATGCTTGGATGCAAAATGAGCTGGAATAAACTATAACTAGAAAGGGTTAGAATTTTTGGTATAGATGATTATTGCATGATGCTAATTTTACCCACATAGTTTGACCCACAGCAGAGAGATAAGTGGATATTTGCCCTCAACTCGGGTAGTGTCTTTTCTCTTGATGTGGGAAAAAGAAATGTTGCTCAAATTAGGACTAAATCGGGCTAAATCTCTAATAAATATAACACTGAACTCCTTTACTGGTGCCCTTTACCTAACACACAAAGCTAGAATCCGGTTTGCTCAGACACTGGTGTAATTCTAAAGCCTGACATTTGGGAAATTGTGTAACGTTCTGGAAGCTCTTTTAGCCAGGTTTCTGTTTCAACCTTCTCAGGTGATAAATGTTCTGTCTTCTCTCTTTTATTGCTACCTCACATAGTCCATGCTCTGGAAATCCATATCCAGTAATTAATGAATAATTACACTGAATTAACATCATAATTACTGATTATGTTCTGAATGTCCATTTTGATCTTTTGTCAGTTTAAACTTAAAAGTTTAGTCACGGTTAGGGCGTGATCTAGTCCTATCATCATGATGGGACTTAGTGGTGATGTATTTGCAGGCTCCAAAAGTAACTATTGTCTGACAAACATTGCAGGTAAAAGATCTCGTTCCTCTATATATATGTCTTGGTGCTAAAGTTGTGTGGAGGCTACCAGGATCTATGTTGCAGTGAATCAGCTTAAATGGATTAATGGGTCTGCTCACATCAGTTCTGTTAAATGGGACTTTAAATCTTATCTAATCCGAATGAGAGTGAAAAGGGGGACTTATAATGCTAACCTACGTGTGACAAGAAGTAAAAGGTTCTGATTAGCCTGTGTAGTTCTAATCAGCTGGAATGATACTTGAAGTGGGGTATTTATCAAAATGCTGCAGATTACTTTCAGCCAGACACAGGACATGCTCAGCCGGTGTACCTGGATGTTGATGTTTCTCAACACTGCTGGGGCTGTAAACAGACAAGCGTGTATGCCAGTAAGCATGTTGTGCGCAGCGCATTCCCAGACAAGCTAGCTAAAGCTGGGAATGTGTAAGGCCGCCCTAGATAATCTAGAGCTGTTGGCCTACTGTATGTGATATAAAATGATCCAAATATAAAATAAAATTATATATTTAAGCTGTAATAAATATATTAAAATGGACAAGAAACAACAAAATACATAATTATACTGCTAACAGATAAGACTTACTGGTTTCTTGTCTATAGCCTGTGTAGAAGAAAACTCACTTCTGGCAAGGTTGAATCAGACATGCTTTATTAACGAATGTGCCCGGGGCCCTCTAAAAGTAGACACAAGGACGGTTTCTGAGTGGGGACAGCGAATACAACTCAGATCATAAGGTACAAAGGATCAGGGACCAGGAGGTGTGTCATTGGTCAGCTGTCTATTCGCAACTCCCTTCCTGGGGGGACAAGAGGGGGTGAAGGAAATTGCATGCTATCTGGACCCTGGGGACTAGGTGAGGCCCTTGCATATCAAAGGGAAGGAGCACATGGCCAGTTGGAGGTGAGGAGGTGAGAGGCAGTCCTCGTGGTTGGGAGAGCCTAAGTATCATAAGGTGCTTTCACACTAACGTTCTGGGACCTGGTCCCGGTTCATAAGTCCCTGGGCTGTTGTGACCTGGCACTTTTGGGACTGGGACCTTTATGCTGAATAAGCATGGTGGATGCAAAAATCTTGTAGGTTACAATCTGCCCTTAATTCACACGCCACGCCAAAACCACAGATGAAAAAGACGTAGTTTTGTTAGTTATTTATTGGGAGGATCAAGGCGATCAATACGGGACACAACCTTCATGGTTCACGGTTCTTTAAATCAGGCCAGTAGATCGATTTTTTGTTTTCCAAAGAATAAAAAAAGATGTAACTTTATCCCACTAATAAGTGCTGGCAAGTTCCACTGCCGGTTTTGGTGATATTAGACAAAGCATATTGGTCAACGATCAAATTTCGCAGAAATATGGAGATGCAGTCATAAAAATGCATTAACTGGAGCATTAAATGTAAATGAGGTACAAAAATAATTCTGTCAGCTCAACTTTTGCTCCCCTACTTCGATCTCTTTTACTTTTGAGATTCTGAGCAACACGCTTTCCCAACACTTCTAACACTTTCAGTCTGTATCACGCACGCTCTGCTTTTGCTGAGTTAGACATGTCCCCGAGTCTACAACGGGGGAGCTTGCATTTCACTTCTTTAAATAACCGGTCTTCCTTGTATTACATCACCACATTAATTAAAACCAGTGTCTTCTGCTAAACAGCAAGGTGCGCATATTTTTTAATGTAATTTTCAAAAAGTTTACTGTGTTTACTGTATATGTCTCTGTCAAGTGACATTTCATAGATACAAAACATAGGAACATGCTTACCTGCAAAGGCTGTATGGAGCATGATGATAAAATAAAAATATTATTAATAATAATAACAACAACCATAATAACAACAAACCTAGAACTGGCAACCTCCAGATCACAAGCAGAGAGGCTAAGCCTGTTGAACCACATTCAGGCTGGGTGATGGATGACTGACAACCTTGAGTTGACAGTGAAGAAGAAATGGACCAATGTGGTGATGTCATACAATGAAGACTGCGATTGGTTAAAAAAGTGAAATGCACGCCCCTTCCGTGTTGACCCAGGGGCACATCGAACTTGATAAAATCAGGACGTGCGTGTATCACCCACACAGGGTCTTGCACTATGTCTCCAGGTGCTTTTGCCAAGGTGAAGGAAAGCCAGCGAATGAGCAAGGAGGGGAGGATGGACCGGGATGCAGCAGACGGCGTGCGGAAGCGCTGCCAGGCAGTGGGCTTTGCCCTTCAGGCTGAGATGAACCACTTCCACAGGCGTCGGGTGGTGGACTTCAAGGAGATGATGCAGGCCTACTTGAGAGAACAGATTGCCTTCTACCAGCGTGTGGGCTGGCGGCTGGAGTGCACCCTCCACATGTATGACCATTTCTAGACCTTTCTTTAGGCTTCAGCTCCCCACCTGGCTTTTCTGTAGATGTCCAACAAGTTAGATGTTAAACTGTATATGGACTTGTAACGAGTTTCTTTCAGATCAAATGACACAGTTACACTCCACTGTGCATTTTGCTTTGGATTCAGAAGTCTGTTGAGTTATTACTTTGAAAATGGTTTTATACATCCACCCATTTTGCACAGCAACTTATGCAAAAGGAGTTCGCTGGGAATCTGGAGTTTACCCCAGGAAGTACACAGAATGTGGCACCCTGTCCATAGCGAGGTGCTTTTATTGGTATGATGTTTTACTGGAAAATCAGTTTCCCAACTGGAAATACTAAAATGGAATGGAGTTAAAAATGAAATAATTAGATATTTTTATGACTAAATGTATCTTTTAAATAGTGCCTATCATCTCTAAGTAATACTAATAATAGCTTACTGACAAGCAGGATGTTGTGGTTTAATTGTAAGTAGTTAACCGCTCACCAAGGCCTACCTAAACAGATTCAGTAGTGCTGGTGGTGGAACGTATTAGATATGCAGATCGTTAAGCAGTATCTGAGCACGTGTAATAAAGTCAGGTGCTGCATTCGAACGTCTTAAGAGTGTTTCCTGAGCATTTCATATTGTACTGTTTATATGTGAATCGGATTTGTTTAAGAATCTTGTTCTTGTACAGTGACAGAACTGACCTATGGAACAAACATTTCAGTGTTTCTATATGTGTGGGCTTCTCCAGATGTACTAATAGGCTAACAAACAATTAACTGTTTGCATTTGTCCTCTGTGCAGGTAAAGAATGAGTTGTTATGTGGTTCTGATTAGCCAGGGCTGAGATTTAAGTGTTTGTCTGGATTATTAATTGTTTTACAAAAGTTTGAATAAACATGTATGGCATCCCTACTCCGCTGTATTTCAAATCTGTTTTGATGCTTACTTTTTATGTATATAATTCATAAAACTGATGTATTCTGTGTTCATGGTGTCTGATCGATCTGGATTGGTATTCTGTAACAGCCGTTAAACTTTACTATGTAATTTATGTATGTAATTACATATTGAAAATATTTTCAAGGACTTGTGCACTAGCATAGGAAAACAGATAAAAAATATATACTTTTTGAAATGCAGGTCACTACATTACATTCAAAAAGGATAAAACTAAAATAAGGTATAATTCCTGTAAAGTTCCCTGTCAGTATATTTCTAAACATACTTATTTTACAATAATGCCTATAATTTAGTCTGCGGTCTGTGTGGATCCCAATGCCCCAGTGCAGTAACGGGAACCCTGTGCTGTAAAAATGGTGTTGTCTTTCAGATGAGATATAAAACCTGGCTAAATTGCCCACTGTTGCCCTTTTAAACCTGGCCTCCTAATCGCCCCCTATTTAATGTAATTGGTGATTTTTCTCCTGCCCCTTAACCACCTTAACTACTCTGTGGTGAGCTCACTGGCACAGATGGGTGCTTGAAATGGTTCCCCGTTGGTTTTGTAAAGAACTCTGGTTGCCTAGAAAAAAGCATTTTATAAATATAACCTTCATTCATGGATCAATGAAGGGATTAGGATTCTGAAAGGGCAATTTTAAAAACATAAGACATATTTATATTTTTGGCAAATATTTTTACTGACAAGTACATAGTTATTTTTACAAAATACATGAAATTTTGTGAATTTAATGATTTTTTCCATATTATGATTACCTTTCATGCCCTTGAAAAATGTGATGTGGTGACCATGAACTATTTAAAAAATATTAAATTTCCTTAAAAGGCCTATGCATCATATTTTGACAAGGCACTAGTAGTATGATACATTTTTTCAATAGATTTCTGTTTCATTAGAACCTTTATACTGGTGATGTTATAATTTACAAACCCTTTTTTCCACAAAAACCCATGCATTTGATGAAAATGGCCCAATATGCATCAGTGATTAATATTTGATTCATACCTTGTCAATTCAGATCCTTCCATTTTTGGTTACACAACTTGACCATATCGTCTCACCAAACTGTGAGATGTTCAGTAATTAGACAACAAAGTAACATAAGAAAACCAGGCAGAGATTTACAAAATACATACCATGCAACAAAGACAATGACGTTTTTTACATCGGTTTGGTCCAAATAAATATATACAACATTTTATAAAGTGTAACAAACAGATCAGACAGAGTATAGAAAAAGCAAAAGTGGCTTTCTATGAGCCCTGATCTAAATCCGTGGAGGGAGCTGAAACATGCAGTCTGGAGAAGGCCCCCTTCAAACCTGAGACAGCTGCAGCAGTTTGCTCACGAGGGGTGGGTCAAAATACCTGTTGACAGGTGCAGAAGTCTCATTGAGATTTACAGAAATCGCTTGATTTCACTGATTGCCTCAAAAGGTTGTGCAACAAATTTTTAAGTTAAGGGTACCATCATTTTTGTCCAGGCCAGTTTAATTAGTTTTTTTTTTTTAAGATTCTGTTGAACCACAATTCAAAAGCAATGTGTCACGCTTTCGGCGGGATGAACAACCCATGGCAGCAGGCTGCTTGGTTAAGCCCTTCAGAGGGGCGTTTATTAGCCAGTACACAGGGGAACACGGGAGAAAGCGCGAGAGCAAGCGTACACAGCATTGGCAATACGGACTCACTGAAATAGGGCAGCACATTAAGGGGCAAACAAGAGGCAGCTGATCAAGGGAAACAAGCGGAGAATTCACACGAGGCAAACAAAATGAGGGTCAGGTGCCACGAATCAAGCCCTGCCAGAGGGCAAAACAGGGGAGAAACATGAAGGGCGGGGCTGAGCGTAACACAATGTCTGATTTTCATTAGTTAATTTTCAGTACATTTTAATTTATTATTACTTTTGTCAGCTTCAAGTTATTTCAGTGACCATTGTGGGTTTTTCTTTTTTTAACAGAAGGGTACCAACAATTTTGTCCACGTGTGTATAAATGATAAATTAGATATCAATGTGGGATATATATCCTTCATTAATAATAGGTGCTTCCCCACCTTTTTCAGCGCAGGAATTTTTGTTGCAGTGTGATTGCAGGCCCAGTTGTAGTTCCTTGGAGGTAGTTCCTGAACCTTGTTTTAGGTTCTGATCTGGAATAGGTACTTTTCTCTACTATGTAGGGCTTAGAGAGAGAAACTTGCTGATTGCTTGCTGACCACAAGCACTGGCGCTAACTTGGAAGTTTCATGGAAGTGCAGAGAAAAGAGCTAGAACTGGCAGCGGTAAAATCGAATAGGTGGCTTTCATTTTGCATCTCAAGTACATGAAATGCACTAATGAATAATTAATACTAAATACTAAATACCTTTGCTTCCATCTCCATATTTCTCCATCAGAAAATATGAATGATAAGTGACAGTAATGAAAGCAGTGAAAAAGGTGATTTTTATTCCAAATGTGAAAAAGACTCATTGACCTTACACATGCATCCAGAGGTCCCCAACGTGTCCTTTTGTTTAGTTCTTGGAGGTTTTTCATAATTAAATTCCCAAAATGGCCTCATCTTGACAGTCTCACCAAATGACTTTCCATAAAATGAACATCTTGAGATTAATGACAGAATTAAAAATGTAAATGCTCTTTTTTTTAAATACTTTATTGATCCCCATGGGGAAATTGTCTTCTCACCTCCCCCAACCTTGATCTCCTTGAGAGCAAGCTTGGCCGTGAAGGGCAGCCACCTCGTGCGGTGCCCAGGGAGCTGGGGGTTAGGGCCTTGCCCAAGGGCCCACAGACGTGCCGAGGCTGGGCTCAAACCGGCAGCCTTCCAATCACACTCTGCCTCAATACTTTTCATACTCTTACCCTTATGAAATAATATCAAATATGGTAGAGTAAAAGTTCAAGAACATTTGGAGTGAACATTTTTTGACAGTGTTTTCCAAATAGCCACCATGATCAGACAGATGCACATATGTTTTTTGGTATTCAACACCATATATACTGTGTCATCAAACATCAAAGTTGCTTTACTAATTATTTATATACTGCATCTAAAATTGTACTTTTTATCAAAAATTTCCAGTCACAACATAGGACTCATATCACAGGGACAGTAAGGTAATCGAGGGCTAATCGAGTCCAGATAGTAGCCCACCCATGTTCATTTGCTTGTGTTGGATTACATAGGTAGTATAATGCCTATGCTTTTGTTTCTTATCACTTATTTTCATATGTTCCAACTTTGTATTTTATCTTCTGTGTTTTTTTTTTATTTGGAGTGGCTGGAACGACCTCATTTTGTTCATGAACACCTCTTGTTGGACGTTGATTGACTGTGGATTACCCTCAGCCGCCTTGCTGGAAGTCCAAAGAGTCCGATTTCCCTTTCTTTGCTGGTCTTGAGTTTTATACGTAATACGCTTGAATTCCTGCACTCTGTTTTTAAGTTCTCCTTGTCTGTTGTGGGGCTGTGGGGAGTGATTGTGCACAGTAGCTTAAGGTTAGATGTTATAGATCAGCTGCCAGCGACTCCACTGTCCTCCTTTGTGAGCATGTTGTTAAAGTCAAGAAATCTACATTTATAAATTTATGGTTAGGGTTAGGGTTACTCCTGTGGCTTTTTCCAAAATGATGGGATCACCGTGACAGCTGCTAAATGTAATCCTAGTTTTGTTGAAAAGTGGAATAAGTTTTTTATTGAGTAGATTTCTTTTTACAGGATTTGAATTATTTTACTGGGGTAGAATTGATCATATTGAGGCTGAACTGGTTGGGAAATTTCCTGGTGCTGAGTAGTGCAGGGAGGGGTGAAACTAGACTTGGTGGCCAGGGCTATTTCAGGGGGTGCACAGACTATGACAATGAATGTGTTTCTCGAGCAATCAATTGCAATCGGAGCCTGTAAATGTTGAAATATTTTCATAAAGTTAATCATCCGGGGTGTCCAATCAGATTTCAGAGGGGTCCAGTGCTCCCCCGACCTCCCCTCCGGCTCCACCCCTGAGTGCAGGGTCTGCCGTGCCAGGGATGAGCAGGGTGACACGTGGGGAGGGGCCAGGGAGATGAAGCCCCCCCCCCCCCCTAGAGGAAACTGTCTCCGGGCTCTCTTCTTACCGGGAGTGAGGCTAGTATTTGAAAGTGGGGTCCTTGTTTCCTTGGGTGAAGCTGGGACAGAAACGAGCTTCCAGCCACGGCTCATGTTTAATTGGTCTGTTTGATTGAGTGGGAGCAGTTTCTGTTCGGCAAAGTGGCACTGAACCTTTGTGGGGTGCTAGTTCCTGGTGCTGTGACCGGCGATCTGTCATAGTGTGATAAGCCATGATTAATGGCCAAGCTCACAAGTTTGCACCATAAAAGAAACCTGCCCTAAGTGAAAGCAAGAACGATAGCTTCCGAGACTAACTAGCCTCTTAGGAGATAGTCAAATATTTATTTGCATGGTAGTTATCTGCTTTTATCTCCCAGAAACAGAGCCCTAATGAGTTTAAATTGCAGGATTTTTTTTCTTCCTTAAGCTCTGACAGATTTAGACAAAAAAGCTTTTACATTTTCTGCACAGACCGTCTGGAATGGCCTGAGGAACAACCATAAATTCAAGGATTTTGTAACTTGAAGAAGAATTTAAAGTTATTGTTAGGTCCATGGAAGTCTTTTGAGTGACTGTATGTCATTCACAGTACTTGCAAGTTGGCTTTGTTGTACTTACTCGTTGTCTTAATGGGGTCTTTTTCACTGTGTTGTTTTTGTAGTGTTTATTATTATATATGACTTTTTATATGTTGTCTTGTGTCTGAAACTATTTTTATCATCTCCTGTCTGGGCCAGGTCTCTTTTATAAAAGAGATTTTAAACATCAGGGGATCTAACACAGATCGGTGCATAGGCCATACCAAAACAATTTTTCTACTTTAATATCCTTTAAGCGATATATATAATTATACAGTAGCCTATATGTTCATGTCCTCTTTATGGCACAGCGCCCTCCAGGGGCAGGGAGGCCTGCATGCAAGTTATAAATAATATATATTTTTTTTCATCTAGCTATAACCTCTATGGAATGTGAAGAAAACTACAGTAGTCCTTTTTTAAATGTTGTGACACCGTGGGGGTTGATTGGGACAAATTATGCAGTTACCAGCAAGCTTGCACCACACTGCGTCTATCTGTAAATAGTGTGAATGAATATGTGAATGAATATTCCTGTTATCAGAACTAAATGTCATAACTGTGCAATATTTGGCGTGGAATGCGCATGTTTTCATTATCGTGTTACTGTGAGTGTGAGTATGGCGTAATGTCGCGGTATCCCTGTCTGTGCTGCTGCTAGTTTAGGTTATTTGTGAGTGATCAACCTGCCAAGCCCCCCAAGCTCTCCGTCAGCTCCAGTTGACCCCCTCCACGTCTGAAGCAGGTCCTCATCGCTGCATTAACACCTGAGCATGAACACCTGGCCCGCACCCCTGACCCAGAGAGGGTCCTTCCTCTCAGCCCGTCACTGGCTGTCCTGGTTCTGTCCTGCCTGTTGCTGGATATTCTGCTTCTGCTCATTTTACTTCTGGAGGGTTCGGTTCAGATCCTTTATTTTGCTCTAAAGCCCAAACAGGGGAAAACAAAGGGGCCACAGGGCCAAACCATTGAAGCTCAGGTACAGGGAAATCACAGGCATACACAGGGGATGATGTCAATGAGCAGACTGGGGAGCACAGGACTGGGAGGCGCTCTTATATGGGTTTGACAAGGGGGAAAACAAGTGGCAGCTGGAGTGAAATTTAGTCAAAAGAAAATTCAAAAGAATTTATTCAAAAGCATTAAGAAATAATTATTTTCCACAAAACAAGAAATTATAGGGAACTGAAGCATGTTTCCCATGTAAATTGTACATCTTTGAGTTGATTGGAGTGTGTAGGAGGAACCTTCAAGCTGTAATCTATGACTTCCTGATTATCTGGGGTACAAATATGAGGTGACAGGATAAAATCCCTTAGTCACCAACAATGAAGCCAGACTATACCTGCATTCTCTGAGGAATAGTCAAAAATGAGAATATAGTTAATATTCATTTTCTAAAAGGGACTACAGTTTTTTGCCAGGATAACAATAAAAAAAAAACACTCCAAGGCCATATCAATTTCATATTCAGGATAAAAGTCTGAGAAATGGATCTCTGTCCGATAGATGAATAGGACTAAAATGTTTAAACAAAGGTTTTTTTTTACTGGGAAGAAAAATACCTGTATGTAAGAGGGTCAAAGTCCCTCTTAAAGATACCGAAATCAACTCAATAAACAAAACATCGTATAAACGGGCCAATTCACTACCCGAAAACTGTACATTTACACAAAGCTAATTCTCTATAACCATTGTCAAAGCCATTGTCAGGGCCAGGTAGGATTCATTAACACACCAAGAAGCTGGTGACCCATCTCAATAGTAGCAGCAAAGACCATCCAGACCTGGCTCTGTGTGATTGCAGAGATTCCTGCCAACTCACAATGTGGCGAGACTGGTTCCCATCCACCTGTATTTTAATTGTACTCTTTTGTCCATTGACAGATCATAACAACACCATAAGCAGAATGCTGTGTGCTGCTTTAGAAAGTGATGAGAATTGAGTAATAAACGCATCAGTGCAAATGAAGCCTAATGATGCACCATGGAAAGCATCTCAGAATGAGGTCTCTGGTCCACCTGCTCTGATTTTATACTCTGGAGCGCCTGGCCTCCTGTCATACTGCTGGCAGGCATACTGAGAACATTACCAGACGCGCTACGGAACACAGCAACCCTCCCTATCCTACCGTGACGGGGAATGAGGCCACCCAGTGGAGTGCTGTCAATCTGCCACCATCTAGGTTTGGGCTGACAATTAAGGCACAGATTTTATTACTGTAGAAGACATGTATTCAAAGATATCTTATAGTGTCATGCATTTAGCACAATGTTGCTTAGATTCTTATGAACTAATAGAAAAAGCAGGAAGAATTTCCTCAGTGTGGTCGGGAGGGTCAGCCACTGTGCTGTAAAAAAAGCCCTGTAGTGGTTCCTCTCAGCTGTAGCACTGAGCTGCGGTGGCAACTAGTCTGATACCAATGTTTGGTTTGGAAGAAGGATTTGAGTGGAATTGTTAATTTTAAATGAATGTAAATATCAGTATTTAAATAACTTTGACTAGGGAATTAAAGATTTATGTTTTGATACAACAAAGTCGTAACTTTTTCAAAGTTACGTTTTCAAAAATGTCGTCCTTGGTGCCATCTGCTGTAGGATTTAACACATCACTGCCATTGTGTTCTGTATGATAATTTATTGGTTTTGCAGACCAGCCACGCAGTGCTGCTTGACTCCTGCTAGTTAGTGACCCTGACATTGGCTTTGACGTTCCATAAGCAGCTTGTATGACGTTGTGAAGCTTCCTAACTCCAGTTTCGTCCCGCTGTCAGAGTGTAGCATGAAACGTTTTTGGATGGTCATATCACAGTAAAAAAGGATGAAAACAACCTGGATACGATTTCTTCCCTTCCTCCATCTCTCCAACCCTCGGTCTTAGCTTTTTTACATACACCTTTGACAAATCTGAAAACACTGTACAAGTATCATTTCCAATTGTTATGAAAATGTCACAATCATATGCATCTTTTATGGCAAAAACTGATATAAACAGAGAATCATCTAACTGCAACTCAATACACACAGCACACCCACAGGGTCAAGAGATTCAGTTACAGCTTGCCAGTACACTAGTATGTGCAATACTAATACTAATACTAAGACTTTGTAAGCATGTTATGATTCGTGGTTGCATTTTCCCACACTTCCGTGCATAGAGTTTACAGAGTAGGGGGAAATGGACGGAAAAGACCCAGTAGGTAGCAGCTCCATGGGCAGAAACACCGTGTTAGTCAGAGAGGTCAGGGTCAACTTGTTGAAGCCAAAAGGAAGGCAGAACCTGCGAAAACATCATGGAGCAAACGCGCCCTACAAAAGCTTCCAGCACCTTGCTGAATGCAGAACTTTGAGTATCTAGGCTGATCTGCAGACAAAAGCAGGTACTGCCCAGTGACTGCCCAGTTTATTTATCCAATAAAGTGCTTGATCATTAACCATTTCATTTCTCCAGTACAGAGCTGCTGAGAACTTAGAGCCCATCTCAGGAACCACAGAGTGAAACATAGGAGAGAGAGTTTGTGCTATAGTCATAAGTAAACACTGAGTGGATTCATATCTGGTAACTGCAACATTCTTATATAAGGCATAATATTTCTGCCAAACAGCTTCCTTCTGGAAATCACTGTTGCCTTAAAGAGCTTTTCGAGTGTAATTTAGCTGCATTGTTTTTTTGCAACAACATACTTTCAAATGGGATATTTTTTCTGTGTGTTGTGTATCAGAGATAATACCACAATCTGCCTGCAGTGCTTAGAAGGCATCGATCAAGTGTGATGTCTGTGCTGAGATGTATGGATTTTTTTCTAGCTGCCAGAGCAGTCAGGTGGTGACCTGAGGGGAAGATTCTATACATTAGATCTAAAAACAGTATGTTACATTTTGTTTGTGGCTCATCATTGTAACTGACTGTGTTTGGAGGTTTTGACTGAGATGAATGCTGGTTAATGATGAACCATAACACTGTAAGTGGCAGGGGTGTCATTTCTTTTATCTGTTGTTATTAAAAAATATTTTTCTGATGCCAACCGCAACTCACTGTTTTTTTTTTATTTTAGCTAACATATCCTTGTTTCTTCTTTAAATATGGCAAGTGCCTCTAAGATAGTGAATTTTTATACATGGATATATGCAATGTAATATGTGATAACATGTTATATAACACTGTTCTGCCTTACAGATTAGCCATCAGGATGAGGTCACTTGACAGGTACCGTGTCTGTGTCTTCAGCTTTTAATGGCCATACAATGAGTCACCCTCCACCTGGTCAGTGGCAGAAGCATGCTTTTGCTTAATGTTTGACGTAGTTGGGTCTGATAGATTTTTGACACAGGCACCCGTTTTTACGGCTCCTTGCTTCTTACCCGCAGCCCGCCAAATGGACGACTTTCCCTTTCAGCGGAGAATTCGGATATCATATCACCTTCGTCCAACATTGATCCACTTAATGTGCTGTGTGAGTCCTGACAGGCAAGCTTTGCAATATTTATGTGCAAGAAGACAGGATTCTATGCAGTACCTACAGATGCCAAAGATGGCTCAACCTCATCTCACCCACTGAGAGACAAACGGACCAACTGCTGTTCTCCGTGTCTCTCAGACGAAACATGTCTCCCCTAATCCCTTTAAATCCCTTTATTTGGAGTAGAAGGACATCCTGGGGAAGAGGGGGGGGGGTGTGTGGGGGCAGCAGATTGCTTTTTCCCCAGTCTGTTTGCCTTCTAATGTCATTAGCTCCCTTATACTTTAATAGCAACCAGTAAAAATATTGTCCCTTTTTGTCCCTAGATTCTTCAAGTTTATATCTGAAGGATTTCTAAGCTTACTTTTCTGGATTTAGGACATTTTTATGAAGGGTTTTTTTCAGGTAGGGTATTAGCCAGTTATCTGTGTGAATTGAACCTGATGCCATATTATTTATGCATAACTGTAATACTTTAATATAATTAAAAATGCCAGTGCAGTGTTCAGGAGCTTATCCAATAAACTGTTTGGGTAAGAAATGTAATGTACATGAATATAGCCTTTATTCATTAAATGACCCACAGAGGGAGCTGTTGCACATATTTGGTCAGATTTGATCTAGAAGCTCCTGAGATGTAAGACCACTAAAATGGCCGTCACATTCCAGTTTACAGAAAACATAAATCTAATCTAATCTAATCTAATCTAATTTTATTCATTATTTCTCCAGACTATTTCAATTAATTTATTATATGCTGGTTAGGTTAGTATTCTTTATTTCTTTGTACAACCTAATGGTCTTTTTGTGCTGCATATAAATCTGCATATAAATCTGTGGTATTAGGGTCAATGTGAGGCAGGTTCAGTCATAAAAAGCACATTACCTGGAAAATATTTGCTACAGACACACAAATATATTCCTGAATTAAGAGGGAAGAAGGCCTTTTCATACATTATTTATAAAAGAACACTTCAAATGAAACACAAATTTGAAAATGTCAAGACAATGTAATGCGAATGTAAATTGCGCATTCTGAACATGAGGCACTGCATTCATTTTTTAATCACAGCAGTTGAATCGCATTTAAATGTCAATTTCATCAGTCCACTTAAACAAGCAAGCAACAATAACAGTTCATAGCAATCGTGTGACACACACCGAGTAAAATGTATGAACAAATAACTAATATTCAAGAGGCTTGAAAGTTAACAATGTTAAAACTGATAAGAATTACTGGTAACACACTTTACTTAGTGAAGTGTTTCCCCATAGGGTGGCAAGTGCAGTGGTACTCTATCGCATTTGCGGGGGTCCTTTTGCTTTCTCTGACAAAGACGGACACCCAGGGTAATTCTGAGTCATAAAGGTACCCAGAACTGCATCAGTTAGACTGCATGAGTATGTAGCGGGACCCCCAGGGGACACGTGTAAGCTGTGCATGCACATAGGAGGAGCAGCATTTGAACCCACAGCCCTGCAGTGTGACCGAGCCTCCCGCTGAGTGACTGCATGCTACTGCTTCCGTGATGTTTTTCAACAGTCAGAGCTGTAATTCAAAGCATATTATGCCAGAAAAAAATACAAACACATAGAGCTTGTCTCATGTAGTGCAATGAAACATATTTCTTTTTTGACAGTTGTTTCTGGCAACATAAAATTGAAAGAAAAAAAACTGTCAAAATTCTGAGTTATTTCAGTATTGAGACACAGTGCTGCATAGACAAAATCAATGAAATGCTGAACTTCCCCGTGTAACTATAGTCAAGCCACAGTCATTAAATCACGCTATACTGGAAAGCAATCGAAACCAGGAGAACATTTAAATGACAATGCTACATCTTGAATGATTAGTCAAGGAATGATGGAGGGTGTTAAGTCGCTCACACGTAGCTTTTCTTGCAGTTGGTCTGTGATGCTGCCTAAGGCTAATCTGGCCTTCATGTGGCTGCTGACCTCACCAGGTGGCTGGCCTGATCTACTGAACGTGGGACCCGGGGGGGGGGGGGGGGGGGGGGGGGGGGGGGGGGGGGGGGGGGGGGGGGGGGGGGGGGGGGGGGGGGGGGG
>JAODKN010000008.1:398118-413334 GCA_026774425.1 Petrocephalus zakoni | reverse complement strand
TATTGTCCCTAAGGCAAATCTGGCCCTCATGTGGCTGCTGCCCCCACCCGGTGGGTGGCCTTTTATACTTAACGTGGTAACCCGCCCCCCCCCCCCCCCCCCAAGGCCGGAAAATCTGCAATTCAGCACCTGGACAGCATCAGTGAGACAGCGGTCTGGTGGCGCCGGACGGCCGCAGCTGTTAATTATAAATGTCGCCGCCATCCAGGAGAGAGGAGGGGGACCTTTAAGGAAATGCTACAGGAGAAACCAGGGTGTGCATAAGCAGTGCAGGAACCACAGGGCATCCTGCCTCAAGCAGAACCCAAAGGACAGAGCTCCTAAGGAACTCAAGCTCTCATTTTCTCCTGGGCAACATGACCTTTTTCACAGAGAAGAAACAAGGCAAGGCCTAAAATTACGGTACAGCCCCACAAAACGCATCTCTGAATCACACCCTGGCCTGCAAATGACAGCACCACCTACAGAGTAGAGGAGTCAGCAAAGGGGCAGGATATATATTCAGGTCAAGAGATATATTAATTGATTTTTTTTGACAGACTGTAAGTGTGACTCATAGGGACATGTATGACCAAGTGTTTTAATTGATCTTTTTTAAGCAGGCATGGTTAATTTGGGCTTTTTATTAACAACTTAATTTCCCAATTAGCTAGACTAATACTTACATTTTCTAGGATTAATATCAAACATCCTTTGATGTTCTTCAGACGTTTATGTCCATTTTTGCCTACAGCATACACGATATTCATGCAGTGGTCAGTGTTTCTCAGCATGTAACAAAACATTGCACGAAAATGAACCTTTACTGAACCGACAGAATTGTCTTCTTTTGAAAGACTGTCACTTATTTGTACCAATTCCCATAACCACAATATAACTGAAATTTCCAGAAAGCAAATTATTTTCCCACTATTTCACACAGAGAGAACTATTGACACAGTTCAGCCTGAACAACAGTTATTGGGACCTGTGTGTAGGCTTGGAAATCTTATACACTTATACTTAAGCCTGGGGTCCTGAGCAGATGGTGCCAGGTCTCTCAGTTTGCAGTGCACACTGGATAAGGGGCATCAGAGTCCAGGCTAAAGCACTCAGCATGACCAAAACACACTCAGATCAAAGTCTGCTCTGTAATTGACAGAGAAAGAGGAAGTGGAAGCCAATTAAAGGGCTCTGAGCAAATGAAGGCAAGACAGATTCCAGCTCAGCCACTAATGAAGAGGTTCTGCATGGGGGGGGGTGCCCAGATTCTGCAGGGCAGGAAATCTGAATAAAAGGCTTTCACAGACATCCATAAAAGGCTCTCACAGAACTTTGATAGCTGCAAGTAGCAACTTCGGTTTGCAGGTCCAGCATGCATAATAATGAGTTCCTGACACGGTTTAATTATTGCACATGGTGTGTGGTACATAGGTGGGAAGGAAAATGAACTGACATCATGCAGTGGGCACAGAGACACCCTGGGAATTTCAATAATCAGCTCTTCATGCTGCAGTTCCAGCAAAAAAAATGTGGAACAGAACCATCAAAGAAATCAGCCTCTAATGATGCGAAACACTTATTTTGGCAAACCATAGCCTCTTAGGCACCAAATGCATTTTCCATTTTATAGTAATTATCAGCTTCTGTGCCATCATTAACCCAGATCAAGCTTTTACAGAACAAAGCTGGTAAAGAGTGTTGTGGTCCCCCCATCTCCTCAGACGGATTTGTATTATAGTCATTTGCTAAGACATGGCAAATGGGACACTGGTTAGAGTGTCATTGTGCAATGTCAGGTTTGGTCTGAAGCTGCCTCCGCAATCCTGGTTATAGTGGCTGTGGAGTAACAAGCTTGAGTTGGCGTCAGAATGAAAGCACTCAACCACCAGCAGCCAGACCCTAGCAGGTAGCAGGGAGCAGGATCTCCCAACCTGGGAACAAAGTCTTTAAACATGTTTTCTTTGGGCTTTGGGTGTCTTCTCTCTGCATTCCCTTTACCCCACTGCATCAATCAAAACATCTGGCCACAGGGTCAGGATCTGACTTCCAAGCTGCCTTTCACAAGTCCTTTCTAGCAAGGCACTCCATTCCTGTGACGATCCAGCCATTGATGTTTGTCCCCAGCTTCGTTTACTTTGTGTTCCAGCAGACACATATTTCTCATTTTCAGATCAATTTCGACTGGATCTCCAGAGAATGAATACAGAAATGAAGTGTCTCACTCAGGGGTATAACTTCTCCCTAGAGATTTCACTCATAAAACCATCATATTGAGGCTGTCTCCATGAAACAGTGCAGAAGTGGATATGAGCTGTGAAACCATCACATGAAGAGTACGAGTGCGTAAGAGGTAAACATCGCATCATATCCGTTTCTCTGATGTGATCATTCATGGCACCACAGAATTCCTGATACATTCCGGATAATGTTGCTTGTTTTCTCTGCAGCTGCATCCCTGCGGGTTCCGCGTTTCATTCCTGCTGGGACTGTTTGTGTGTGTGTAGTGCACGTGCCGCCCCCACCTCGTTTTTACTTTGGCTTCCTCCTGTAGTCCAAAAATGTGTTCAAATGTGTCCCATAGTCCACATATTTCTGTGACTTGATGGCTCTGATCATGCTGAAAGTGCTTTGTGATGGCCTAGTGTCCCTTCCAGGGTGTCCCCTCCAGGGTGTCCAATCCAGGGCCACCCCTGTATCCTTCTTGGGAAGAGATCCTATCCCTGAATTTAGGTAGCTGGTGATCGGAAAGGGATGGATTTATAATATAACCATATGACCAAATTTGCTGCCCTCAGACAAACAACAAAATATAAGAGAATGATAAAAATGCATTTGAAAAACATCCACCACCAGCCACCCCCCCAAAAAAAACTGTAGGTCTCAGTGTCACATGCGTCTATACACATTTGTTTGTGTAAGATCAATGTCAATTTAATTCATAACCTCATATTATTGATTAAATATTAATAACATATATGATACATTAAATAAACAGAGTGGGAGTGATACTGAATGAAATTTTCCATAAAATTTTGCTCAGTAAAGGGCTTAGCATGACTTAAACATACCTCCAAAAATGAACGGATGAGGAAATTACAATATTAAAATATTGCATATTGTTAAGGAAATGACTCAGATCCTTGAAAGAGAAACAGGGCCCTTGAGTGACAGAGGAAGAAAAGGACAGCAGAAATCAGGAGCAGAAAGATGCCCGAACATTTTTTCTGGGTTTATTTCCTTGCTGAATGTTTATGTCGCTGGTAAAGGCCTCGCGGATAAAAGGCACGGCTGGGGGGACGCGAGGCGACCCCCCCGATGTCTGCCATTTCCTCTTTTGTTCAGTGGTATTTTTTTGGTTTTGCATTGTTGGTTTCACGGGTGTCTCCCAACTTTAAGGGATCAGCTCCACATGGGCGTGGGGCGGGTTGGGGGGGGGGGGGGGATTGGCTGCTCCTGCACCATGCCCTGCTTAGCTGCTTAGCACATGGATGCTCACACTACAGCAAGGCCCTGCGGCAGCACGGCCTCATTGCCTCCTGTTCAAAAGTTCTGGTGAGAGACTAAAGAAAAACAGCACTTTATAATGATGGGAAATAATTAACAACCATACTGAATTCATAATGTGTTAATAGTTAACATGCACCTGCAACCCCCCCCCCAACATTAATCACCATAATTTGGGGAGCTTCACACTTCATGTTTATTTTGGGCATTTTATTCACTTTATTATGTGAGACAAAGCTGATAGAAACCTCGACGGACTAATTTGCTGGAGCCACAGATGGATAATATCATAAAATTATAGCCGTCACAACAAGGAGTTATTCAATGTAGCACAAAACAACACAGATTGTTGCTTTGCTTATGACAACTTTTTCCTCACAAATTCAGGATAAGTCCTGAATACATGAAAGTCTGCTTTGAAATAAAATTATTTATAGAGCATAGTTAAAGTAACAGAAGTTGGCCAAGGTGGCGCACAAAATAAAATGAACCTAACAGAAATAGGAATAAGAAGAAGAACACAAGAGATTTTGCAAAAAACATAAAGCAAAAGAAATAAGACCCCAAAAACCTAAAGGCAGGGGCTCAGACTAATCATGGGAGAGCAGGGGGTGCAAGAGTTCAGCAAAGTGAGAAGCCCTTAGCAATTCAGGCAGTGATAATGAGCAGCTGGTATGGGTGTCATATGGTCACCTGCGTGTGCTCATCAGCAGTCGAGCTGCAGCCTCCTGAACAAGATGAAGATGAGAAAGACAATGCTGAGTAGCACCGACGTAAAGCGAGTCGCAATGGTTCCGAAGAGAGGCCACAAAAGTATGAATCACCTTCTCAAAATCATCAAATGAGAAAACTGACACTGAATGAATCTGTTTTTCACATTTAAAATCACTGCCAAATAACATACCTAGGATCAATAATCTGATGTAAGGTACAATAGACCTGGTACTAGTAAGGTGTACCTGAAGTGGCCAGTCAGTATATATGAAATACTCTGACCCACTCTCCGATTAAGTCTCTGGTTAAGTATTTACTTACACTCTTACTTTCAGGAAGTATGATAAATTTATGGAGGAATGTAGGAGACCTGCTCCCCAGTGCTGAGATAGGGGGAGGTATCATCCCCCTCAATAATATCATATATTACATAATGCTGGGTCTACAAAAAACACACATGATTAATATATCTAAGCACATAATTTAAATTTTTTTTTTTCCTGGAGAACCCATAGCCTCTTTAAAAAGGTTTAGTCTAAATTCCCTGCAGGGCTGTTGTTAGAGATTTTGGGCCCCATGAAAGCATATCATATTGGGCCAGAAACCCAGACCAATCATATTATGTTCCAAAGTTTTTAGGCCCCCTGCTGCCTAGGAGCCCCCCACCTCCTTACTGCGCCCCTCACCCCCGTTTCGGCTGACACTCACTTCCACACCTGGAGCCAGAGCTGGCATTTATTTGGAAAAGACTATAAAGTATGTTACTCAGTTACCCAAAACTCTGAGTCATTCAGGTCATGAACAGGGCTGGCGGAAAGTCCATTTATTGCTAAGAAGAGTTTCAATAAATCCTCTGTATTTAAATTGCCTATTTTTGTCATGGATTGACGTTAAACTGCATCCGGTCGTCTAACTTGCAAGGAAAAAATGTGGGGGTTGGTGGTGGGATTGGCTCTCCAGCCACCGTAAAAACGTCACACAGCTCCGACCAAGCATGCAGGACCCTTTTCTGCCCTCCGCGGGAGTAGCTCTGCTGTAGCCGCCCACAGGAAGGCTGCACGCATCATGAGGGGGATTGGGGAAGCCCTCAGGATCCTCATCCCCGAGGGAGTCGGGATCTCCGGAGAGCCAGTGGGGTCAGGCCCGTTGGGGATCAGAACCGGTGTGGTGCTGAGGCATCGCCCCCTGCACGGCAGCACCAGGTCCTAATCTGAGGCGGCCCATCTGGGTAGGTGCGTGGAACGTCCTGTCTCTCTGGCATGATGACCATCTTCTTCCGCTGTCAGAAGAGCTTCATAAACTCTGCATTTCAGTTTCGGCACTCTCTGAGGTACGCAGCCCGAGTGGCTTTAATGCATTATAATGGATGATATAAGAATTAAGGATGATTTGTGCTGCATTATGAAAGTGTTTATAGTGCATTATAGATGAGACCTTCATCGAGCATTCATAATACATAATACACAAGACTATAATGTGTTTTGGCTTTTATAAATGGTTATAGCTGGGTTTATAATAAGATGAATGCACTATAATGCATAATTATTATATTATAATACATGTGTAATGTAGTATAATGACTTTAAAGTGTATCCTGATTATTTGTTGCCATGACTGAAGCCATTTCACAGTGGTATGTATGTAAGTATGCTTGTGAAAATTTTTAAAATTTTCTCTTGTGCAGATTGTTTTCTTTCCCAGATATTGTAGTTTACAGCCAATTTGCAAGGTTATATTTAGTATAATTTTACAGTTCATTGTCGGGATAAGACTATTTTTAGTATCACTAAGTTCAGCAGTAGTTTTCCCAATGCACCATTAATGCCTCTTTCTCGTCAGGAGAGCTGAGTGATGCTGCTCCTTATTTGTCTCATAGAGTGCCTTTGGGCACGGAGCCATTATGACATGAAGCTGCCTGCGATGCCGCAGAAGATGCCTTGGCGATTGTGAGCGAGTCAGCGCAAGACTCCAGACTGTGTGCTGCTGATGGCTAAAGTGAGAGTTTAAGCGGCCGTCGGATTTCAGGAGATGTCATAGAGTCTGGATCTATTTTTGGAAAGTTAGATGGCGAGGATAACAACCTTCGCGGCGCACAATGAGTTATCTCATCATGTGGCGTATCCTAGTAGACATGTGCGGCTCTCTAGTCACCTCCTGTGCGCTAATATTGGGTATCAGAAATGCAGTCCTGACCCATGACCTTCAATAATCTGCCTTAGTTTTAATAGCATGTTTCCTTTTTTCTGGAAGCCACAGACAGTTCAATATGATGTTATTTTACATGTAATAATAAATCAAACTTGCTCTCACCTTTTACTAATGCTTACTTATGTTTCAAGATGATGTCTGCCTTTACGGCCATAGACACATTCTTCTCCATGTCTTTCTGTGCTATTGATTTTTAACATTAGAGCTAGTGGAAGTGATGAAGCACCTTGTCACGGGCACGCTGATGAGGAGAAGTCCCTAGTGTATGCCTGTTGATTAGTCCTGACTCCTCGAGATACTCCAACATGTGTAAAATTTCATGGAATGCTTTGTGGCAGATCAAGGAGGGCTAATGGTCTGGCATATGGCTGTGCCTGTACGGGACACACAATTGGCAAAAACCAGAAGATGATTAGTTGGGTGAGGCCCATTTAGATTGAAATTGAGTAGACAAATATCTAAATATGACACCAAATGAAAGCATGCAATCTTATGTCAATATAGTTAAACAAAGCTAATCTATAGGCAAACAACAGCTAACACTTCACTTTGCCGTCAGCACCATGGGAATATAGGTTTCTCTGGTATCTGGGTGAAGTAGAGAGTTCCCATGAAAGCTTTTGTAAAGTGTTTTGTTTTGTTTATATGGGAATTTTTTTGACAATTCCCAGACCCAAAACATTACCAATCAAATTATACCAAATAAAATATAAAACCAAAAATAACATTCACATATAGTTAAAGCTGGGTTTGGCTGTCATCTGTCCATTCTCCTGACATGTTTCATGCCAGCCACTGATGACAACTTGATCCCTGGTATTGGTTTCCGTGACAAAGCCATTTTTTTGAGGTTGGGTTATCTAAATAAAGCGTTACACATTGTTACATGTCTATAAGAATCTCTAAACATATTCATGTCACGTTATAAAGCATTGTCAACAGGTCATAATGTAGTGCAAAACATCGTAATTTCTTATACCGACCATTATAATGCATCATGAAGGTATCTATAGTACATTATAGATAATAGCTTCGTTGGAGCTTATGAACAGTATAATGCCTTATGATTGTCAATAGAAGATGCTATAATGCTTTATTAATTTTGACGCAAAGCATTATAATGCATCATTAAGGTGTCTATTGTGCATTATAAATGCCAGCTTTAAGTAAGGTGCTACCGAGATTCCTGACCTCAGATCACCAGTCATTGAATTCTAAAAAAGAAAAATCAAGAATTCTGACTCGATTTGCATCAAGACAATTCAGTCATTCTGAAATACTTTTAGCTCAGATGCAACTTGCAAGAGGCAAACAGGTGTCTATTTTCTCTCACTTTGATAATTTCTCCAGAAACTGGTTTCTGAGGGTGGATGAAATAATGAGCACTCTAAGGGAAGCAAACAGGAAAGTTGGGGGTCTCTCGCGTCTCAGAAAACCCTGAAATCTCGTCTCGATAAGAGCATGACTCACAAATCCCTGGGAGAGGCTAGTGTTGTAGGAGCGGCTAGCCTTCTGAGAGCCTCTCAGAACAGCTTCCCTTCAGCTGCATGTTCCATCTCTTGTTGGGATTACACTACACTGGATTCACTTTGCAGCCTTACACCCACTGCTTTAAAGGAACCATTGAACATAATCACCATTTAAAGGGATTAAATTGCTCTACTGCTGTTACAAATGAAACATTCTCCACGAGGGGCCTGTTTATTTCAAGACAATTATGAATGTCACTGTTGTATTATTAATATGTATATTAATATGAATGTGATAGTGTCAAAGGACTAAGACACATGCGGCTGGGTGATAATTTCCATTTTATTGACAGTAATATTTGCAGCTCTGACACAATATAGGTCCAATATTGTTTAACATTATATAACTACATTCTGCTTAAAAGTAATTCAAAATTACTATCTGTTTCCATCTCTCCCACCTCACTGTGTCACTATTTGTGAATTCTATAATACTGTAGACTTCAATTTGCAGAGTTCTTCATTAAAAAAATGAAAGTGTTGAATAAAATAATCATTGGAGAAGCTGGTAACCTATTGGGGACATTTTAGCACACTGCTGTGACAATTTCAGTCCAGGTGATCCCCAGCCGGCTCAGTAGTCAGGGACTCCGTGATGAAACAGCTTTGCCTTGGGGCTGAAGAACAAAATGAAGCCAGCACCTCCTGTCACTGAAGATGATGTGGTGAGCTGTCACCACAGTACAACACGCACCACTGCAAAGTATAGCGTGCAATATTCCAGGATCATTCTGTGGGCCAGAAAATCAAGGCGTAATTTCCTGTCTTTTACACAAAGCCTTGAACTGATTAACCCTGCAGAATCACAAAACATAAGGTCATCCTGATTTCAAATCAGAACATATCTGTCTATGCTATCCTATTAAGCATTCAAAAGAGAAGAATGATTTCCACTTGCACTTCTAACTGTAATTACTGCATCACTTCTTTCTCTATCCTCATTTAGCTCCTCTCTATATGTTTTGTCTATATATTATGTCATCCCATCTTGTATAAGACTGCCATATTTAGCAGCATGGAACATTCCAGGACCTACACAGTCTTTAGTGTTTTCTCTCTGTTTTCCCTGTGTTATACCATATAGCAGGGCCCTGCAACACCCTGGGGGTCTATATCACAGCATTGTAAATTGATGAAATATAGGGATCATCATACAGATTCCCAAGGCAAAAAGCATTCACAGGGGACGTCAGGCCCAGAAATATTAAAGGCCCCCGCATTCCTCAGTGGTTGAAAATCCCTTTTAATTATTTTCTCATTTTGTAAGTTATGTTCTGTGTAACTTAATTTGATGTACATAAACTCACAAATGGAGACATGATTTCCAGTGTCTTCATAATATAGAGAACAGTTCTTTAAGTTTATTAATGCTCTAACATGCTCATGGGTATTCTTTATAATTATAGCAGAAATAGTCTACAACAGAGAATCTGCGCTATAGTTATGGCTATGCCAGCAAGCATGCTATTTTAGTGTCCCTGATGCTGACTTCATATCAAATTGAATATCAAATTATGAGGTCTAAGGATATAAGAAGATATAGGAAATAAGAAAGACATTTTCTTTAATTCCAGCTCCCAATGCCCTCTCTCACTCTGTGATCTAATAACAGCTTTTCAAACACATTTTCCCAGGCTATATCCCCTGTGCTTTTTCAGGTGTCAGCCCTGAATTTAGCAGTTTCCCCAACTTGCCTTATTTTTTACTTGAATATCAGCATAAACTGGGCCCCAAGTGGGCCCCCATGGAATGTGATCTCAACAGCCTAAGGCTTATGCGTGAGCTTCGATCTTCTCTGAAGATTTTAATGTTTAAGCAAATCCCTGCATTTGAGAGCCAAGCACTGATGTCCTCATTTACACATTGCCAAATGTGCAGTGGTTTGTTAAACTGGATTAACGACATATCCAAATAAACACAAGGTGATACATAGCTCAGTGGGTTAGCAATCTGTGTCTATGTCTAATATATATATAGTGCCTTAGCCTGAGTCTCATAATACGCTCATTGAAAGAAATGACTTCGGACATCATCCGGAGGAGCCAATCAGCCATAGCAACAGCTACTCCCTGAGTATGGCAGCCATCAGAGTGACCAGGCCAATAATAGGTGTACCCACCTACAGCGATCAGGTGGCTACTCCCCGGTCTGCGTACCTCAGAGAGTGTAGTTAAGGAAGCTCCTCCGACAGCAGAGGTAGATGGTCATAATGCCGGAGAGACACGACGTTCCACACACCTACTCAGATGGGCCGCCTCAGATTAGGACCTGAGTTCTGCCGTGCAGCGGGCGACGTCTCAGCACCACACTGGTTCTGATCCCCAGCAAGCCGGACCCCACTGGCTCTCCAGCGATCTCGACTCCCCCGGGGATGAGGATCCCCAATCCCCCTCATGATGCGTGCAGCCTTCCTGTGGGCGGCTACAGCAGAGCTACTCCCGCGGAGGGCAGGAAAGGGTCCTGCCTGCTTCGTCAGAGCTGTGTGAAGTTTTAACGGTGGCTGGAGAGCCAATCCCACCACCAACCCCCAAATTTCTTTCCTTGCAAGTTAGAGGACTGGATGCAGTTTAACATCAACCCAAGACAAAAATAGGAGATTTAAATATAGAGGATTTATTGAAACTCTTCTTAGAAATAAATTGACTTTCTGCCAGCCCTGTTCATGACCTGAATGACTCAGAGTTTTGGGTAACTGAGTAACATACTTTATGGTGTTTCCCAAATAAATCTCTGGGTACTGGAAGCTCAACATAGCTGAATAGTTGACTAATATGTTTGGAATGTGCTATTTGCTTCACTTGGTTCAGCTTGGTTTAGGCTAAAACATTTAGGCAAAAACATTTATGACTCTTTCACGGGAACCAAAACTTGGCAAGGAATTTTAATAATGATTCCTTTTCAAGATTATCCAGTATACCTTTGCATGAGCTCTGCATTTTCTGTCAGAGCCAATCAATCACTTCTGCTCTTGCAGTTTGATTCTCTCATACACAGTGTGGCACGTTTGTGACAAATATAACAAAAATGAGAAGAAGATGAACAGAGACGATACTGAGCAAAGGGAAGTGGTTCCTCATCGCTGCTTTGTGCTTGTTGGCTCAGCTTGAAGCAACAGCAACTTATTTGGCAAACTGTTGGTAGATAACTTTTATTTGGCAATGACACTAGCCATCAAGGCTAAAGAGCACATTGCTTATAGTTATCTGTGACTAACTTTGCATTACTGGGTGAATCTGTGGACCTCGTCTTACAGTAGTGACAGATGACTGTATTTTCATTTACTTTAATGTGAAGTGCTCTCACACAATTGAGGCTTCAGCTCTCATTTTTTTGGACCCTAACCCCCCTATGCTCCTTCCCCCTTCCACGCTCTCAGAGTAATCAAGAAGGCAAATTTTAATCATTGCTTTTGCAAAATCGAGTAATTTCGTTTCATAGTGCATTCGGGACCACTATATACAGAAGAATTAAGTGCAATGCAAACAAACAGTACAGGGACACCAAAGGAGAGTTAGCTGTAAGAAATGACCATAAGACCACAGAGCACCTCGTCAAATCGCAGCTTATCTCCTCTGTTCCCACAATATATTTGATCCAGGCCTGTTGACAGTTTAATTGAATAGTACCAAAAGGAAGCAAGCAGGAATTACACCTGTCAGCCTCTGTGCTGTTATTTGACCGATGCTGTCATGAATACCTAGAGCTAGCTGCACATTGCATCAGCCTTGTGAGAAAGGGCTCCACATCATCGGGGCAGTTTTCCAAAATGTACATGATTGAGGATTATTCATTGACAGAGCTGATAATGAATTGTGGAGAGCATAATGGTTTTATAGTTCCTGAAGGGCATTAATGTCAACCCACTGATTATTTCTATGGCGCCTCTTGATTGTCATGAACAAACAAGCTGCCCCGGTGCCTAACGTATAATAAGCACATTTGGCCCAGCAGAGTGTGTCCAGAACGTCCCCCTGGCCACTTCGCATCTCCCATAGCCTCCATGACAGCAGTCATCCATCCTCCCACTGTGTGCCTCATTAATTCCCTCACACGACCACTGCAGTGGCCCTGAGACCTGCTCTTCAATGAACGCCGCGTTTTGTATGAGAGGTGTAGCTCCGGGGGCCTTTAATGCCTACGGGAGGGGGTCGGGAGCACAGATGCAGAAGGATCATGGCCACGCTTTACAGTAAGTATTGACAAAGCTGTTGCTCCTCTGGCCCCCCCACCCACTGCCTTTCCTCCACTCTGCAGCCACCCTCAAGAAACCTGGAAGCTAAATTTCATTTTTTTTTCTGTGCAGTACAGACTGTACAGTATCTCTGTTTCCCCCCCAGCCCTCCTGTACGCTCCCGAGTCCCCCTCACATCTGCCTCTCTCCTTCTCTCTCTCCTCCCCTCCTCTATCCGTCTCTCTCAGCCAGGTGCGGCGTGTGTGTCAGTGCTGCAGGTTGCAGTGCCCAGAGCACAGCCCGACAACACGAGGACTCTGGATGCGCATGGATGGATGGTCAAAACCTGAGCCTGGCCCCCTGTCAACTTTTTTTCCGTGCTTATTCTCTGCTTTGGGAGAGCCACTTTGACACAAACCTCTCTTCAATGGCATCGCCCGGCTTTCTCCGGCACTCGAAGGCATTTGGGATTTAATGTTTGGCCTGGTGGAATACAATTCGGCTGTCTCTGTCAGCTCTGGTGAGGACTATTTCTGTTCCTTCAAGAATTGGTGGCTGGGAGTGCCTGTAATAGGCAGGAGAGCAGTCAAGGGGGACGGCTGTTTAATGGATGAGGCAGGTGTTGTGTTGTTGTGCTCATGCCAGTTTTACTGTCAACAGTTTAACTGGCAACTGCTATAGCTTAATGCCCCTCTGACCAGGGAAGTCAAGGGTTAAACACCCTAAATATTTTAAATAATAATAATAGTAATTTAAAAAAACTACTAACTTCACAAAACAATAAGCAACACATTTCAATACATGGTGCAGGAATTGTTTCCATTTCCACTCGAATGGGAGGAAATCATTGTTGTGTGAATTAAACCTGTGTAATGGCATTATGGATTGACCTGCCCAGTGCATTGTTTTAATGTTCATTTGTCAATTGATGGCAGAGGTAGTTCCTGTACCTTTTTTGAACATTCCCTACACTACCGCTATAATATGTGTTTGAAATTTCTATGTTTCTATGTGGGTGTATGTGCTTATTACTTCCGATAATGTTTCAGTTGGAAAAAAAAAACACTTATAATATTTGTGCATTTTCTGCTGAAGATTTAGTAAAAATGTTAGATGAGCATTTAAAGAGTGAATTAAAGCAGACAGTAGTCCCTTGATTTAATATGTTCGAATGGAGATTAAAAGTGCTACAGCTTGCTAAAGAGCCAATATTAACATAATGGCTCATATTGGAATGCTGCTTAGATTTGGGATCATATAATGCCCATGACACATTGTCCACTGTGCTGTAATAACCTAAGAACAAGTTTTAGTTAGACTAAATACAATCCATTTTCATTTATTCTGTGGTATTTTAAAATGATGCCACTTTTCTCTGTGCATTAAGGAAGAAATGAGGTGATACTGCAGTTTAAAATAACCCTTTGCACACAAAAAGTAATAAAGTTAGAAGTATAGTAAAATCTCATGGTGTCTTCTGAAGGGCAGGGGCGATGCAGAGAGAAAACACAGACACTACGAAACGCCCCCAGCTGTCAGGTAAAGCAGAGGTTGGAGGTTCTTCTCTCTTAGTAACCAGTATTTGTTAGACCAAACCTCTAACTTAAACTAATCTTTTCCCTGAGCCTGGGCATAGCATTTGGGAGAACAGAGTTCTGCTTCTGGATACCTGGCTGAAGCTGTAGCACATTGGCTGAAGCCAGTTCCAGGGTTGTCCAAGGTTTAACTTTAAATGCTCTCTTTCCGTGTCTGAATGTTTGCTGGCTGGCTTTCAGGCGGCTTGCTTCTTGCTTGGCAGAGATGGGAAATGGCGGAGTGTAATAACATGAAGGTTTAACTCGCCTGTACATTCAGTTCATTCCCATTGCTTGTGAGGCCAAACTCTATTAGGTGCCAATTTATTTTTATTCATCTGGTTACACAATTGATCCTGTTTTCCTTTCCATCACGAAACCATATAAAGGCTACAAATGTGCAGCTGCTAAGGTCTGACCAGAACAGCTCTTGATGGACAAAAGTTAATGACATGGTCCACTGAAATTATTATTTTTACAAGACCTCTACACAGAATCATGTGATGCTATTATAATGTTACCATTTAATAACACCAGAATCTGGCATGACTGGTGTGTAGGACAAAACACTAAAGTTAGCTGCATGCTGAGCATACCTGTGCTAGAAGACTATTGTAGTACAATATTTACATCAATTTAAGTGATGGGTTGTGAGCTGGGTTTTGCTAATTCATTTGCTTGTCGCTATAGAGACTGGTTTCTAAAAGTAGGTCTTGGATTAGGGTAGGATGCCAGCAGGTAGTGAAGCAGTTAATTATGGTAATAGTGAGTTGCATTGGAAGAGAGTGTCAATTAAGGTCCTGGGTATGGGGGAGGGATTTCTAACAGAGAGGCTTTCTCTCAGAGTGTGTGTTTTTCTGAGAGTGTGTGTGTGTGTGTACAGATTATGGATGCTTTTAGCTCCGCTCAGAATTTCCCTGCATCAAAGTCAGGAAAGTTGTTTCCTCTCCCTGTGCCTGACCGTCTCCCTTTTTCGTGCGAACAAGCCCCTCTTTTAAGCTGTTTTGGGGGCTCTTGGCAGGGGGGAAAGGCAAAGTGAAAACCCATCTTGGAAATCTTTCTTTTTAGTTCAATTAATGAATCTCATGAATAATTGAACTGAGCAGGACATGTTGCTGCAGTCTTCAAACGATTCATTGTATGGTTTAGTTATCAAGAATTTGAAATGTCCTACAGAGGAAACCAGTTTATGCAGGTTTTTTCATTTTTTAAAAAAGCTAAATCCAACTGTCATTAAGTGCTAGTATTTAATGTAGCCTCACAAATTGACTGATTCCTATACTTGTTTATCCCTGGCTGGGATGCCAGTCCATCCCACCCAGGGAGTCCCCGGCCTTGTGCCCTGTGATGAACTGGCATCCCATCCAGGAGGTCCCCTGCCCTGTGCCCTGTCATGGACTGGCATCCCATTCAGGGAGTCCCCTGCCCTGTGCCCTGTGATGGACTGGCATCCCATCCAGGGAGTCCCCTGCCCTGTGCCCTGTGATGGACTGGCATCCCATCCAGGGAGTCCCCTGCCCTGTGCCCTGTGATG
>JAODKN010000008.1:381644-398018 GCA_026774425.1 Petrocephalus zakoni | reverse complement strand
AAAAAAGTTGGGACAGGGGCCTGTGTACCACTGATCTGCATCACCTCCTCTTTTACCAACACTCTGTAAGCGTTTGGTAACACAGGAGACCAGCTGTTGAGCTTTCAAAGTGAAATGTTGTCTCATTCTTGTCTGATACGTCCAACAGTCTGTGGTCTCCTTTGTCATATTTTTTGTTTCATGATGCACCAAATGTTTTCAATGGGTGACAGGTCTGGACTGCAGGTAGGCCAGTCTAGCACCCGGACTCTTCTACTACGGAGCTATGCTGTTCTAATATAGAATGCGGTTTGGCATTGTCTTGCTGAAATATACAAGATCAGTGGGGTTTATTCTTTGCATGGTAGTTTCACCCTGCATTTGTGAATGCAGCTGTCACACCCTGTCCTCCTGCCCCTTCCATTTTCTCCCTAGCAGGGCTAACGAGCCACACCTGCTGCCTTTTTTGCCTCCCCTCTTGTTTCAGCCCTTGTGTAGTTCACTCCAGCTGCCGCCTGTTTGCCCCCTTGTTAGTCCTGTATAAGAGTGCCTCCCAGTCCTGTGCTCCCCAGTCTGGTCATTGATATCAGCCCCTGTGTTTGCCTGAGGGCACGCACCTGAGTTCCTGTGTTTTGGCCCTGTGCTTTTCCTCGTTTGCTCCCCAGAGCAGATTAAAAGTTCCTTCTGTTAGCCGCAATCCCAACTCTCATCTCTGGTTCTATCTGGCCTTGATAGAAGCGATGAACTGTGTTCACACACCATGGTTTTTGGTAGTGTTGCTGAGCCCGTGCAGTGATTTCCACTACAGAATCGTGCCTGTTCTTAATGCAGTGCTGCCTGAGGACCCGAAGATCACGGCTATCCAGTATTGGTTTTAGGCCTTGTCCTTTGTGTACAGAGATTTCTCTGGATTCTCTGAATCTTTAAGTCATATCATATACTGTACCATAGAGTGATGAACCTCTCCCCATCTTCACTGCACACTCTGCCTCTCTGGGAGGCTCTTCTTAAAATTTCTCAGTTTCAGCATCTAATGTTGTCTGTCTTCTATTTTGAATGGAATATGGTTTTCTATCATTTGTAAATCATTGCATTCTTTTTCTATTTACATTTTACACAGTGTTCCCTTTTTTTGGAAACAGGGTTGTACTTTGTCGTCTCTTTGACTATTCATTTCCGGCCTTCCTCACTCTCAGACCAGCCTAAAGGTTTTTCTGGGGTCTTGGTTTGGACTCCATTTTCACCAAGACTTATGCCACACAATTGAATCCTCTGTATTTTATCAATAAATCAAAATCTCATAACTCTCAAAGGTTCAAACACGTTTGGGCTTAAGTTTAATTGCACCTCTTTTTGAAGGTTCATGTTTGATATTATTTTTATACTCCACTTTGGCCTTTCTGTAACAGACCAACTGACGAGAGTCCAGTGGTCATGGCATGCAAACTGCGAATGAACCACGGGGGACTAGCCTAAAAAGCATCTCAAAATGGATGTTGACATATTCAGCCCCGAAATGTCAACATTAATTAATTTACAAAGCAGCAGTTCGCCCCCTCAGAGAATTCCTCCCTACTGCCAAAGTAACTCGACAGCTACTCATAAGTCCTGAAGAGTGTCCCCATTGTTTACGATTACAGCGATACTGCATGTTGTTCAAACACACTTGGCAACAAGTTTTCCACAAATGTTCAAGCAATTTTTAACCTCAACTACTCATGTAGTCAGAATCTTCACCAGTTTAGTTTAACGTACAGCTAGTGAAAATTGCGTCACTGGAAAGGCTGGGATTCAGAGGTCTGTGCTGTTGAATTTCACATTAAGAGAAGGAGACATTTAAGCGTTGTCCTTCATTTATCAGTGACATATTGGACTCAGTAGATAAATATTAAAAGTTACTTAGTGCTGCTTCAGGGTAACTCAGGTCCTTGGTGTTAAATTGCCTGCTACCCAACTTGCTGCTTCCTGGTACAGTGTGCCATGTTTCTTATTAGAATATTCTCCAAATATGATGCTTTGTGTGAAAATTTTTTAAATCTGCTTGAACCTTCCCAGAACTCCAGTAATCCCAACCAAGGCAAAGAAATTGGTATTAGCTTCTGAAATGCTGATGTACGAATGCATTTAGTCATATGATGTAGCAAATAGAACCACCCTGTTCTAATACCAACAATGCATTGTTTCTTAGAACCCACAGCCTACTGGGATTGTCTTTTATATCCATCACTTTGCTACGGAAGAGCGCAAGGCTCAATTTTCACCACGAGCTGTACCCAGTAGAGCTATTGTCCCAGTGTCGAGATTGTGTGAAACGAAACCGCAGGTGGCAAGTAACACCAATCAATCAAGTAAGGAGTCAATTTCTCTGGGACTCTTCGCGGATCGGCCAGCAGGCTTGCTGTATCTCTGGGGGGGGCGAGGCCCTTTAATGTTCCCGGTGGGCTCTCAGAGAGGCGCGGCTTGCTGGTGATGCAGCAGGGATTCGGAGATGCCTGATTTGGGAACGCGTGGTTTAATTTTCACAGAGACAAGCAGCTTCTACACTGTAAGATTACTTAGGGGCCTCTGGACGTCTAACGGGTGGAGCCGTCTCGATAAGGCGCTCCAGCAATTCACATGAAGAAACGTGTCTGTGTTGCTTTCTTATCAAAAAAAGATAAGCTCCTAATTAAACCAGCTCTGACCAGAATATATTTCAGTCCCCAACCAACAATCCTGGAAGTAGCAAGATTAGTCAGGCAAAAAAATTTTAAAGAGTGCTGTTAACCAGGATTACTGCAATAACGATACTGATGGAACAAAACTGGGCTAGCTGCCTGTCAGGCATGAACTTACCTTAATTCAACTAAACTTTTAAGGTTGCATCACTATCACATTTGCAAGGGGGATCACTGGGAGCACACAGTAGTTTTTCTTTCTTTTAAAGTAATTCATTGTGTTTGTGCTTTCTTGATGGAAATAAAAAGGCAAAGAAAAAGTCACTGATGCTTTAGAAATTCCTCTAATAATGTGAAGCCAAAAAGTCCATTGGCAGGAACCTCAGAGTATGCCGTGTCTGAGTAACTGCACACCTGGCCTTCAGCCTCATCCCCAGCAGAAAGAAACTACTCCTGCACTACTGCTCCCCTTGCTAATCATCTGGGTAATGCATTACAGTAGCCCCCTTAGTTAACCAGATAGTCATTCTGTCAGAGTACCTACTGGGTCAGGGTTGATGTTAGGGGCATCGGCGAGGGATAGGAGGCCCCCAGGACTCTGTCAGCAGAAGGGAGCTAATTGTACATCTCGGGGCGCACAGACGCCAGCTGTTGAGCGAGCTCCTGTGGCAGATCGCAGTACTCATACACATCAAGGCACCAAAGTGGCACCTCGCAGTCCCCGTGACACATCCCCACTCGCAGAGCTCGCTCCTCCGCTCAGAGACCTCCGGCTTATAATGCTGTCAGGATAGAACTATCAGAGCCCAGCCTCAAAACGCCACGGGGGTCCATGTAAAGCCGTGCTCACACAAGTATACTTTAATATCGGTGGTCTAGCAACTAGCTGGGCATACATGTGATGAGCCAGCGCAAACTGGTTTAATGCAGGCCAGGTCTAGCCGCGTACTCTTTATGAGCTATATATACAGGAAAAATAACTCACATTATTATTGTAGGGGAGGGCCACGCCCTCAGTCACGACTACTTACCTAAAAAAAACACCCTTTCCTTCTTTCTGTGCGCCTAAAGTGCTGCATTTAACCTGCCCTTAAAGTTGCACAAAAGTAAAACTAGTAGATGACTACATACCGTTACAGGTATCACAATCAATACACATGCTGGCATCGGTACTGCAGATTGCTGCTCGGCAACGAGTCGCAGGAGGATGGAGCCAAACCGCACCCACACCGGCCTCACCCCCACTGCGGCTGTGCCGGAAGAAGAGGGGACTGAGGCAGTGAGGCTTAATCTTAGCAAGAACTGCATCAATTAGACAGAGGCATCTTAGATTAACATTACATGGTGCTCTCGCCCTCTGTACTCCAGGGTAGGGAGCAGCGGGGGGCAGGCGACTCACAGGCCAAACACAGCTGCCGTCTTATGCCTTAAGATCTTAGCCCTCACTCTCTTGGGATGACAACTGTCATTCGATTGCCCACCTTTAATACTGATCATTGCAGCTATGTCCACTTAAATATGATCATTTAATATTGAATGTTATGCAAAGTAATGTAAACATAAAAAATTTAATAAATGAAAGGTAAATGACGTAAAAACTGCAACCAGTCTTGAGGTTTTTAAGAAGAAACTCATTTAGATTAGATGAGTTTCCAGTCTTAAAGTCTGTGTTGTTTTACCCTTTGTCTCTAGTCTCTATTTTATTCCTTCCTGCTTGGCCTAATTGCGATTTTTATTTTTTATCTATCTCTAACTGCTTTTGCCATGTGAGACATGCATCGTACAAATAAAATTTCTTATCGTTATTATTTGCAATATGTGCTTTTTACGTTCTAGTTAGAAAATGTATAAAACTCTGCAGGATGCACTGTGTTATAGAGTAATGAATGGTGGCCGAGTGCCTGAGATAACCTTTAACCTGCTTTGAGCAAGGTGTGCGGCTGCAATAATAAGATAATGTAGTCAAACTAATTGAGCCCATTTATTTGCATATATGTGTTTTTTTTAATACTGCTATCCGGCAGCATGCGTATGTAATTATCTGAGTGTTTATGTTCATAGTTACTCATTGTAAATGTGTTCATTTATAAAAACTGAATACAGGGGCCAGAGTATGAGTGCCTTTTGTGCTAACGCTAACGCCATGGCCTGTGTGCTGTGAGTGTTTAGTGGTGTTTCGGGATAACACCGTGTGTTAACTGCATCACATTCATCGCCATTGCTTATGTTATTATTTTCCTTATTAAACACCACTTGAGTGCTCCTGGATTTATCTCTCCCAAGAGAGCTGCCATTTTCAGCTCTATGAGTAAAGGCTCTTCTCCTCACTAAAATAGAAATGGGAAGGTCATGCTTCAGTCTTCAGCAGCCTGACCCTTTTGCAGAATTGATAAGTCATGCCCTATAGGGCAGTTTGGTCATTGTCCTGTGGTTTGCCGAAACTGTAGTGATCTTATTTCATCTGCTAAGTGAAAAGCAGAAGCCAAAAACTGATTTTGTGAAGAAAATCTGAGATAAATGAACACAGTGGTAGAAATACTGCAGCTATAAACTCAGACGCACTCCAGAAGACAACTGAAATGTTGGGGCAGTGTGATATGTTTATCCTTATATATGTTGGGGCTGTGTGATATATGTTTATCCTTATATATGTTGGGGCTGTGTGATATATGTTTATCCTTATATATGTTGGGGCTGTGTGATATATGTTTATTCTTATATATGTTGGGGATGTGTGATATATGTTTATCCTTATATATGTTGGGGCTGTATGGTATGTTTATCCTTATATATGTTGGGACAGTGGAGTATGTTTGTCCTTATAAATGTTGGGGCAGTACAGTATGTTTATCCTTATATATGTTGGGGCTGTGTGATGTTTATCCTTATATATGTTGGGGCTGTGTAGTATTTTTGTTTTTATATATGTTGGGATAGTGTAGTATTTTTGTCCTTATAGATGCTGGGGCAGTACAGTATGTTTGTCCTTATATATGCTGGGGCTGTGTGGTATGTTTGTCCTTATAAATGCTGTGGCAGTACAGTATGTTTATCCTTATATATGTTGGGGCTGTGTGGTATGTTTATCCTTATATATGTTGGGACAGTGTAGTATTTTTGTTCTTATATATGTTGGGACAGTGTAGTATTTTTGTCCTTATAGATGCTGGGGCAGTACTGTATGTTTGACCTTATATTTGCTGGGGCTGTGTGGTAGGTTTGTCCTTATATTGGTTGGGGCAGTGCAGTATTGTTGTCCTTATATATGTTGGGGCAGTATAGCATATTTGTCCTTATATGCACTGTGGAGTGAGTGTCCTTATATATGGAAACCCATTATGCTCCCGACTCTAGAAGACCAAATCCTCGCCTGCATCCACAAACTTTCTCATCAGACTTCCGGCACATTTTTGTTGCTGTATTAAGCAGCCTCTTGCGGGTGATTAAATGAATGTCCAGCTGGATATTGCATCGTTACCTTCTGTCCTTCCCCTGGGTCCTGCCTCTCACAAGACCACCACATTTCTCTCTGCTCCCTGCCTGCCGTCCTGCACCACATAATCAGGCCTTGTTCTCATGAGTGTCAAGACTCGAAGTTGGATAATGATCCTGGAAGTGAATATTTTTGTCTTTGTTTCCCCCATTTCAGCTTATTATTTCCCAGCAGCAAATGTATTTGTCGTACGTTTCGTCACTGTAAAGCTTTTCTGGCTCCTGTTGTTTCTCAATTAAGTAGGTTCATCATTAACTGCCATTGTGGGATAAATTATTTCCATTAAGATTTGGTTACATAATGTCCCATTTTTAATAAACTGGCACACAGGTCATGTCTTTAGATATAAAGTATTCTTAGTGTCTCACTAAAATGTCTTTCACTCATTAGGGTGGTTTAAGGTCAAGATGAATTAATTCTACTAGAAACGGACTGACCAGTTCAGCTACAGAGAATCACATTTGTCTTTATGAATTTTAAGAATGTGTGAAATGCAGTGAAGGTCTGATCTCTTCTTGTAAGGAAATACAAACATTTCTGCCAATTGTGTTGCAGGCCGGTATGACACGGGCCTTGGACACGACAAGCGCCTGAGATGAAGCAGAGTGCTGGGGATACCTGCCCTCTATTCCAGCACGATGATGAGTCCCCCTTGTGGAGTGTAAGTGTCGCCCCCTATCCTGCTAACAGAGCACAGCATTGCCACGCCTCCTGCTCTTTATTGTTACCATTATATTGTCTTGCGGAAAATGGGAGAGAAATGCTCATGCTTCTCCTGTTTCGCTAACATGGGGATCAGGAAACAGACCAATTCATAATGTGTGTGAGACATGCCCTGTGCCAGTTCATAACATTTTAGAAAAGTTAATGATTTGGTTGGCTTCCTGTATTTTAAATACAGATCATTACAGTACAGTTAATTATACTGGCTTTTAGTCAAACCAATATTGTTTGGTATTGCGTCCATAATGATAGGATGCCTTCCAGGCTGCAATCATAGTAATTAAAAATATCATTGATGAAGAGGTTTTCAGTCCTGCCTGCAGAGTTTAGGGGAAAACAGGCCTTCTGCAGCAACTCCAGAGAACATTCTAGGGTGGCAATCAGTTGTGTGAGGACTGTGGAGGTAACATGTGACCATAACCAGACCTGTGCTCCACAGAAGACCTTAAACAGCTGATCTGATGGAATGTGAAATGCATCAGGACACGACGCTCAGTCAAATGAAAACATTTTGTATTAAGGAGCAAGATTTGATGTGTTTAACAAATTATTAGATATTATTCAATACTGGTAACAAACAAAACAAACAAACAAACAAGTTGATGAATGAATGAATCCTGAGAATTTTACTTAATTTAAATTAATTGTAATTCTAATATATGAATTGGAATATATTTAATCAAAACTTGAATTTATTCTGTGAGTACAGTCTGCGTGAGTGTCCTTGCATTATTCTTACCTGCCACTGTCCTTCTGTTTCCTGTCCAAGGTGGTGCTGAAATCAGTGGGGTTTTAAGCTTTAACTTCACACTTCAACTAGAGCAAATCAATATTTTTTTGAGGAAAAAGAAAGATTTTTATTATAAAAACATACCCACACATTTCAGTCTGACTATGTACCAGCTTCTGTGAATACTGCTTTTTTGCAGAAATGTTAGGGGAACTTTTCCTGGTTCTCAAGGCACATGTTGCAGCAGATATTTTGAGTTGTTCCTCTTCAAAGACTAGATTCTGTAATATTCGTAATTCTTGTGAAGCACTATACTGCTCAGTGCTACTTTTAAGAATTTTATTATTTCTTGTAACTTAAACACAAGCAAGGAAGACACGTGGTTACCTATTTCCCGCAATTTTCGGCAGAGGCTGTGCTGGGCATTTTTTGTGTGTCTTACTGAAGTCCCCTTTGCCGTCCCTGACTCTCAGAGCCGAGCTGCAATAAAGCTGACAGATGAGCTTCTGCATGATGTGTCCCAAGTGACTTGGGACTGGACACTGCTCACCCGGTTGTTAGCTAAAGTGTTTTCTTTTTGCACTATCCACTCTAAATATCCAAAATTCGGTACTGCCCCGCTTTCTGGAATTTTCCAGAACAGGCAGTAATGGCAAAGTGCTTCATGGTATCAAATTTATTCAGTTTTAATGTAAACATTAAATGTAAATATAATGTTTACATTATGTTAATATAGACCTAAACAAAGTACTTATCATTGCTGCGTCTGTCAGTTCTGCAATATCGTGTCTATCTAATAAAGATTAGTTGATTATATACAATCGATATGTATTTTTAAATCAATTTGTGTTTTATGCAGATATTGTATAAAATTATACTAAATAAGTGACTTAACAGTTTTCTCTCAGGTCAGAATAGGACCCTAATTAGCAGGCTTTTGCATGTTGATAAACCGCATTTGGATCAACTGGACTGTTACATTGCAGACAGCTGTTTACTGGCAGCTGTATATGTTGTACAGACTGAGATACAACAGCACAGTATACAGCCCACAGTTTTAGCACCTCTACACACTTTGGTGGTACCAAAGATCATCAGCTGACAGCTACAGCCAACCCAGATCATCGACCAAGGGAGGAAAGGTTCGGAAAAGGCTCAGGAAAATAAGTAAGCCCCCAGTTCAATGTGGAGTGAGATCTTTGTGCTGATAGTATTGACTCGTTTATCTCGCAGGAGAGGCCATTGATGCCATATCTGCCCCATGAAATGCTAGTGTAGCAGCCCGAGTCTGACTCCAGCTCTGTCTCCACTCACATTATTGGCATAACTGTCATTTTGTCATTAAAGCAATTGCTCATATTCATCCTTTTTGCAGTTATCCATTTTGGGTACAAATTTGTCCTTCAAAGCTGGCAAAGCATGCTAATAATTTGCTTATTTATGGAAAAAAATTTAAACCAAGTACTTTTCCTAGCAAAATGAGGCATTCAAATATCCTTTGAATAAGTAGAAATACCAAACTGAACTGAGTTATCCAATGAAAACCTCCTGAAGCTTTGCACAGACATCAATATTCAGATTCAGATGCTTTGTCATCGTTGTTTCAACGACAAGGAAATTTAAAAGTACATCTTCTTCTCCAGTGTCGCATCAAATATAAAATATATAATATATATATCCAATAAACAACACATAAACCAGCATTGCACATTTTACCAATTGCACATGAATATGGATGAACCCTCTATTAAGCTTTTATGGTTTATGATGCTGCTTTATATTATTAAAATTTTTATACTAATTAGTCATTACAGACAATGGAAAAAAAATGTTGCGTGAATTTCATGAGTCAGTGGGGTTCCTCTAGCATACCAATTCAGCTAAGCTTAAAAAAATTCGACAAAGAATGCATTTCTGTTACTTACCTGGTCTGGACATGGAAATTATGGGGATTGTCACTAAAATGGGCTGCCGGACGTGATAAGCCAGGCTATGCATTCATTTATGTAGTTTTACTACACACCTGCTTAGAATTATAGCTTTTTATTGCTTGAATGATCTCACATACAAATTAAATGCACCACAAACATGAGTTGAACAGAAGGCGACAGAACCCATTGTTTCTCACAATCGAGTGAATTGGAACAGATTATTGTGGAATTAACACAACATTTTTGTTGCAAACTGATTGCAGAGAAGGTTTGAGGCAAAGTGAGTACAAAAGTTATAATTATTATAATGAACAATAGGCTAAGTTTCTAAATACATTGCTACAGTTTTTGTATAAAATTAATAGGGAACTCTTTGTTACCTGAGATTATGTGCCATTTCATAGACTGCTGCAATGGGTTGTTTGAGTTACATGGAATGGGCTTTAGAATAAAACTCTGCTTACCCGGATTTTTTCATTTATAAAATATTTTTCAACCATATCTAACCCCATATCTGATGTTTAGAAAAAATACCATATGGCATTACACAGTAAACAGTGTTACAGAAAAAGTTACCTAAAGTACAATGGTGCCTCCCTATTGGTGATGATGCATTACAGAGAGTTACGCTGTTCTGCGGGGCTAAGTGGTCAGTAATTGTTTCTGTCCTATAGAGTGAAGCAATTCCAGTGCACATACAGTAATGGACCTTTCGATAGAGAAGATTAATTTTACATTCATATCATTTTAGCACGAGGTGAATAGTTATAGAGGAGGTTACAAAAGGGGACACTTAAAAACAAATTATACAGTTCACCCTAATAGTTAATGCAAAAACATCTCAATTTTCACATGCAGAATCTGGCGGTTAGGACAGAAATACTAGCTGCTTTCGTCAGTTGTCGTGCATGTATACTGATACTATAAAATGTACAAAAAAAATTGTAAAAAATGTTCAATAAGCTGGTTGTGTTTGAACACCCTTAAACTAATACTTTGTTGGAGCACCTTTTGATTTAATTACAGATTTCAATCTTTTTGGATAGGAGCCTATCAGCATGCCACATCTTGACTTGGCAATATTTGCCCACTCTTCCCTGCAAAAGCGCTCCAAATCTGTCAGATTACGAAGGCATCTCCTGTGCACAGCCCTCTTCAGGTCACCCAACAGATTTACAACTGGATTTATGTCTGGGCTCTGGCTGGGCCAATTCCAAAACTTACATTTTCTTCTGGAGAAGTCATTCTTTTGCTGATTTGGATATATGCTTCGGGTCATTATCGTGCTGAATGTAGCAATTGGAATGAACGAGGGATGGGAGCCGGAAATGGGAAAACAGAGGGGCCTCGCAGGGCCAAAACACAGGAGCTAAGGAATAGCGAGACACCAGGGCTGACATCAATGAGCAGACTGGGGAGCACAGGACTGGGAGGCACTCTTATACAGGACTAAGGATGGGGCAAACAGGCGGCAGCTGGAGTGATACACACTAGGGCTGAAACTAGAGGGGAGACAACAGGCGACAAGCTTGGCTTGTTAGCCTCTTTAGGGAGAAGACAGGAGGGGCAGGAAGACACTGAAGGCAAAGATGTAGGCAAGTTTTCAAATAATTGATTGTGGTACATTAAAAAACCTGGCATTTTAACAGGGGTGTGTACACATTTTATATCCACTGTAGCTGAAAGTATCCAGGATGACTTATCTGGTCACCCTACTTGAACTCAGATAGACACAAAGCTATATACTGGGGCAGCTAAATATATGAAACTATAAAAGTTTCAGGTGACACAGCGGGAACCGCTGTTCACCCCTGGATGGTGAGCTTTGAGGGCCATGTCTTATGCGAGGGGATCCAGCCCACCTTCATGTCGGGGCTTGTGGCATTACTTTCCTCATTCTACAAATCTATTCTGCAACAGCAAGAAGAAGCAGCATGCACACTCGAATTTTAGATACTTTCAGATACTTTCACACTCTGATGTTAGGTACTTTCACTAAAACGTGTATTTTTTGATGACATGCTCTTGCACATCTGTGAATTTGCTTCCTTTTATTGTGTTGTTAATCTGAGTTGTGCAACTTTATTTTTACGCGGTGTCCGAAGAAACACTATAATTTTTCATTGGAATAAACCCCGAGAGAGACACCAAGGCTGGAATGAGGCAAAGTCTTATCAAAGAAAAGTGACTAAAAAAAGACAATAACGGTCAATCCACAAGTATCCACTCTGCAGAGGAGACTCATGCACTTTGAGTAGGACCTCACTTAAAACGGTGCCCTTACTCACCCCCATTACTCACAAATATTTATCAAAACACCAGCTTGTCTCATTCCTGTAACTATTTTTCTCCCTCCCAGCCTCATCCTGCTTCTCCCACTCTCCCTTACAGACTGAAAAGTCCAAACACCTCATTCTCTCACTCCGATATTATTTTTTATTCTCACAATAATTATTCTACTCGTGACATCTGTAATCCTCACACTGCATATTCGTTATTTTATTCTATGTGGTATTTGTGGTCTGTATCAGAAACTGCACATACTACATAATGTTTTGTCTGGCTGAGGGGTTTGTTCGGGTCTTGGGATATTTTTTCTTTAGACTCATGCTCATAGGTCACATTATGATATGAGGAAAGGAGGGGCACATGCTGATGTTATGGAACTAATCTCTCTCTCTCTCTTTCTCTCTCTCTCGCAGTCAGAGGGCTACCGAGGCTGTATTGAGAGAACTTGTTCTATTGGGCCAGAAATCTGTCACTAACTCATGCCTCTACTGTCACCCAGTACTTGGACTTCAGCACTTAACCATTTGCCTTGTTAGAGCCTGAACATTCAGTTCATATTTAGACAAGATGTTGTTTCCACATTTATTTTTAAATAAAAGGTAAACTGCAATAAGAAGCTGTGGATTTTTTTCTCTCTCACAGTTTAATTGCATATTTGAAAAATCAGTAACAGTAAAATGTTAATATTACAGTAACATAATGGCAACCCTCCTGCCAGAAGTTTACTGTTTTAAAGAATATTTTTATCTTAAAATTTATTCTAATTTGCTGCAGGGTCACAAGTGCTCGGACCATTGAAATTATATATAATTTCATAATGTGTACTGTCCAGCCTAACTTGAATAGATGTCAGCAGCTTGCAGCTGAAAAAGCCTTCACATGCCATGCACAGAGGCATAGCTTTTTCATACTGTACACACATTTAAAATCTGTGGGGGTGTCAAGCCTTGCCTCTGAAGCTTTGATTTGAGATTTCACATTGCAGCACCACAAGTTAACATGCCTGTTATCTCACGCACACAAAACACCGTAATAAAAGTGATAGCCTACAATGAATTACCTAGCTAGTAAAAATACTGTTACAGCACTTCATACATGTTCAAGTAAAAGTAATTGATTTTAAAACTATTTAAAAAGCATGCAAAAGCTACTTATAGTAACATAAGTATTGCAGAGTATTGCAATCAAACCCATTCATAATACTTGCAGTTGAGTACACTGTATATTTTGAATATTTTGAAAGCAATTTGATCATAAATGCTAATATGCAAGAACACCCCATGCTTGGCTCTGAAGTTCACCTCAAGCAAAAAGCTAGCATGAATTAAAATTTGCATTTTCAATTGTTCCAGATTGCATAAATGTGCAGACTGCATAAAACTAAGCAATCTAGTCAAATATTGCCTGCATTGGGCTCTGCTCAGTCATAATTAGAGCCAGCAGGAGCAATATTGTCCTGAAAACTGTTTTTAGTTAAAAAGCTTCCAAATGTTTTCCAAATGTTGCTTTTTATTTAAATAAATTTTAGTTACACCATGTAACAAAATTTTTACTTTTTCTTGGTAGATAGTGTTTTTCCCCCAATTGTTTATACCTATAGTAAGTGGAAAAGACTTTTTTTTGTCTTCAAACTTTTGTGTCCTGTAAAATGACATTTTCAAATGTACCCATTTTCCAGCACATTCCACGTATATTCCATGCTACAGAGACCCTAAAGAGACATGGTAAAAAAAAACCCTTTAGGCTGTTTTCTCACCAGTACTTCTTAGTCCAGTTAAAACAGTTTTGATTTCCCCCTTGGACTGGTGTGAACACAGTATCTGCACTCAGGTGCCGACCAAAACAGCCATCCCATGACCTGTGACAGGAGGTGGCCTTGGTCCGGTCCCAAACAAACTCTGCAGCGGTTTATTTGTGGTGTGAACGTGATCTGAACTCAGTCCAAACCAACTTCCAGATGTACTCCGTGGGTTTGACTCATAAATACTATATAGTTTTCAAAAGGTTCAGTCAATGGCTGAAGGAGAGAGGATTTGACCAGTGAAAGTAAAAAAAAAAAAACAGGTAACGATGCAGAAAAGTGAGAGATGCTCAGCCGCATAGCCCAGGACACAGGAGCTTCTTCCTGTAGTTACCTTCCTGCTCCCACCACAGACACATCTGACCAATTAGCAGAATGAGCATTCTCATGTGGTTTGTAGTGGTGCATTGTTGCTGGATGTTTCCCTGTGTGAAATCCAAACCGAGGGGAAAATGCTCCAGGTTTACAAACTCATAAACTGATTTGGACCAGAGAAACCAAACTATAGGTTTGAAAATGCACTTAGAGTGTCGCGTGACCACCAGAAAGTTTCAAAGGATTTTTTTGGTTGGCCATATCCCTGTAGGGGCTCTCTACAGTGCTGAGAATTTTCTAGGTCTTACAAGAATTTCTCTTTCTTTCTTGAATGTAAAGAGAATTTTTGAGAACCTTTTGGTATTTTTGAGAGCTTTCTGTGACAAGCTGCAATCATTCTCCAGACACATTCTGTTATGTATGTGGCCAATGTTTCAAGACAAGAGACAGCATCTGCTAAAATGTGTGATGCCTACTAGGCGTATTTCGGCATGCCTGGCATAGATCAAGATAAACCCTACATTACAGTTGCAAATTTAAAAAAACTACTCACTGCTAAACATTTTTGTTAATTTTTGTGTAACTTTAGTTTAATTACATGTAAATCTTGATTCATATGTTATTTTATTCCGACCATATGTAAATTTGGCCATTTTTACAGAGAAAATAGGTTAATTTATAAATTTCATTATCTAGGTCACAAAGCAAAATTTGAAGGGAATAATGGCCATTTTCTATACTTTTACAACATAAGCAATTAAAAAATGACACACACTATCCAAGAACAAAATCTGTGTTATACAGTGTTATAGATTATAAATGTTATAGAATTTACAGCGTTTACACCTGGTCTGATATGGTTCCCTGAAAGTAAACTGTGCAATGTGAGACGGAATAAACTGTGTTACGCAGCTCAGCCACCCTGACATTTTGCCTTGGAGTCTAAAGAAACAATTCCTAGGGATTTCAGACAGGTTAGCGTGTGAGCAGTTTCAAGAATATCAGGGATAGGCCACCACACCTGATCTCAGGCAGATAGTAACTTATCAGGTAAGACAGTAAATCTGCTGTATACAAGCACTCCAATATATTGCAATTACTATAAAAATTTGAATGCATTTATATGCACTTGGGTTAGAAAACCATTGCATTTGAGAGTTGCCAGAATTTAAACCTAAACACAATATGCTGGCCAACATTAACCTGTTATTTTTTATTTTAATATAAATATATATTTATATATAATATATTTAATATAATATAAAATGCTGCCATCATAGTGTATTTATTTTTGAAAAGTTGGGTTTGGATTTCTTTACTAGCAGTGTTTCAGCTGTCCGATGACTTTAATCAATGTGACCTTGACTTCCTTCCCTCGTTGTGATCTGCCCATAAGCCCACAGATAGTTATTATTCTCTTGGTGTTTGATGCAGACCTACAAGCAGCGCTCTCACATATCCCGCTGGATATTAAAGCATGGAGATCCAATCTGGGCCATATCCACCACGTGCTGTAGCTAGCCACATATTTTACATGGAGCCCTAATGTCATAGGGCTACTGCCTCCGTGAATTCTTTGATGCTTCAACAAATAATAATTCCATTTTTTGCTTTGTTTTTTTTTTTTTTTTTTTTATTCTGTCTTGACTTGTGCAGAGCCTCTAATGGGTGCTGTGTCCGTCTGATAGAGGGCAAGGTAACATCAAGCAGTAACACAAGCACTACAGGCTGCTTGGCAAAACATGACACTAAGGGCCCAATTAAAGACTGTGGAAAAAAAGACCTTGAGTGGAAAATGACTCCTGCTGAATGGAGCACTCCAACCCTACAACCCTCTGACTATAGTACTTATCCTCATCTCATATGTCGAGAGAAATATTATAGATCCATCCATCCATCTTCCATACTGCATAACAAGTGGAGGATATCCGGTGAGGCTGGGGTTGGGGTCCCTAACGAGGACACCCTGGCATGGGACACCAGTCCTTCACAGGATACACAGTCACATATGTAATATGGTGAAGTCATGGGCATCAACTCATGTAATGGAGTGTGGGAGGAAGTCGAAGTAAACAGAGGAAACCCGCATATGATGAACCCACGAACAGGCAGCACAGAACGGAGAGGAGAACCCAAGAGACACTGTGTCACCGGCAGAATGCTGTAGCTATCCTTACAGAATCCTCTGTACATAGGGGCTAAAAAAGTCTTATTTTGTTATAGTCCTGTCTCGACATACAACATACTGCTAGCTTTTCCTTGAACCTTTGTGTAACTGTGACACAGGTCAGGTTTTTAATGGAAACCCTTTGAATATGTTGCAGGGATAGTCACAACTTGGACAGCTTTCAAGCACTCTGAAGCACTCTCTAGCTTTTAATTGTCCTGCAGTGTGGTAGCAGCTAATGCATGGGGGGGGGGGGGGGGTTTTACCCATTAAGACTGCTTCAGAACCA
>JAODKN010000008.1:351994-372243 GCA_026774425.1 Petrocephalus zakoni | reverse complement strand
AATGTTCTTATTGTGCAGAATGGAGACTGAATATGGACCAATAACATGAAACTCATTCTATAGTGAGAAAAGACATAAACTGGGCTTTCTGCTAAAACGAAATAATAATAAAAACACAGCAACATAATTTCCCTGTAGAGTATTGCTTTGAAATATTTTACCCATGCATAACAAACGTATCCAGAAAATGATCCCTTTAAGTAATTTTCACTTGATATCATACTGAAGCTTCTGCAGCAGCAATGCATTTCACGTTAGGCTATTATATATATTTTCAGAATACACATTTCAGTGTTATATGCTTGTCCATGCATGCATTATCATGATTTTTTCTAATAATACAATATATTTTATATAATTCACTATTCATTTTGTTGATTTTCATCAATGTTTTGTGTCAGTCTTTTTAATTTGTTTTTAATATATTTTATACATCATATTCTGCTGTTGAAAGAGGTAAGATTATTTTTATAGTAAAAAACCTGAGTGTCTTATGACAAATATTGGCAACAATGACGGTGCTGAAGAAAGAGGTGCTACCCACAGCTTTCAAAATTCATGCAATAATTTCAATAAAGTTCATTTGTTGTGCGGTAAGTTTGGTTTATATGATTTGGATTAAATGCACCTCTGTGTTGTGTAGCTATGAGGCTGTGTATTTAATACAGTGGCTCAACATTTAGTTCATGGAGGTTTCAAAGCAGTCTTATGATAATGTTGTGGTAAGTCACAGATCAGGGTACTGGAACAAAAACGATTTTAAAGACATTGGAAACCCCCTGGGGCAATCAGCCAATCATCTGAGTGGGAAGGTTTACAGCACCACAGGAAATCTGCTTAGGGTGAGCCTTCATCCTGACTACAGTGGGGTTAGGTCACTGATAAGTTACAAGGAGGTCAACTGTCATATTTAAAGACTTGCAGTAGTGGACTTGGCTTGGTTTCTTCTTAAACACTTTAGACTGCACTGATTATAGATAATACTAAGTGAGCCAATTTAGCCTTCGCTCATTGCTGAGTGCTTGGTGAAGACACATGGGTCAACAATAACTGTAGCACCACAAAGTTAAATTTTTCACATGTGAAGATAGCAAAGAAGCATGCAGAAGATGTGGGCTATGAATTGTCTTACCTCTTTCTGCAAAGTGTTATGTATGTCAATGTTGTCCAAGTAACACTTAGGCCTTGATTTTGGAATGGATGGCAGGGCCATGTCCCGACAAATATTTTGGGAGTACTGTGTGTGTTTAGGGGGGTGGGGGGTTCAGGGCTGATTTGGTCCCTACCAGTGTTGAAACAAAACATATGTCCTTGAGTAACACCACCCTTACTGTGAAGTTTAGCGTTCACCTCGTTATGTATGTGTTTTATACTGGCAGGAGCAGGGAGGCCTGCCAGGGTGGAGGGCATAATTTATGTAGCTAAATACAGGCAAATCCTGGAGAAAAAAAAAACAGCTGAAATCGGCAAAACAATCTGACATAGATTTACGATTTCGGCAGGACAATAAATTGAAGCACACAGCCAAGTACACAGTTCCAGAGTGGTCTAATCAAAGTCCAGAATTAAAGCTAGTAAAGAATTTGGGACGAGACTAGCAAAACGATTGTTTGTTAACGATCCTGGAGTAAGTCCCACAGAGCTATAGAGATATAGAGATAATTTTACTAGTAAGATTGGCACAGAGTGGAATAGTACAAATTCCGACAGGCTTATTAGTTAATACATCATTGATATTGCTGGTTTTACTAAGTGTGCACCCATTTACGAGCAGATATTTATACGTGTTAGATGTTGTTTTCCTTCTATTAACTGTGGTTTCAAAATAAAAATTGATAATTTTCTTTGGCATGTTCAGTAGAGCCAATAAAAGTTTGTAAATCAAGTATCAAAACATCTGGTTGTTGTTATGACATTGGAATGACTTGATAACACTGTTTCCAGGGATAGCCCATGTACAAGCCAATATGCTGCAGTGTTATATGTCTCTGTTTTAATCTATCTGAAACAAAAACACTGTCCTTGTACCACTTTCCATGCAACAAGATTGAAGAGGAAGTAGCTGTGTAAACCAAGTAGCCATTTTCACAATCCTTAATGTTTAATACTGGCATGTAATGGTACACAAAATTCATGGTTTAATGCAAACCTTGCTTTTGGGTTTCGATACAGCAGGGAAAACAGAATTTGTTTTGAGATTATTTATTATTAAATCCTCAAACACAGCTAGGAAAACGCAACGTGTTAGTCGACGTCTGTGAATAATGAGACGCTTATTTGCACGTTGAACAAAACACAGAAGTTAAAAAATTTAAAATAAGCCATTACAAAAATCATAATGAACTAAATCCCATGTTCTCTACTACCGAGTTTGGTCATTTATTTGTAGCTGAATTTGCATAAATGCCAGTGAAAGACTAACCTGCCAAGGCTGTTTCTACCCTGCTATGGTCGTACAAACACTCAGATGATGTCAACTCAAATGAGTTAGCATGTTGGATGCATTTTCAGCAACATATCCAAGTTCGGCACAACAGAGCCAACAGACTGTCTTAGTTTTATTAACTGCCCTCTCTCTAATATTGGTGTAATTTATTGAGAGACCAAAATGTTCCCTATGACAGTCTGTAACTAACATAACAAACTCACAGCTGCAAGCAGCATAATGTTTTGCATGTTGAACATTTACTTGTGAGTTTAGGTTCCACTGGTGTCAAGACGTGCTACTTTGTTTCATTGTGCGTACCGAAACGAAAACGATGTACCGAACGTGTACTGATAATTTCTCCTGGGAGAACAGCTACACTCATCAGTGTTTGAATTGAATAATTTTACTTCCTTTTCACCCTTAATGATGCCTTGCTGAAGAAAGACATTACGGTGAATAATGTTACCGGTTCCATCATTGTGGTTTGTTTGTTTGGCCCCAGAAACAGTTTTTTTACATCATGCATTGCATCACTTAACTTAACAAGTAGGTCGTGTTGGATAAAGAGATGTGGAGGGGAAGGTCCAAAAGACCTGAACTCTTCATACTGTATAAGCGTTGTTGATTTGCATTTGACATGGAAAAACGTAAATGAGGGTTGGTAGTATGCGATCCTCCTCTGCCCCACTATTCTGGTAGCTTGGGTTAGATGTGCAGTTTGAATCAAAGCAGTGTCAGTATGTTTTGGCACTGCATTTCCGCACAGATACCCAGCAAAGACATCATTCTCAGTGTCAGCCTCCTACCACTAATGTAAAAAGAAACACCCTGTTTTTCATCTATAATTATGCAGAAGTCTCAGTAGGGACCCCTCACAGATGTTTTCTATCATTCTCAAGCCAGTTACATTTCATCATACCTGGACACAAAAAATAAAACTACTTTCAGTGACATCTTAAAATTAAAATTAAACTGTCTTTATGTCAAATTAACATTACTTTCTCCAGTACTTTTGCAGAGATGCTGAATATAATTCTGGTAAGAGAGAATAAACAGTCAGATCCATGAATGAATTTGCTTGCATGGGTCACAAATGTGGAAGAGGTATGACACAGAATGTCACGCACCTAATCTGTCAGGTATATGCCTGACCCACTGATGTAAAGCGCTGGACTCTGATAAGCATTTGAAACGTTAGCATTGTGGCGCTAAATGGGACATGCTGCATTGTGATCTGTCATACCTACATTGTCCCTTAAGTATCTGGCAGCCCATTAAAGAAGGGCCCAAGGTACGAGCATGCACTGAAAGCCAAAGGCTCCAAAGTAACTGGATCATACAGCAATAGCATCACTTATAAAAAAGCCAATAACCACGAGTCACTCAGGTCTGCTATTTTAGCCAAAATCCAGCCAGCTCATGCCTCCTTCCTCACTCTGTTGTCCCTCATATTCTGTTCTCATTTACCTAAGGTTCCAGTCACTAGGGCAACATCGAGAAAAGGCAAATAGGCCCCTTAGTCTTCCTGCTAAACAAAGGAATGTTATACTTAAAAGTAAAGCGATGCTGGCAGACTTTCTTTTAACTGCAGTATTATAATAATTTATTATCACGCACAGCCTGGTGTCATTTGAATATTATTTTTGAATATTATTATATGATTATTTCTCACGAGTCAGTGGGTCAGTTTCTCTGCTCCCTGTCTGTTGCTGGGCTAGATATACAGACATTAAGCTTCACTGGGTGAACATGGCAGACTGGCCTCTGGTAGAGAACAGAAATAACTTGGATGAGGTTGGAGGAGGTGTAAAACTGAAGAGGAAGAGTTAACACCCAAGTTTCCCAAGATTTTCATTCTCAATCTTTCACATCCTGAACATTACTGTAGGGTGCCCTTACTGAGATGCAGGCTGGTGGCACTCAGTAAATATAGTTGTTGGAGGGATTCATTTCTCATTTGCTATTTTTTGCTCCTACTCTGCTTTGCAAATCAAGTTTGTAATTTATAATTACATGGAAGAGATTTTTGATTTATAAACTAAAAGAGTGAACGCTGACATTTTTATCGTTGTGCCTCTGATCAAAGCTGGATTTTTTATCCTTTTGTATATTTCAGTCCTTGAATTTTTTCTTCGATTGTTTTTCCTATGGGGCTGGTAGGTGGTCACTCATCTGTGGGAGAATAGAATAGGCTGGGGAGAAAGTGCAGCAGGTGCAGCTGTCTGAGCAGGTATCAGGAAATAATACCTGGAGGAAGGTTTGATAAGCTGGGTATATGTCTAAGAGTAGTGCCTGTTCAATTCTGGTGCACTGGATTGCAAAGGACAAGCAATGATTTCCAAATGAAATCTGACCTCGATATTTGATTTAGAAAAGCTGGAGGGCTATAATGTGTTGTATATGGCGTGCCGATTATAGGGAGAAAAAAGCCTAAACATTAAATTATTTGTGAAATAACAATGACTAAGATATAAATAATGGTTGCCTAAGCTGCCAAAGCGTATGTTTCCCATGCAGAAAACAAGTAACAAATAAGCCTTTAAAGTGCAGCCTCCTCTTTGTGCCTCGTGCCATTAGTGGGAAGCTAAGATTCAGCGTGAGGAGAGCAGGCTCACAGCAGGACTTTTGTGGGGCCAAAGTGTCAGGTGAAAGTACAGTTAGATTTCGGCTGCCTGATGCAGGTCATTGTGGGTTACACTCCGCATGCGGCATCCTATTTAGCCGCACTATGCTCTACAGAATTTAGAATAAATGTTTTGAGAGTATACAGAAAAGAAACCTCAAACAGGACACAAGGCAAGGGCTACCTTGGGGAGGGTGCCAGCCAGGCGCAAGGCAATGGACACTGTGGGCAATTAGGGACATCAATTTGCATAACTGCATGATCGCATGCTTCTTAAAACTGTGTTTATGACCAACCCTGGGTGCCAAGAGATGCATCCAAGAGCTGGGCCACTGTAATGGAAAAATCATGAATATTAATACTGAGCTGTGAGCTAACCAATCTATTCCTGCATCGTGTAAACCGTTATTCTTTAGTTTTTCTTTATGGTGAATTGGACTTAGAAAGTTCTGAGTGAAATCAAGCTGTCATTGTCCTATGGTATTGCTGATTTACTTGGCCCTACATTACTCAAAAGGTTTGCCTTTCCAAAGCTGCCACATCACTCGTGAGCTGTTCTTCCATCAAATATACAGTATGGTGTAATGCATTTTTCACTATTGTGATTAAGGCATGCAGAATCTTAGGAGTCATGCTATGCAACCACACAGAACTAAAATGCCACAAATTATTCCCCGTCGCAGTAATTTTAATCTGTCTTCAGTTTATATAATCACTATTAACAGCCAAAGCAAGTGGGCTTATCAGACTAATTAAGTGCAGATTTTTTTTTTTGACTCCCGGAGATCTCTCTGAGGACGAGAACAAAGGCTGCTTCCTCAGATGCAGCACTTCGCAGGTCAGAGGTTACTGGCAGAGCGCACAGAGAACAGAAGCCACTTAAACTCAGGAGGATTCCAAACGAAAACCATGGTGTAAAGTGATTACTCAGGAGTTGTGATTCACATTTGGCTGACATTTGTGAAGCAGCTCGGGAAGCATTACTTAGAATGGTTACTCCAACGTAATTTTCCCACAACAGCATCCTTAAATAAATCTCTATGTAATTACTTAAATAAATCTTTAGAAATTGCTTAAATAAATCTTGAGCAATCGCTTGGAGCTTCCCTATCACTGTTCCATCCATTGTCCAGCATAAAGTGGCAGATTTCCATGAAAATTAGCAAGGCTGTCGAATTCTCATTTGGAGGGGAAAATAACAGCAATATGTAAATAATTGATGATGCAAAGCTTTTAATCCCTCTGGGCAATCTTAGCAATTAGCAGTATCTGAACTGAAATGTAGGCATTGCCAGTTATGGAGACAGAGCTGGCTCTATATGCACAGTAGGGACATCCATCTGGCCCAAGGACATTTACTTCTTAGACACTTATTATTAATTATATTGTATTATTCAGTCAAACCTTGAATATTTTGACATTTCCAGTGGTCTTATTAGGAAGGGTTCGGCAAGAGAACTCGTTTTATCTATTCATGAGAATTTGGAGCAGTGGCAAATACCGGAGCATTTGGATGTATTTGTAACACGTTATCCGGAGAGGAGCCGACTCCCAGCTTAATTAAAGCACAGGCACCTCACAGCATCTCCTGCTCACAGGAAGTTTCAAATGCAGCATATTTTATTTCTCTGGGGCCATTTCATATGATTTTAAAAACTGTTAATTGCCAGCATATAGGAGACTTTAGGGTTAATGTCAGGGTTAGCAGTACTGGCTAAAGTGAATAGAGCTAAGATAGTTAGGGTTTTTGTCTGATAGCTGAGCAAAGTCTTACTTTTTGTTGGTTAATTGAATATTGTCATGAATACTGAAATAATAATATTGACTTGGGTTAAGAGAATCCGTGTTTTGCAATCATTTGAGTTTTATATCACTCCATGGAATTTCTGAATGATAATATTTTTAACATGTATGTCAGTTGGGTGCTAATTACAGATTGTAAATCTCATTTTTTTTATTTCCAATCCTGAGATGGGCCCTCTCCTTGATGATACTCATTGTTTGTATACGCCAATCTCAACAATACTAATAATAGTATTGTGCAAATACGCCTAGGGAGAGGACTGAAACCATTTAAACCGGAAAGAGATACATTTCAGTATGTTAAGGTTATAGCTTTGATGAAGTCTAGCAGGAACGACACCCATGCAGTGTATTTCTATTAAATCTGATAATTGACATGGGAGGGAAAAGGCAAAAAGATTATAATTTAACCACCGTCCAAAGAAAAGTCTAGTTGCAGAAATGAGTGACTACTGGTTGTATTACGGGTGTGCTGCTGTTTAGCTTTGTGTATAAGGGGGCATGGGGCGTTTCTCTGTGCAGGGACAGGGCCGCTGTGCCCAGGGATGCCCGGGCTCTGGTCTGGGCACTCGTTCTGCTGAGGTGGCTGCGGTAGAACCGCAGCTGGAAAAATGCTGCGTGTGCGTCAAGGCACTCTGGCCCGGCTTCTTTTTTATTATTTGGGCCATATTTGACAGAGGGGGGGGTGCTAAGCAGGGTGATTACTGAGCATTTGAAGGGTGTGAGAGCCGACTGGCCGGCGAGCTACAGGCCAGCTGAAGACGGCCAGGCTCAGCAGCGATGGCCAGAGGGAAGAGGGAGGCTTATATATGCGCCGAGCGTCTGGAAAATTCTCCCAGATGCCTGTACATGAGCAAGGGGGGGGGGGGCAGAGACTAGAGTGTACCTGCAAATGCCGACCATTCAACCAAAAGCCAATTTTGTTGCACTAGGAGCCACACGCTAGCAGGCTTGAGAAGTGGTGTCTAAGGGAGTGGTGAGAGCACAGAGAGGCACAGGCCCAGGGGCACCTCCACAGGCCTGAAAATAGCAGAAAAATCGGATCCAGCAGTACGGCTGCGAGCTCCGCTGGCTCATCCAGTGCTGTAGACCCAGGTACTGTACATGTGTCACAGGTCACAGGTGAAATGAGGGATACGTCCGCTGCGGCCGCGTAGAGCGCCCAGATATCTGAAGCTGCCAGTGGTTCACAATATATTTATTCAAAGTCAGCTTTCAATAATAATCTTGAAAATATGCTCAAAGAAGTTTGTATGTGAACAAGTGGTGTTTCCACTAGAAAAAAAATTTATGTGACGGATGATAAAATGAGTTCTACGCAGTACAAGTAAATATCAGATAATTTATTTGGGGTGCATGAGTAACTAAAGCACTACAAATGTGTTCTGCTAACTGATATTAAAATATGGAATCAGACAGCATACAGATGGCGCATATATATTTTGCACAACATAAATGAAAAAATATATCATTGCAGTATAAACTTCATAAAAAATGTAACCCGTAAAATACCTCCTGTCAAATATGTGTTGTGGGGCCCCTTAATGTAATAATGAATGATGCTTTTTATGTACACTAGCCTCTCCGATGCGGTGTAAATGAAATATGAGAATTCAAAGATTCACTTACACAGCAGGCCACCAATGCCCATACGAGTGCTGTGGACCTTCTCAGCTTATTACAGCATGCTGGCTGCTCTAACACAGTCTGTATATATTTACATTACACTCACACTGTAATTTATACGACACTTATACCGCTTCTAAGGGGGGGTGGTGGATGTGACTCGTTTGGGTCAAGGGAGCATTCTGGTAATTCTCACATATAAAGGCTAATTTAGGTGGGATTAGGACAGGACATAGCTATGTTTTTGGGCAGTTCGCAGGGCCCAGGTCTGTCATACAGGCTATTAGCAGTGCCAAAATCCAATATGATTAATCTAAAACAGCAAATGTAAAACACTGCCAAAGCCCCCTTAGATGATGATTGCAAAAATGAGAAAACACAATTTGAAATCCCTAAAGTGAAAGCAGAAGCAGGAACATGAGAGCCCACCTTTCTGGCACTCTGCTTCCAACCTGCCAGGCCTGAGTCACTCTTAACACGGCAATCTGCCGGATTCGGCGTCTTACCTCCCCTGCGTTTACGCGTAATGTGTGGCTGCTCTGTAGCTGCTCTTGCCTATAAGAGACTTTCGTGTCGCTCTCCATTGCTACGCTGGAATACCAGAAGAGTCCACTGGCGTTACTGGAGCGTCTTCTTCTGGACGTTGCCCTAGGAGCCCGCTCCAGCATGGCAGACCTGTGGCTGGACTGTCTGCCTACTGGCGCTGAGGCAGACTTGGGACTGTGGCCCCGAGATGGGTGCTGCGGGGATGGGGGACAATGGGTGCCCCAGCCCGACCTCAAGCCCCCCCTGCCAGCCCCCGAGACCCCCATCCTGCTGCAGTGCACCCCCAGGCCGCCATAATGCCTCAGTCTGCCAAACATTACAATAATTAGATTTCAGTTTCTAATTTTGATACTTTTATAGAAATAAATTACATGAATTACATAATGTGTTCTGATCGTCTGCCTATTGTTTCCTTCATCTGCTTATCTGTCTGCATCATTCCACTATTTAATGTCATTCCATTAATCTGAAATGGCATTTCCTATGAGAGATGCTAAACATAAACTTAAAGCTTGAATTATAACACCTTCCGCCCTCTTCTTGTCACGTGGGGTAACACCGTGCCGATAGAACAGCCCAGGCTTGATGAAGCAGATCTCCTTGCTAATGCAAACTGGGCAAAATCCTTATCATATAAGTATGAGATTGTACTGGGGTATGAATCGAGATCGTGATTAAAAAACAATTAATTGTGCAGCCCTAGGGCAGTCGGCCAATTCAATCACTATAACCCAGCCTGGTACTGTCAGCCTGTGTGTGTGTGCATTTGCATATATCACATGTGGGGACCAAAATGTCGCCAAAGTGTGATAAAACCTGAAATTTCCTAACTTTTAGGTACATTTTTTAAGGTCCCCATTTGGATAACCTCAATTTTATAAAAATCAAATACAAATTGTTTACTTATATTTAAGGTTAGAGCTGGGTAGGGGTTAAGGGTGTCGTAATTGGGATTAGGGTTTTTCCCATATAAATGAATGGTGATCCCCTTTTAGATAGGTACGTGGGTCTGTGTGTGTGTGTGTGTGTGCGTGTGTGGGTTATGTATATATTACATTGTGGGGACTGAATGTCTAGTCCTTACATTGGGAAACTTAGCTTTATAAAATTTTGTGACTGCAATAAAAACATGCCAGAAATCTTGTTTTATGTTTGGTTACTTATGGTTAATCTTAGTGTTGGGTAGGGGTCAAGGTTGTTATAGCTGGGATTAGGGTTCTGTCATTCCCTCGAATTGAAACAAATGGGTTGTCCCCACCGAGATATGAATACAAACGTGTATATGGTTACACACACACAGAATGGGCAAGAAGATCATCTAAAATACACTATAGCAAAGGAAGCAGAAGAAAATGTTTTTTTATTCTTTTGAGTAAAACAAAATGAAGGAGAGAGTTTAAAGTAAATGGAATCCATTATTCCCGGCTCATGGTGACCGTAACCTTAGAGACAGCACCGCAATGCTCGTTGACAGTATGTACCAGAGGTGTAATGGTGTGCAGTATACCCACCTAAAATTGTTGGAAATGCGTATCAGCCAGAAGAGAATTGCTTATAGGCATTGTACGCTGTGACAGTACAGCTGCCTCCTAGGATACCACTGCACTGTCAAATGCCAAAGAAACTTCATTCTAGTATGTGGAAGAGTTTTGGTGTGCAAATGAGTATTTGGGTTATCGCATGAGTAATGAAAAGTTGTCTAAAAAGGCAGTAACGTGAATATATGTGATTTTTGTTTGGCCATTATATCAGAGTTTCTAGCATCTTAACATTCTGTTCCATTCAGTGCATTCTGACCAAAGCCAGACCATACTGGTAGATCAATGGATACAACATGTTGTCTACTCCAGCTAGGGAATGAAATGTCCTCATTATTATTGTCCTTTCTAACAACATTTGTGTTCATATAATTTGTGTTGTGCCAGCCTACAACTAAATTATACTGTCATTCACTTGAATAGAAACCATTAATTGAGTGCAGTTGGAAGCTTAACCAGATGGCAAGCCCATTAGTTCCTCCTGATTCGAGAAGATACGTTCAATTACGTATATTAAATTTGCACCACAATATTTATCATTTGAAAGATAACATGGATCTAGGAACTGGTACCAAAGGCAGATTTAGTGACTCCTCACTGGAGTTACAAAGGAAGCTGAAACTCAGCTGAAAAAGATTGCAGAGACTGGATGCATTACCCGTGCTTTTACCAGTATCAAGTCTATTCAGGGTTTCTTAATGGCTTTTTGTATACTTACTAAAGCTGTTAAATGGTTTGAATGTAAATATTTAGATTTTGAGATCGCAGTTGTTGTAAATGATCTCTGGTTTTACTTGCTTCTCTCTTTCCATCTCCACAGGTAAGAGCTAGGATGGTGGTGGGGGAGGTGAACGGGCACAGCTACCTGGTGGCATGCTGGCAGCCCATACTAATCTTGATGCTTGGCACTGTGCTGTCAGGCTCCACCACTGGCTGCCCGTCACGCTGTGAGTGCAGTGCCCAGGAGCGCTCAGTGGTGTGCCACCGCAAGAAGCTGACAGCCATCCCAGACGGCATCCCCACTGAGACGCGGCTGCTTGACCTGAGCAAGAACCGCCTCAAGGTCATTAATCCGGAGGAGTTTGCTGGCTACCCACACCTGGAGGATCTGGAACTCAATGAGAACAACATCTCAAGCATTGAGCCGGGAGCTTTTAGCAACCTCTATGGCTTACGGACGTTGGGGCTACGCAACAACAATCTGAAGCTCATTCAACTGGGTGTTTTCATGGGCCTCAACAACCTCACCAAACTGGACATCAGTGAGAACAAAATTGTCATCTTACTGGATTACATGTTCCAAGACCTATATAATTTAAAATCTCTGGAAGTGGGTGACAATGACCTTGTATTTATTTCCAACAGAGCATTTCATGGTCTTAGCAGCTTAGAGCATCTCACACTAGACAAGTGCAACCTGACCTCCATACCCACAGAGGCATTTGCTCAGCTGCACAATCTCATCACACTCAAGATTAGGTACCTCAACATTAATATAATCAGGGATTACTCCTTCAAGCGGCTCTACCGGCTAAAAATTCTCGAGATTGATAACTGGCCATACCTGGATACTATGACTTCCAACTGCCTCTATGGACTCAACCTCACCTCCTTAACTATTACTAACTGTAACTTGACTGTTGTTCCTTATTTGGCTATACGGCATCTTGTGTACTTACACTTCCTGAATCTGTCTTTTAACCCCATTCATAACATCGAAGGGAATAAGCTGAATGATCTCCTCCGCATCAAGGAGTTTCATCTGGTTGGTGGAAGGCTAGTGGCTATAGAGCCCTACTCCTTCCGAGGACTTAACTACTTACGAATTCTCAATGTCTCAAGCAACTCCCTGTCGACCCTGGAGGAGTCTGCTTTCCACTCTGTGGGTAACTTGGAGACCCTGGCTCTGCATGACAACCCCCTGGCTTGTGACTGTCGGTTGCTCTGGGTCTTCCGCCGTCGCTGGAGGCTCAATTTTAATCGGCAACAGCCCACTTGCTCATCCCCCGATTTTGTGCGAGGGAAAGAGTTCAAGGATTTCCCAGATGTTCTACCGCCAGATTACTTCACCTGCACCAAGTCGAAGATTCCGGACCACACCGCCCAGCAGAAGTTTGTCGATGAAGGAACGACCATCCACTTTGCATGTCAGGCAGATGGCAATCCCGCCCCTGTTATCATGTGGCTGTCCCCTCGGAAGCAATTGATTACCAGCAAAACAACTGGGAGGAGGTCTGTGCTTCCCGACGGCAGCTTGGAGGTGAGATACGCCCAGATCCAAGATAATGGCACATACACCTGCATCGCCAGCAACGCTGGGGGCAATGACTCTGCTCTTGCCCACCTTTTTGTGCGCAGTTACTCGCCAGGATGGCCACATCAGCCCAACAAAACATTTGCCTTCATCTCCAACCAGCCCAATGACATGAATGGCAATGAGACTAAGGCCACCGTCCCTTTCCCCTTCGACATGAAGACCTTGATTATTGCCACCACCATGGGCTTTATTTCCTTCCTTGGCGTCGTGCTGTTTTGTCTCGTGCTCCTTTTCCTCTGGAGTAGAGGCAAAGGCAACACAAAGCCAAACATAGAGATTGAGTTTGTGCCCCGCCGGTCGGACGCTGACACAAGCAGCAGCGTAGACGCCCCTCGTAGGATCAACATGAAAATGATCTGAGCGGATCCCCAGATTGAAATCTGCCAAATTTCATGCACATTTAGTCATTACTGACTATTTTTATGGCAGTTCACATTGTTGTAATGCATTAAGTTTCCTTCCTTGAACTTGGGGTTGATGAGCATATAAATTATCAAATAAAATCGAACCATATGATACTATAGCACTTTTTGCTCATTTAAATCACTTTTCACTTTCGGAATTCACTTTTAGAGTCTGGATATTTTATTTGTCAATGGCGACTGTTTATTTAAATAATAAAGTTGGCTAAGTTGATGGTAATGTAATATGATGCCAGTGCACCTGCTTTCAGGTAATGATTTTTAATTACTGAATAGAGAGATTAATGTATATTTTTAATTTTGTCCTAAAAATGCCACGAATATTTGTATCTGTGGCACACAGACGATGGCCTCTGATGAACTTACAGTTCAGTGGGCATATGTGCGTGAACAAGCCTAATAATTATACCGTTATATAGATACTGAAACTATTAAAAATTGATAGCAGACACCCAAGAGCGGTCTGTAGTGAGAGACAGAAAGCGATATATGTAAAACACATATCTGCATTCAAGAGTTGGTGTTACATGACTGTATAGTAATTGTGTATGCTAAAATACTGTATATAGATTGGTTACAAATGAGTGTATGTGTAATGTCCAAAAATTGCATTTCATAATGGTTCCTCACCGGGACAACATGAATATCGTTAGAAACCCCACAAAAATGCATAATGTTGACTGACTGTAAAGGGTGTAGGCTACACATTACATATTCCACATATTCCATCCTGCTGAAGCCATTGTGCTCTTAATATATGATGTTTCTAGTCCAATATATATATATATATATATATATATATATATCTATATTAACAGAGTTGTGTGTGTGTGTCTCTGTTGTCTAGCAATGTATATCAACATTTGCTGCCCCATATGTAATGTGTTCATCAACCCTCAGTCTCACATCATTTAGGTGTTTCTGCTTTTCTTTTATTTCTGAGAGTTTGAGAGTTTTTTCTTTTTTTCACCCCCATTAATTGCGAATTGCTTCATTCTCACCACTGTCTGTGCCGTGCCATTACCCCTTCGGGCACACACTGTTGGCAGCTGAGTATGGGTCAGGGATAAATTACTGGTGGTTTAAGGGCCATTTCTGATGGTCGGCATTGAGAAAGAGAATAATTTCATTGGTTGCAGGGAATAGGGAATGAAAGCAGCTAAAATGGTTTACTTTATCAAGGGTAGCATAGAGGGCTGGCTAGGGTAATTTCTGTTGTGTGACTGTTGGGTTATGCTAATTATTACTGGTATAATCAGCTCACAAACACTTTTACATTGAGAACAATACACTTTTTCTTTGCTATTCTTTGCTTTATTATTGTTAACCTCAATAAAAGTCAACTTGTATGTAAAAATGTATCCACAGGTGAGAAATTGTTCTGTGAAATAAGGGAATATGTTGGTTTGTTTTTAAATTTCTTGATGGTGAAATAGTTAATAATAGTAGATTTATACAATATATGTGATTTGAGTTTGGAACATGGAATGATCTAGCAGGTCTAGTAGATGGAACTTGGACACGTCTGTATATAATGTCTGCAGAATCTGTTTTCAGCTGCCTTTCAGCACTGAAACATATGCAGTAGTCAAAGACTGGTTACTAAAGACTGGGAAAGTGCTGGGATTTTTTTTTTTTTGCTGGATCTTATGTACGTCAAAGGATTTCATCGCTTGCAGTTGAAAGGGCTTCTGACTGCCGAGATAAGCTGCACTTGGATGGAAAAAAACATGGATAGAAATTAGCCTGAAGCAATAAGTTTAATGTAAAAAGACAAAGAGTGAGTGTGTATGTAACCCCTACAGTGTGATCCCATTTGTACAATATTATAATACCTACAAAATCAATGGTTCACAAAAAGGTATGGTGGACATCAGAGATACCTCTCTTGAAGCTACCAGATTTTAATATTAGCAATGGCTCAGCATTCTTCATGAGACTCTTCATGAAAGTCTTTTGTTAAAGTTAGTTAACAATTTTTCCATGTATCATTGTGTAATGTTTTTTGTAAATTTAGTCATTCAAGACGGCATTTTTATTCTCTCTCTTCAGGCCATATTACCATCTCTTACAGTATTTTTTGTCTGAGTGAAATTCTGGGACCGGGTCATATAATTACTATTAAATGTTTAAGGGGTTGTTGATATGTAACGTGTGCTTGTGCATGTCCAGTTTTGCAAGGTATCACTATTAAACTTTTGGTTGCGGGATCAACTTCAAAAACTACTAAAAGTGTAATAATTCATGTTTCATACAAAATGAATGCTATCGAAAAAGTAGGATGTCAGCTATAAAATCTTTCAGTATATAAAAAAGCAAAGAGCTGGACAAAGTTCTGTGATGATTGTATAGCTCAATACACCTGATTTCAGGTTTTACCAACATCGGCTTTGTGATGGCATCATCTTCCAAATGTTGTTCTTGTGTGCTTCTCCTGTGTTTATATGAGGGAACTTCCTTCTAACTGGCATTCTCTCATAGCAGTGCCATGCCTGCCTGTCCCCGGCGAGCCTCTGGGACACGGTCCAGATTGGCTCTGTTCAGCAGGTGGCTGTCATGACATGCTTTTCTTGACTGAAAGGTTGCGGTTGGTTTATGAGTGAAGGGAGATGTATAATCTGTGAATCCACACTAATAACCCATCTCCATAAGCTTTCTTTTTTAGAAAGAAAATGCTTTGTATGGAAATAATTAAATAAAGAAATATATAATCTCTGCATTAGCACAAATGTGATTATTTGTTTTCTATTAGGCTGTCGATTGCATTATTACACTGCAAGTCCTCGGCTCAGAGCAGATCACGAACGCAGGCTGTGTTACTGTGAAAAATATAGACTTTTCAAAATGCTGTATATTAGTAAAGTCTTTGGAGGGCCATGTGGGCAGGCATGGGAAAGCAGTGTATTGTTAAGAAATGTCTCGTACAATTAGGCTTATATTGCTCATTCTTCTCCACTTGAATCTCCTCTTCTAGTTAATTACTTTAATGTCATGATTTGCCATCTCAATGCATAAAGTCAGTAATTATATATATATATAACTGTATAGACATATGGCTGAAATAACACTGTGAGTCAGAGAACACCCATTCCCCTGTCTTTTACAAACAACAAATAATATACCTGTGTCATGACTGCCTTTGTGTCCGCAGCCCTATGAGTGTGCATTCTTCCCAGTGTTACGGTTTCGGTGACTAAGGCCACATAAGAAATATTCTGCCTACTCTGACAGTAAGGACAGGAATAGTTGTGATGGATTTCTCACAGTAAACACTAATAAACACAAAAGGAAACGCACACAAAGGAGTGTTAATGAATTTATTTGACTGAAATTGACATTGACAGTGCATTATTAAAGGCTCCTGCAAAGTTTATAGTGGCCCAGAAAGAATATATTTGCTGCTATACATTTTTTTCTACCATATTTTTAATTCAGGGTTAAAGGTTTACATTCAGATTCAGGGACCTGTATATGCATTCAGTTTTTTCCTTTCAGGTGGAAGAGAATTTAAGAAAAAAACTTTTCTTACCCTTAATTTATTGTGACTATATATAGCAGACTGATGCATTCATTGTAGTGTATATATAGTGTCGTCCTGAATTATTGGCACCCATGGAGAAAATGAATGAAAAGGCTGTCCCGAAGTCTCCATTTTTATCATCTTACATTCAAAACATGAGAGAAATCTGACCAATAATTATTCAGAGGGAACAGTTGCTAGCACCCCTGGCTAGTGCTATTAGGAAAATATAATTGCAGTACAGTACAATAACACTGTTAAGCACACCAGAGTCTGAGGGAACTGTTATGTGATTACCCCATGACTTCTTGTGTTACTGGGGTATAAGTATGAGGTGAGACACAAGCCAAACCCCCTTAGTCATCCAACAGTATGGGGGCATCTGGAAATACTTAAATGAAAGGCGACACAAGGTTTTTGGATGTGTGACTTTTGTGGGCTGTTTTCCTCCTCATGGCCCTGGATTCTTGCATTATTATGTTGGTACCCATCAAATTTGTTTTCTTGTGCCATGGCTTGATCTCACAGGCACACCCTCCAACTACACTGAGAAATGGCTCCTTGACAAAAGAATCAAACATCTGGAATGTCCGTCATGGTGTCCTGAGCTGAAGCCCATTAAACATCTATGCGGAGAGGAGAGTCTGCCAGTTCTAGGCAAGGACTTTGGCGGAATTTGTATGGAGGAATGGCCTCAGACCTGATACTTCATGTTTTCCCACCTCACCAAGCATTACAGGGGAACATTTAGTGGTGTTATCTTGGCAAACAGAGGGAGCACAAAGTACTAGATGCAGGGGTGCCAATAACTGTAAAACTGTACTTTTTCGGATTAAAAAAAAGTATGTATAAGTTGCTCTCCAAATAAGTTTTTCACGGCACATAATTCTGTCATACTGCTGAGCACAGGAAGCATTTAATAAACAATAAATTTAGTTTTACTGTTCAGCATTTTTGCTCATTTTGCTAGAGAGTGTCATTTGTAAATTTTGCTTTGTATGTTTATTAATTACATACTTAAGCCTTTAGAACTGAAGCCATCTGGTATCACTGAGAGACTTCTCTTAACTGAATACTTTTGGGATTCTTACATCGAGTGGAATGAGGAGGAAGATGCTTAAACTGCAAAAGCCTGTTGTAAGGTATCCCCGGTCTATTGATCAGATCATAATAGCAACACAAATGGATTCCACCCCTGAACATTATACTCTGTATTTATGTTATTACTGGAAGAAATGAAAACCTGAAGCAATGCCAAACAAATTCTGAGTCAGGCTACCTTCCTGCAGAAGCAGAAAATGGAGCAGGAGGCAACGAACACGGGAACCGCGAGCTGGATGTAGGCACCACATGATTAATATACAAACCTACTCTGGTGCTAATCCTGCATTTACATAAAAAAATCCCATCTGGTCCTGTCTGGCTTGTATAAGTGAAACTCAGTAAGAAATGACAGGCGCTTATAAATTGAAAATGATTAGTCATAAGTGGAAGAAATGGGAAAATGCAGCTCTGTAATGTCATTTAAAGAGGCTAAAGAGGTATGCTGTGCATTGCTCAGCTGCGCCGCTGCCCTGCCATTTTAGACACTTGCGTCTGAATAGGCAGCATCCACCATATATGTTTGTATGAGGGGGGTAATTAAGAAAAGGATGATAAAAATAACAACGTTAAATAACTGTGCTGGAGAGGGGACTCTAGGGAATTACGAGGTATAAAACATCCGTCTGGGTAACAAATACAAATGGTGGGGGAGTGAATTATTAGGGAACTGGCTAGTTTGCCAAGTATTTAAAAAACGTTGTAATTATTTGGGTTAGTGTAAAGGTCTTAATATGTTTGCCATCTAAAACGGCCTTCACTTGTGTCCCCGTACACCGAAATATAAAATACACCCCTGCCGCCTGCTTAAAGAGATTCAGTAGATAAGCATTACATGGAGCCCGAGTTAAAGAGACCAAGTGCAGTGTGAATGGTGTAGGAGTTACATGAGTATAAGCAGTATAGCAGTATGAATAGAGCTGCGAGCAGTTAAGGTTAAGATAATCAAATCTGTGTATGCCAGGTGTCTTAAAGTCACAGTTTTGTTCTTTCACTGTTGACAACCTGGTGAAATTTCAATAGCTGTGTTTGAAATTAGAGCATCTTCTCCCCAAAACACACACACACACACACACACACACACACATATATATATATATATATATATATATACACAGGTACACACACACATATATATATATATATATACAGGTACACACACATATATATATATATGCTGTCCAGGAGAAGAAGGACTCATCAATATTTACAATTTATCATGCTGCTCAGAACCTCATACATACATGACTATTTACTAAACTGTACGGCATTATCCGGTATTCATACTGTCCGGTGTTTGTAATGATGGAGGTCTTTCATTCACCCCCTTCTTTTATTTATTCAGTCGCTTCACGGTGATCCCGGTCAGCGCCTGGTAGTCAATGCAGGGATGGAGACTGCCATCCTCCTTCTTCACAAAGAAGAACCCTGAGGTAACAGGGGAAGTTGACGACCGCATTATACCTTGTCATCGCTTCCTCCTCGGGTTGTGATAGGGAGAACAGGTGACCCTTGGAAACTGCCGGTGAGCTGGAAGGAGCATGCTTTGCGAATCACGTCCAAGAAGTTTCAGTATTCTGCAGGAATCACAGACAGCTTTTCCGGCTCGGGACTTTCTATGGAAGTAACCTTGCAGGGCAGTATAACATACATAAATATATAAAACCGATAGGTGACCAGGAGACCGGCTCACCTGTCTGCTAGTCGATCTGGGGGGTTCCGACACCATAATCAGGGGTGCTCCAGTATGACAGAGTCTTGAGTGGAGGTATGCACTAATAATTGTATGGTCTCCTGGTGTAGCACTCCTACAGCTCCCGAGTCGAGTAGCACATCAGCGGTTACTCTACCCACACCATAATGGAGAACTGGTATGGACACCAGGGTCTGAGCTATTCCAAACAGGAGAGACAGTCCTACCTCGATGGTGTCTTCAGGGTGCGGGGGACAAAGGGGGACAGTTCTGCACCGAGTGCTTTGGTTCCCCACAGTACAAACAGAGTCGCTGTTGGATTCATGACCTTTTCTCTGCTGCTGTCAGCGGTAAATGTCCTACTCGCATGGGCTCAGACTTTTCCCCAGGAGGCTGTTGCTGGATCTCCACTTTCCCTGGCAAGGCAGTGCAGGCAGGAGGTGAAAGACGGAAGACAAGGAGCCCACACCATAATCCACCCTCCACCAAACTTTACACTTGGCACAAGGCCGTCAGGCAGGTTATGTTCTCCTGGCATCCGCCAAACCCAGACTGCCAGACAGAGAAGAGCACGTTTGCACTGCTCCAGAGTCCAGTAGCGGTGTGGTCTACACCACTCCATCTGACGCTTG
>JAODKN010000008.1:334785-351805 GCA_026774425.1 Petrocephalus zakoni | reverse complement strand
TCTGCAGCTATTGATTCAGCAGAGCGTTGGCGACTTTTACACACTATGTGCCTCAGCACTCGGTTACGCGGCTCTGTCACTTGGTGGCTGAGTTTCTGTCATTCTTAAACACTTCCACTTTGCAATAATGTCACTTTGGAATATTGAGCAGGGAAGAAATTTCACAAACTAACTTACTGGAAGGGAGGCATCTTGTAACACCTTGTGCCACGTTTGAATTCACTGAGCTCTTCAGAACGACCCATTCTTTCACAAATGTTTGTAAGTCTGACTTCATGGCTAGGTGCTTGATTTTATACACCTGTGGCAAAGGGGCTGAATGAAACACCTGAATTCAGTGATTAAGAAGTGTGTCCCAATACTTTTGTCCATATATTGTGTGATGTTTTTGTGAAGTACTGTAGCATGTAAAACATCACATTTACAAGGTCAAGTGTCTTCTGTTGTCACCCTTCTCTTTGCTGCGACGACGCGGCATTGCTTCCTTTTTAGTGTACTTTGGTGTACTTTGTCTCTAAATTTGTCCACTTCTGGATTGTCACCTATGAAATGTGTCTGCTACTGTAAGTTCTAAAAAGATGTCAATTTCTTTTTATCTACCACAAAACCAGATAAGTGCCTGCCCTTTTGCAGTTTAGATATGATCTTTATCAAAATTAGTTCTGTTGCAAAAATTTACCCATACATTGTGTTTGCGAAATTTGAAAAGTAACCGTCAAATAGTTTTTCGGTTATCACGCTAACGAGAAAGTGTCCATGGCAGTGACAGTCGAAAACCTTGCATTCCCCATCTGGGAAATACAGTAATGCAAAGACATATCCCAATGTTTCCGTAAATGAACATTTTTCTTTTCAGTTGTTTAAATGATGAAAGTATTAAGCTCCTTCTGTCATAACCATATGGAGTTATTTGCATTCATTGCTGTTTTGATTTCATAATCATAGCTGTTAAGTATGTATTGACTCGAATAAAATGGTAAGAAAACATAGTTGATTTTGGTTTATTTAACAGTCAGTTGCTTGGCTCTAGGTTCCCCTTTTAAAGTAATCCATACAGGTTTTAAAAGTGAGGTTTTTATGGCTGTACTTCTACAAAGGAATAATTTTTCATTTGCTTATCTTGCCCGCAGACCAATTTCACATTATTGTGCATAACGGCCTGTGAATACTAGAACGTTTTCCTTCTTTTTTCTTTGTGCTTTTCCAGTTCTTCCGGAAAATAGAGTTATAATGGATACATTACAATTTATTACATTAAAGTTAAGGGTACATTAAGTGTCACTTGTGTATTTGTTTTACTAGCTGTTAAGTATGATGAATAGCTGCATGTTTATTTATTTTTCATAATTATTCATTCACAAAATCAATCTGTCGCTTATTCGTACCCATTGGTGCATTGTTCCGATGCCAAAAAACATCATTGGACTATTTGGGGTCTTTGTTGATGTTCAAAACATTTATGCAGTATTTCTGTGGCTGAAATTTCATGATCCATATTGCATGGACCGTATCCTTTCCCTTTCCCAGTGTGATTTAGTAGTGGTACTTTTAGAAAAGGAGAAGCAGAGGAGACCGCGGAGGAGTACAGGTGAGTTACTGTAACGAGCAACAAATGCAGAAAGGTGTGTAAGCTTTGGGACACTTTTTGATCTGGTGCCAAGTTTCCTCAGAGCACCAGCAGGCGATGATCCCAGTAACTACACCTGAGCAAAGAATGGACAGGAACCATTCACGATGTGCTGGTTTTGTTTTTATTACCATATTGATTTCAGCCTAATTTCCTTAGAGCTCCACGGCAATTGAAATAAGGACAATTAACCAGAAAAGTTAACCTGCAAAATAAACAACTGCAAATGTACCACTGTACCACTGTAGTGAAATAATGGCAGTGAAAGCAAGAACACTGCAATATTTTTTTTTTACTTAATAATGATTGCTGAACTAATTTTCAGCAACTTTCTCTAATGACATAGTACCTGTATTGAATCAGACTGTAACATCTGTTCTATGGTAAATTAGCAATTCCTGCTCAAACAAGAAGCATATTAAGTCCACTAGAGTTCACACAGTAAACACTGAGAAATCTGTTTTGTACTGCAAGTGAAATCTATGAATCATTGTCATGAATTACAATTTCTTACTTCAGTTTCTTCTGTCCTAATCTCAGAAAATGCCAGAAGACAATAAGAAATACTGTGCACTTTAGACTGCATTATCTAACCTGAATACAGATAAATGACAATGAATAAGACTTTTCTTCAGCGGTTGCAATATTGCTCGTAATTGCCAACGTAATCAATTTTATCGATTTGAAAAACATTTACTTTCTACAAAAAACACCTTGCTAGCTATTTTCCAGTTATTGGTCAGACATAATATAGCACTGCCAAGGGGAGTGGGGATGTTCGATGGCACTTATTGCTTCATCTATTTATATACAAATGCGTAATACCCTTCGCTGTCAGTGGTCCTGTTCAGCATGATGATATCAAGGAAAGGCTACCTCGGACTGGTGACAGTACGAGAATAAAGCTGAGGGTGAAACTGCCAGGGAATAGTAAGCTCAGTGTGAATTTAATGTTAATGTTCAATGTTAATTTAGCATGCACCCCTTTGCTTTCATCCAAGCAAGCTAGGTTCCCCAGCACTTCCATGCCAACTCACAATCTGTATTCACCCAGCTGACTTAAAGCACTACCATGCCAATGGGCACAACACCGGTCAACTGGGCTTCCTGTGAAGAGCCTGTCGGCTTGCAATTTCTTCTTGTGATTCCTGCTGGCTGACACTCTGCAATCTTGAACCGTGTTTGCCTACTGATTAAAAGTAGGAATCATTTTTGAAGCCTGAGCTAGATAACAAACAAATCCCAGTATTTTATTTTTGCAGGGCTGTTTACTTATATTTGATTTTCATATATTTTCTATGACATCTGAGACAGAATGAGAACAAGCGCTGCCACTTGGTGGTGATTGCGCTAGTTGAGGTAGGGTCGTAGATGAAAGTGATGATTGGATTCTCTGTCACTGCAGGGCGCTCACTGCTTAAGGTCAAGTTCCTGGAATCTATTGCAGAGACCAAGTCTAGGCCAGGTATGGTCCAGATGTCCAAAAAACAGGTGACTTTGTTGGAGACAATTCCCTGGGAAGAGATGCAGAGGACAGCTAATAGGCTGTCGTTGTTCACAAATGCTTGAGGCAGGGCTGGCAGGAACAGCCCTTTGAATAGGGCCCCATTTGGCATCCCAGGTTTGCACAGTAGGAAAGCCATCAAGGACACTGGAGGCTGCAAAGATGACCTCAAGATGGCTGTGGATCAAGAGGGGCTTCCTGTGGACAGTACCTGCCACCTGGGCACATACTTGGGTCTGATCCACCTGGCTGGGTGTTTAATTGCAGAGGTGCCAATTTCAGGTTCAAAAAGTAAAAATCCAGACCAGGATTTTGTTTCAACCAACTAGTTGAGCACTCTGTGACTGCGACTCTATATGCTTAACTGATTGGTTGAAACAAAATCCTGGTCTGGAATTTTACTTTCAAAATTACAGCAAGACTCCTTCAGCCTTGGCTTCTAAAGCTAATGAAGAAATGCTGGGTCTAAATAATTTGTTTACTGCTATTTACTGAAATCGTAAATACTGTTGCAGAGCCTCTCGAAAACGATAAGGACTTTAAGATTCTGAGTGCCGCTGACACTGTTTTCATAGCTGAGTTTCTGAAGAATAGAGCCAATTTGTAGTCCTCACACTATGAGAGCTTCAGACCATGAAACTCACTCAAGCCTCACACTTGGCTGTGTAAATACGGCAGCAGTAACAGAAACAATAGCGTCTGGGGATACCGATTTCTGTTTTCTTTAAGCCTGTTATTTTTTCGATATTTGGTCTAGAAATATAATCCACAAAGACAAGAGAAATTAAAGAACTGCGGCAACTCTTGAGAAATTATTCTTTGCTGGCAACCAGCCCCCCGTGTCACGGTTCAGCCAGAGGATGTGCCATTTACCTTTAGAATTTCGGAACAACACGCCCCTATGTGTTATCATCAGTCACTGTTAAAAACACACACGCATTCCCTGGGCTTGTGGGGACCTGTCAGACCTCCCTAGCCCCAGTGGCCTGAAGCATCATGCTGGCCTTCACTGAAAGGGTACACATTTAAAGGGTGCGCCTTGAAGGAACAAGGCCCCCAGAGTTAGTAAAGACTGTCTACGCAAGGAGCAGAAAGCCGAGACCAGATCTGCAATGCTCGGACCAAGCCCATTTTGCCTGGAGGGACAAAACACTCCATTGTGTAGGTTTAATCTATTGCTTCTTTTACACAAGTCGCATGGTGTCCTGGTGGGTTGGCTATATTTATGAGCCATATTCAGAGGCATTTTTCATTGATAATTTCCAGGAAAAGTTTAATTTCCACGAAGGTCCAGGAAATGGAAACACCCAAATATCATTTAACAGTTCTGATTCACGTATTGTATATTTGTTGTCTGTGTAAGGCAGGGCTAGGTAATAACAATCGACATACCAACATTTTTTTCTGAGTGCCAGTTTCCACAACTGCATCTATAGCTGTATTTCATGCGGAACAACGTAAAAGGGAGAGAGCTGGGCCAGCCAGACCCTGGAGCATCTGGGGTTAAGAGCCCTGCTCATGGACTCGAAAGTGACATTACTCTGCTGGCTATGGAATTGGAACCGGCAGGCATCCTATCAGAAGCACAGAGTCCTAACCTGCTGAGCCACACGTCACCTCCAACCAGTAGGCTATCTCATCAATTACAATCCATAGCTAGCGAGGGAGTGCACTGACAGGGCAGAAAGCTGCCAGACACACCAGCATGTTCCATCAGTCTTTCCAAATGCGTGTGGAGAAGTTAAGAGAATCTGAGCTCCTACACAAGCCCTGCAGGGAAGCTCCAGGAGAGCTCCTTCCAGCCCCTGCAAAGCCGAGGAGTCCAGCCTCCCGAGACAGACTCCGCTCGAGGTGGCTCAGCTGACTGCTCAGAATCACACCGTGTTCTTCAGCTGTGCAAAGTTCACAACCAAACTGTACAATAAATATTTATGCCTTGTGTCTGTCCCCAATGTATAAATGTAGTTAAATGTTTAATATGAATGTTTATTAATGTTTGACCTAGACCCACTTGCATGCAGTACAAATCAAAAAACCATCCACCTTTAGTACCAAAGTCAGTCTTAGGGGGACTAGTTTTTGGGGTGCTGTTGACAGAAACGTATGTAATAATAATGGACAGACGCCATACTGAGTTTGTTCTGTGAAAAGGCCTCTTTTTCCCTCCATATTCATTTTTTCAATGGTAATGTAGTAAAATTGTCTTTCTTTTAATTATTCCGGGCAAATCATTTGGTTTTTGCTGGGCTATATCTGCACTGGGGTCTAGCCTCAGGTTTCTGTTTGGAGCTGACATTATCAAAAGGGCCTTCTAGATTTTTTTTTTTATTTCCTCCAACAATGCTGATTTTATTTATTCATGAAGAGAGGCTTTACTTGCCCACAAAGAGAGGGATCTTTGTCTGTCCCGGATTTGAACCCTGTGCAAGGTGCAAGTCCACACAGACGCACTGTGGGTGTGTTCTAACAGTGAGGGAGCTGGTTCTATGGGTGGGATGATAGACCAGTCATCACACTGATTGGACCGAATTAGCAGAAATTAAAGTAATAGCATTCAGTCATTAGAGACACAGAATTCCCTGGACCAATACATCAGTGGGTGGAAAGGCTTGTTCAAATGGGGTCACTGGCAGAGAAGTACACGAGTGTAATTTTTAATCTCCCTTTCAGACTGACAGTATAAGAATAGGGATGCGGCTTGTGTGCACTTTAACATCAAAGTGTCTGGCAGTTCTGTGCATTTTCTGAAGATGTTTTACAAATGAATGTTTATGCGTTTAATGCTGACACATCTCTGTGATTTTACGACATTCACACATTCCATACTGTTACAGATGCCGGATATCAAATAAGAACATAGCACTTTTTGTAAGGATAATTATTGATATTATCCTTGTCCCAGTCAGCAAGGAAAATTGAAAAGCCATTCTTCAGCAGACCATGCAGATATTTGCGGCCTGGCTGTAGTGAATTGCCAGCCCAAAGCAGAAGGGCATCATCTGAATTCCCCAAAAGAACAGCCTTGAAAGATAAGTTGCTTTAGTTGGACCATAAAGCTGTTAATTTATAAAAAATTTCCCCTAGATAATATCCTCTGCTCTGCAAGATAAAAAAAAGATTACAATGACTTGCAAAAAACAACTTTTCATAATAAGTGGTTAATGAAGTGAAGTAGTACTAGATTCACATTATAATTTGCATAAGTAAAAATACATGCAGATAAAAATGTCCCTAAATAAATTAAGGTGAAACACTTCTGTCACCATAGTTGAGTGTAAAATTCCTTATCTTTGCACAGATTTAATATTTTTATAACTGGATGAAGAGCATATTATATTTTTTCCTTTAAACTCTGGCCACAGCTAAGTTCTCTGAAATCTAAGACATATATCAAATACTAATAAAGTAATAAAGCACAGGAAAGTTAATATTGAATTTTAACAATACCCGTAATTTAATGTATAATAAATTTACTCTGGGACCATTTGGCTTCTAAATAAATTATTTGAAATGGACCTATTGTAAAAAATTTTTTGAAGGACCTTAATTTAATTCCAACATTTCACTGTAACCTGAGGCTAAAATCTCAAATGGAACTTGCTTACACAAATGTAAATTGCCTACAAACTCTATTAACCAGTAATGAAACATGATATTTGATTACAAAGACACAACTGTTTGTTTAAAGCTGCAGTTGGGATGAATTGCTGTCTTTATGGTTAGTTTATAATAGCAAGGTTGTGGGGTCTGACTGTCACGTCGGTTACTGGGAAACACACAATTATCTTTTCAATACATGTAATGTAAGGTACTTCCACGTACTATAATTAAAAACGAGATAACATAACGTAGCGTAACATTAGAAACTGGTGGCGAGATGCTCATAGTGGGCTAGCTAGCTAAATATAATCCTGTACCTTGTGTTTTAAAGTGCGTATCACCTTCTTGGAAAGTGGGATTAATGAGAGGCGGGACACCAGCTCCATCATGCACCGTGGGGGGGTTCAGTCTGCCCACCTTTCTGCCTTTTCTTTATACTTCATGAGCCAGCTAGCAAACAGGACAGCTACCTCTCCCGCTACACCAGTGCTGCCCTCCATCTATTTTAAATCTGTATACTTTAATATACTAGCACTTTCTAATTTATGCTTTGAAACAGCATATCTGTATCCCTGGTGCCCTAAACATATTAAAGAAAAGGTTTAACATAGCAGTAATATTTACAACAGCGCTAGCAAGCAGAAATACAGGTTGTTTATCACCTTGTGTCCTTGTCCCAGCACCTTGAGGATTGTCTGATATACAAGGTGCGCTAGAAATGATTGGATGTTAAGAAGTTGCAAGGCCAGAAATCTTGGCATGGTAACATAATGGCACATTTTGAATAATAAAAATATGAAAGAAACTGGATATTGTGTCTGCTATATTACTCATAATAACACTATTCTGAATCACCTAGGAATCACTCGGGTGCTTGTTCCAGTGACAGCGAAGGCTGTTAAATTGGGTGTTGGATGGATAAATCCATTGTGAGCTGATCTCTTTTAAAGGATTAAACAGGTGAAATTCCTATTGAATTGGGATAAACAACGAGTATGTGAGTTACAGGACTGGATGATGGAATGCTTACCGTTGACAGATCTAATGCACTTGCACAAAAATGTATTTTCCTTAATGGAATGTGCACTGCAGGAATCATGGGTATGCAGCACTTGAAGGTCACACGTTTAACTTTTAAAAGTGGGGGTGTACTGGGACTTGGAAAATATGGGGCGCCCAGCTCTGCGCTTGCTGGACGTGGAGGTCAGTGGCACTTCTCTCTTTAACCCCTGAAGAGCCTGGCGTCCGCGGCCGCGCCGCTCGCTAACGACAGCTGTGCCACTTTTGTCTCAGCGGCGGAAGCAATTTGGGCCTGAAGCGTCGGCGGGCGAGTCGTCAAGGACACACAGCACCCAAAGCGTCTCTCGGCCAGTCACAAGCTGCGGGGGTAAGCAGCGCCCCTTCTCCACCCGAAAAGTGGGCCAGCAGGTGAGGAGGCTCTCTCCACTGTTTGAGATTCAGTGACTGATTTTGTTTGCGAAATTTAAATTTGCATAATTTTAACGTAGGATATTTATGCATTTTTTCAACTCAACGGTTGCTTCCATGAAATGTTATTAGTTACGGTCAAGCTCAGATGTCAGACAACATAAAGCTGCTCTATATCAGAAAGCCCTGCTAGACAATGTATCTAGGTAATATTCCATGCAACACGCAATGCATAAGTAATCTAAGTCAGTCGGAGGTTTTTGGATTCAGCATTTCAAAGTAGCATTTTTGTACATAGTTACTCATTATTATTATTTGCCCTCAGTAATGTTTCTGCTGCACATTGTCTTTCCTGGGAATTCATGCTTTCCTAACATTGGCATCTCTTTGTTAAAGCAGGCTGGCTGGTTGGCTGGTGCCAGGGTGTGTCAGGGGTGGGGGGGGGGGTGGTGTGCACTAGGAGCAGAATGCGCTGCAGTTAATCAGTTAATAAAAACAAACCGGCAAGACTCAACTGCATTTCTGTGATTTTAAACAGGGAAGCAATTTAATAACAGACACACAGGCCCTAAACATACGCTGGGAAAATGATGCCACAGAACTGCCCTTTAAAATTACCTTGGTGCATTGTGGCCTATGGTTCCCCTGCTTCCTGGTTCTCACGGAGACAAGAGAGCAGCACTAAGGTATTAGCCATATTATTCCTTTTATACTCTTGCCAGACTGCCATTCTCTATCTTTGTCACTTCTGAGAGGTTTAATCAATGCCTTGCCATTTTTGCTCTCCTCATGTCCCCATTTTTAAAGAACCCCCCCCCCCCCACCCCAGCCCCCTTCATTGACGAGTATGCAGTAATTCGCCAGCACTGTGACCTGTGCACAATGGTTCCTTGAAAAATATTAGTTCAGGTGCAGGTGATTTTTAAAAGATATATATATGACCTTGTGAAGTCGGTTGTCTGGATAAAAGTGTGAAGGTTGCAGAGACTAGCGAAACGGAAAACAAAGTTTGAATAAATGCGAGCCGCGATTAAGAAAGCCCTTCAGATACGAGCGACAGCCCGGGACCTATCCTCAGAGATACACAAGGCCCTGCAAATGATGGTGCAGACGTGCTCACAGCATCGTTGCCAGCAGTCACCATGCACAGACTGCCCACTTCCACGGCACAATCACCTTCCTCCTTCCTCCCTTCCGGCAGACAATAGGGGACAATCATCACTCAGGCCACATGAAATTCAGGGACAGTCCTTCTCTTTGTGTTGAGGTCCAAATGCTAAATGCACGCTGCTGCAACTGGATCTCTAACTTTTTATTTTAATGATCTTGTCTCATAATACTGTCTCATATTTAAGGGTTAATGCACAACATTTTGCTTATGAACAACCCAAGCCACACTCTTTAATTAAAAAAATAATTCATTGTTAAGACCACAAGTAAGTTTTTACTTAGAAATTCCTTGCTGCTAAGCCCAAAAACTAGTCTTTTAGTACAAACGCTTAAGCCAAATGTATAGTAGCCGTGGTAAAAGGGGGTTAATGCAGTCCATTATATGTTTTTAATTCCATGGCTGCAGAGAGAAAGAGATGTAAACATATGTTTTTAATCATTGTCTTATTAATTTAGCTTTATGTACTTGCTGGTATTCAGTTGCATTGTAGGTAAAACCCGACTTAATTAGTGTTTGACTATTACTAAACCTGGACTTATTAAACCTTATTCAGTCAGGTTGCACAGGACTGGGCTACAAGTGCATTACATCAGTAAATCATTTTGATATTTAATCACTGACCTCTGGTGCTGGTCTTCAGCCTGACATACTTTTGCTGTGAAAGTTATCTGCAGCAATTTCTTTGCTTTTATAGTTTCTGTTAAGTAACATTAGTTAGAATTAAACATTATGATTGCACATTGATTTCCTCCTGTGATTCGCCTGGCTGGCAGCACGTGTAAGGTTCTAGAAAATTAATCAAAGGTTCTCGAATCTCTTCAGATTCGAGAATTCAGTAGTGGCGTGGTATAAATATGTATATTACCAGTTTGTTTGTCTGTGGGGGCAACAAGAGTGTTCAGCAGAATTGCTTGACTCCTCTGGGACCAGGGTTCGAGTCTCCGCCATGTGTGGAGTTTGCATGCTCTCCCCATGTCATCGTGGGGTTTCCTCTGGTTTCCCCCTGTGTTCCTAACACAAGCTGAGGTGAGCTGGAGTTACCGCATTAACCACAGCTGTGAATGGTGTGTGAGTGCGCCCTGTGATGGGTTGGCACCCCATCCTGGGCTGTTGCCCTTGTGCCCACAGCTTCTGGAGATAAGCAGGTAGAGAAGATGGATGGGAAAATGTTTGCTTCTGGTGGTGTTATTAATTATTGGTTGCTTATTATCTTATTGTATGTGTTTGTATGTCTCATGGAAAGTAAAATGGGACCGGAACCCAATTTCCCTGCAAGGATGAATAAGCTTCACAAAAGAAATATTGACACAGCAGTCTGGGAAGCACAATATTAATTGTAATATAAACAACGACAAATTATCTTGGAATTTAAAAGAGATTAGCATGTACATGGTATCTACATTGCGAGTACAGTATTGAAGATGTCCTCTGCGGGTCCATCTGTTATAATGTCAGTATAGTTCAAAGGAAATAGCCTTGTGTCAAATTAGAATTCAGTTTTGTTCCACCAACATCTGTTCATTGGAGATTTCGCTTCAGAGCTGTAAATGTAGCAAAAATATTGATACGCTGAAACCTTGCTCTTCTCTTGGCCTTCCAGTCTCTGCTTGCCTGCTCTATGTACAAGATGATTTGCCATATCTGGAAAATGATTCTGCCCCTGACTTGTGGAAGCATGTTTACTGAAACAGGGGGGAAGCACCATAAAGCTTAACTCTAGCCTCATTTCATGAACACCGACTAATATCTCCAGGCAGCAATTTTATGCCGATGTCTCTGTGCTCTGATGTCACGGTCTTCCATGTGAATGAAATGCTTTGGTCATCGCACTGAGCATGTGAAATCCAATGAGCCAATGAGCATGTGAAATCAAGGGTTGCAAGGGTGAAGAAAGGGTTAAAGACTCCTCCCAGAGGGCGACTGCTTAGCGTGGTTGGGGCTGTGTGTAGGACTCTCACATACGGTGCGTCAGAAAGGTGAGGGATCTGAAAACACGCTCGGAGAAGCTCGGAGGTGTAACGGTGTAACGGGAGAGAGGGACGCATTTCTACACTATGAATCTACTGGAATTTCTCATCCTCTCAAAACGCAGTTTTGACTGAGGCACTGTTTCCACACAGAAGCTTTAATGGGGAGCTGTGTCAGCCATTACAGTGGGTAAGCTCACAGACTTTGGCCTGGCCTGCCCTTCCTGGCCGGAGTCTGTCATGTTTGCATAGTGGGGAGGTGTCTCTACAGTGCACTTTCTGTGTCAGGCATGTTGACACGTCTTTGAGCAAGTTAAATCTTGACGCAGAAATGTTATTTGTTGTGCAGGTATATGGTATGGCTGGATGGCACGTTTCAGCGTGATTTTCGGGCTTTTTGTTATTTTCCTATTGATCCTATAGTTTTTACTTTATGTGGCACATTGTACATGTTCAAAATATTAATTAGCAACCGCAAAAAAAGGTTTCCTTCTCTCCTGTTTTGCAGAGCAAAAACCTTCCGCAAAGTATTTGTGCATTACAAAACTGAGCTGAGGTTTAGAGGTGTGTTTTGATATCCCTCATATAAATCAAGATGCATAATCAAAATACAAGAGTTTTACAAAAAAATCTGGCAAGCCTGTGATTCAAAAGTGGTAGATTAACTGCTGCTATAAGGGTTGTAAAATAACATCAGACGGTAAAAAATAAAATGCTTAGTTATATACAGGTAACATACTTCTAAACATCATTACGAAAGCAATACTTTTTCATAATTCAGTCAGGCAATTTGCCAGCAGCTCAATAAAGCATTTTAATGTTATTAATGTTGCTGAAGGGTTTACACAAAAGTGCACAAAGGACAATCTGTTAGCCTTCATCTGTTTTTAAAAACACAGTGTGGTGCTTATTGCCTCCTGAAGAATGGGACAAATACCTTAGGGATTCTGCATCATGAAGCAAACTCTGATGGGTCATTTACCAGCTGCAGCACTTAAAAGAAGCCTTATTGCTTATTACTTGCAAAGAAAGATACTGATCAGTCAAATAATCAATAAAAGAACTGCACTCAGCACATTTATCTAAGAAGGGTTTGTGACATAGTCAATGCCATCTTTGGAATGTTTATGAAGTATTAATGACAAGTACTGCAGAAAAATATATATGTCTTATAGATCCTCATATGAACATATAAACCTCATGGCAACGCATTTTTTTTGACCTAATGATTTGTACTATGAGATGTTGTAAATGTGATTTTGCTGATGCACTGACATACTCACATGAAACTGCATGAACAGCATGAAACGTTTCAAATCGTGTTTTTAATGTTAATTACCACCAAAATGTTGGGCTGCATGCTTCACTTCCTTTCTTTTTGCACAATGACCTCATTCACACATGCAGCCAGGTGAAGAAGGAGGGGGGGCTAAAGGAGACAACGCGAGCTCCTTTCGAAAACATAAAGCAGCCCCTAGGGGAGGAGCCTGCCAGCAAGTCTGGAAATCAGCTATCAGTCATCAATAAAAACCGTGGAGTGTCCAATGTGGCAGCCAATCAGGACCCGTCTCCCGCTTCCAATGCAGGCAGCCCCACCTACACCAACCTAGGTAAGAGTATAGATAGGGAAACGTCAATACTGTGTTTTTCGATTTGATGGTGCCCCTGCAGGTCTGCTATATCGGTGCATTCAAGACCTGCTAGTAAACAAATAGAGAGATGCAGTCTTCTCTACAAAATTGACTGTAACTTGCTTAATTCTGAACTGATTTGATGAAATTTGGTTTGTTATAAACATTTAGCATTGTATTGTTATATGATATACATACAATACTATAATAAAATAAGATTGCAAGGAGCAATAATTGGGACAAGCAAACAACCAGGGCACAGTTGCCATGGAAACAACATCATGTCATTTTGTAGTCTTATGCACTTAGCAAATTTCATGTCATTTGACTAAAGATTGGCCAAGATACGAGCCCCCTTCATGCTTGGCATCTTCACTGCTGCATTTTAAGGGTTGTAATGGACGAATGTCGGATAACTTTAAAAACTGTCTGATGATCTTCAGACAAAGCCACATGAAAGTTATCTGTGCAGAATTTTGTGATGATTTGACTGGGTTTGCTGCCACAGAAAACTGCAAGGCTTTTTATTGATTCCAATGTGGTGGCCTCATGCTGTAAGTGGTCAACTTGATAGGTCCTTCAGATCTCCTAAGATATCACTATCAGGTCTGAATCTAGGGAAGGAGTGACAATCCATATGCAGCCTTTAGTGCACCAAAGGAGACTTTATTGCAGAATTGATACATACCCGGGATCACAAACCAAAGGGCAGCAAAGGGTCAAACCAAAAGGCAGAGCAGATAAATCAAGAGGGAAGAGAGCTGGCTGAGAAACAGGGAGAGCTTTGGTAATACTGCGACACAGCACATTAACAATAGCGAACCATGAGTGGTAATGAACACACAGCACTAACAGTGATCAACGGGTTAACAGGGTCTGGCAGAAACATATATACACAGGTAATGAGCCCGTCAAATGGGAAACAAGTGCGCGTAATTGAGACATTAGGCTGGGAATTATTAGGAGCATACGAGATGGCCAGTGACATCTGCTGGCAAAATGAGGACAAGACCACACTGACAGAAATAGATCCTGATAATCACCAGACATAGCAACCACTTTTATAAGGCCAAAACATCAAAATGTTTTATGAAAACATACGTATTTTTGCTCATTGCAGCGCCTCCCAGTGGTCAAATAATGCAAAATGTCTTGCACATAGGAAATGATTGTGAGTCTATAAATGAAGTCTGGTGTCAAAACATCAATGCATTGCTGAAATATGGCCACCAAATTTAGTGGTGATACAATCAAGGCCGTAGGACTAGTTCACAAACGTAGGTTTTTTGAAAATTTCAAAATAGCAGAAAATTCAGTATGGTGGACATACAGTGTATTATTGAATCAATATATTACATGGTATTATACATACAATAATGTAATATAATATTATATAATAAAATTATTATATTATATAATAATTATAACAATTGTATAATATTATATATTGAATACAATAAACAGTTCACGTTCCGTGTGCATATTCAGTGTGTCTGTTCCCTGTATGGCCAGCAGGTGGCTATCCCATGTTCTTTACGTCTAGTGTTCGCCCAGTCCCCTGGGTGCCGCTTGGCTTAATAGGCTAACTGGTAAGCCTAACATCCAGACTCCCCTTATGCTGTTAGTTTAACATTTAAGTTATTTCATGTTTTCATGTTTTCTTGGTGTATCATGTATTTCACTTACAGTTCCTTGTTTTTGTTCCATATTTGTCGTATGTTCAGTTTTCCAAGTTTAAGTTTCCCTTGGTTTTTGAACCTTCTGTATCTGTTAACTGACCTAAGTTGTGTATGGTTGCCCCTGGCTTCTTGTTTGTAATTGCCCACACCTGCCCCTTGTTAGCCCTTGTTATCTATGTGCATATGGGTACCTGTCCTTGCCTTGTTTTCTCAGTTGGTCATTATAGTTGTTTTTGTGTGTTGTAGCTGTTGTTGCTCTGTGTTTGCTATTCCTGCTCCTGTATTACCCCATGCCTTGGTCATTTACCTGTTTTTTTTACCCCACATAGTCCCTTATTTTTGTATTTTTTTGGGTTTAATAAAGTCTTATAAAGTTTATTGAAGTCGCGTCCCTTCCTGCATCATGCCCTGCTGTAACAGTATAGCATTGTATGTTTAATTTCATATTATGCAATAATACGATGCTACAAACAAAATTTGATGAAAACCAGTTCAGAACTAAGTGAGTTGCAGTCAATTTTGTAGAAATTGCTGCATCTATCAATGCACGTTGTATTTGTTTACTCACGGATCTTGATTGTTCCAGTATGGCAAACCAGCAGATGCATAGCAATAACATAAAACAGCGGCTAATGAGGTACCGGCATTTTCATATCTACAGGTAAGAGCTCTAGCTATCTCAACACTAACATAACCACTAGTACTTCAAGGGTGTGGATATCACAAGTCCCTTATCATGCTGCTTTTTTCTGAGAGGCCCATGAAATGAGTAATGAAGGTTATATTTGTTTTTGAAAAATAATTCTATTGTTTTGCTTAAGGATAAGAAGAACTAATATCTTAGTATTGTAAGCCTTGTGTATTTGAGGAGTGTGGAGTGTGTTGACTTTGAGTATTGGTAGCGGCATCTTCAGACTCGCCTTGCAGCTTCCAGACTCGCCTTGACCCTGCTCTGGACGTTGGCTGTGGAAAATGGATTGATCCTCATAGGAATTGCCTTTAAAAACCAATATTTATATTGTATTTCCCCTTTAACAGCGGTGTGCTTTGGGGAGTTGCTTTCCCAAGTTATGAGTTATCCTTCTGCTGCTCCTGTTTTGTAGGCCTTTTCAGGGTCAACATGACTCCAGCGAAGAAGCCCCGAAACCCCAATATTTCAGAGAAGATCTTAGATCCTGTTGACACAGCGAGTTCAGACAAGAGCTCCAGTTTTGCACCACTGCTCCTCCCCAAGAAGACCTCAGCTATCACTATGACAGGTCCCTCAGAGAAGGATCATGGTTCACTGAAACTGCCCAATACTACAAGCCAGCAAGGTGAAGCCAACCTGAGTGTCGCGAACCCTCTATACTCCACCTGGGATCCAAGTAGCCATGACTCCTTTGAGTCTCAGCCACTGGAGCAAGAATACCAGGATACCTACGAGCTGCCAAACCTGATGAAGGGGCGGCCTGCTAACAGCCTGTCCTGCTTGATCTCATCTGCCACCCCCTCCATCGAGGGGAACAGGAGGGGCGCCCGCAGCACAGAGTCCCTGCTGACCTCGGGCCGGCAAGTGGCGAGGGAGCCCATGGCCAGGCCTCAAACACAGCCACTATTCAAGGGCATGGAGAACTGGGAGGAGATGGGGTCCCGAATTCGCCGGCTGCACAGGGACATGCTGCGCAAACTGGCCGGCAGATGTGAGGAGCACTTCACTGGCAGGCGTGGCGAGCGCCTGCGCTTTGGCACAGATAGCTGGTCTGACTTCAGGCTCACCGACAGCAAGCCCTGCTGTGAGGCGGCAGACGCCGTCTACTACACCGCTGCATACGCCAAGGAGCCGCAAGTCACCTACGCCATCAAGGTCTGTCCGATCAGCCGCCGTTACTCTGCACACCCAATGAAATCCAATGAAATGGTTTCCTTCTGTGTCAAATGAATTTTAATAAACATAATCCTACGGCAAGCATATATTATGCTTAAACGTAGCTGCTTTTGTCATTTTAACATTATTTGACCAAATCTTTGCAATTTGTCCTGTGATGATCTGGCATTCCAGTCCTGGTGTCTCCAGCCCTGATCCCTGGGCTTCCCAGAAAAAACTCCAGGCTTACCACTAATGTGCATCTGAACACTAGGAATTTCAGTTTTAGGAATAGACCATCATTCCACAATTTACGTACATTTAACTCAGCAGTTATATTAAAAACCAACTTTGTTTTGAAGATAATTTGCTTTATACAAGTCCTGCACACAGTCCAGTAATATGCTATAACCATAAAGGGATAGATATTTTGGTAAAGAACTGCAATCGTAATTCATGGCTTCCGAAATTCAGGTCTAAGTGCTTCACCTCTAAGCTCCCCACTGTGTTACACTATGCCTGATGTTAGCAGCTCAGGTCGTAACAGCTCTGCTCTCGGTGTTTCTA
>JAODKN010000008.1:303736-318792 GCA_026774425.1 Petrocephalus zakoni | reverse complement strand
AATATAAGACGACCCCCCCTTTTTAAGAGGTATTTTTAGAACAAAAACTGCGTCTTATATTCGGGCCAATACGGTATTTATATAATAAGTTATCGATAGTAAGTAATGAGCAGGCCCACTTACCAGCTGCATGGAACATGGGCAGACTGATTGTCATTGGTGCATGTAAATGAATGAATGAATGTTAGATTTATACAGCACTTTTCCAGACGCTCATAGCTCTTTACAGAAGCAATGGGGAGCCACTACAACCAGCACCACAGTATAGTCCCCACCTGGATGATGCGACGGCAGCCATTCTGCACCAGTATGCTCACCACACAGCGGCTAAGGTGATGAAGGGGCAGAAGAGAATTCACCAGTTTGATATAGGGGATGATTAGGAGGCCAGATTTGATAGGGCCACAGTGGGCAGTTTTAGCCAGGTCATGGGGGTACCACCTCTATATAAATAAAGGAGGGGAAAGAAATGGCAAAATTATACAAAAAAGAATGCCTGTGCGTAAATCAGAGATGACACAAACATTCTTCTGAATCACCTCGCAAGACAGCTGCCCTCATCGTTATATCGATAAGTATTTCTTTGTGGTCTCTATAAGCTTAATCGGGTTATGCTGTGTTTTAATGTCACCGTGTTTATACACAGTCCCCTTATCAAGTCTACATTCACACAAAAGGATAAGAATATAGAGCCCTGTATTTATCATTGGGAGAAACAAATGTCAGTTACACTGCTGATTCATAGCGCATGTGGCAGGTTTGAAGAAATATCCATAGAGGATTCATCCCAGTGAGATTTCCCGAGCTGACGTGTGATTCTGTCTGAAACCAGCGTCCCCTTTCAATAGAGCGAATGGCATGTTATCCTGGTCCCCTAGCCTGATGGAGAAGGAGGGAGCTCAGCATGGATGGGTCCTGTTCATGTTTCTGTGTGTTTGTTATTTTTGTCTGGACCTCCCCCCAGGTTCCTGATTGTGCTGACCTGCCTGATCCTCAGCGTGCTGTCCACCATCGACCAGTACCAGACGCTGACCCACAGCACACTCTTCTGGGTGGTGAGTATAACATCACTGTTCTAACTGGTATTCAACAAAAGGCAATTTATAATTTTTTTTCTGTTTCTGGGAGTACCACAAGATGGGGCTAAATAGCATTTTTTTTTTTTTTTACTGATTTTTAATCTATTCAAGTAACATCTTTGTCAGGCATAAAACACATTCAGCATATGCTATCAGTGAAATTATAATTAACTTATGATTAATGTCAAATTAATTAATTGTTGTATAATGCCTTCCACAGTATAATTCTAACAGGAAATTTGTGTATTACGAAGGCAGAACAGCAGATGGCAGCAGTGATTTAGTGACTTGGTGCTTTCCCAGTCCTGTTCCTGTGTACCAGTTCGGTATTCCTTTTTTGTACCAGGCTATTTTAAGTTGCCATGCTTGGCTGGGTGGTTAACAAACAGTAATAATGTAAATCTGCTAAAGGTTACAAGGTAACTAACAAGTTAAAGAACCAAAGAAGAAAAAAGTGGTGGAAACATTTACACAAGTGTAACACAATTGTTCCGTAGTGCGAACACAAATGTCATCATCATATACACTTTCTTACCAGGGTCCACAATTACTTATTTACCACTTTATCATTAGTTTTAATGGTCAGTCACTTTATCTTTTCAACGAAAGACGCTACCAAAATATTCTTTATTGTGAAGTATAACACAAATATAAAAATATTATCACAAAATTGTTAAAATATCTTGCTTACGCTTATCTCAGTATTTTTTATAGCTTACATGACCTTTCTGGGAGTACATATGCAGGTGATCACATTTTGCTATGTCTTGCAAGCTGGGCTTCATAGAAAAATGCAATAACACAGAGAGTAATGTGTCTCCAGAACGATTTCAGCAAAAATGTCAGCTTGTAATATATTTCACTGTGCAGGCTATGGCTGCACATTAGAATATACATTTTGCCTAACATACGTCAGTGACGGAAATCCATGGCATTGAGATGACACGGCCCTAACACTTTAACTAAGACCACATGTTGAATAATGAATCATGGCTGTTTCATATCCTTGCATTGCATAAAACATCTCACAACCCATCAACAGCATATATATATATATATATTAGGGCTGTCAAATATATATGTCTTTGATATTTGCATATTAGCGTACTGTATCTTTATAGACGTGTGTAACACATGTTGCACATATAACAAACATAAATATATATAATTATATATTAATATTATTAGCATGTGAAATTCAAATAAAGTAGCTGTTTGTAATATTAGTAATATTTTTGTGTACCTACCTGTAGGTTTTCGTTAATAATGGCCGGTCTCTAATAGCAGCCGGTCTCTATTAAGCGCCAGGAGCCTAGCCTGGTTTTCCAAATAAACATTATGTAACCTTTATATAAATAAATATTTTATATATATATATATATATATATAGTTTTGTGCAACATTATTTATTTCTAATTTTATTTCTCTTCTTTCTTCTTTCCTAAATGTAAATATAAAATCAAAACATGCCATCTGCTTTTAACATATTAATATACGTACATCCTAATATAGCTGGGCATTTAGCTAGATTTATAGCTAATTCATAATCAGGTGATATGTATCCGTAGAATTTTCACTGGAGCAGCTGGAAAGTTGCCATGCCCTGGAAATAGCAGATCATTGTTCCATCGCCTGGGCCTGCTGACACTTATGGTAGGCTTCATGCATCCACATTATGCTGTCCTCCATTTGTGGTACCATAGACTAGGAGGCCCATTAGCAATGCCAGTGACAGAAATATCGCTACTGCTCTCTGTGTTCAAGTCTCTGCCCCAGCGCTTGTGGCTGGTGTGCTGAGGCTGTGTGGCTAACTAGCTAGCTGGTGAGGCCAATAGCCATCTCTCCTGAGGCAGCCACCTGCTTACAGCCACCAGCTGACAGGCATGGGGTGAGATAGCAGGAGACCTGGGCCTAAAGATGCACAGAGGAAGCTGGAGACATTGCAGACAAGACGCCATGCCTGGCTGAGTTTCCGTGGTGATGGGCTTTTCCATCCAGCTCATGAGGCGATGGTTGGGGTCACCAGACATCCACTTCCCACCACCTGCTGTGACATTATACGAGCCTCTGATCATCACATAATGACAGTAAAGACAGCACAGGGCTGTACATTTAAACTAGTTATTTCCTAAAGTGTTTTTAAGTATTAATTTCACCAGTCAGCTTTTTGCGTATCTTTTAAAAACTTAACGATCCTTCATATTCACAAGAAGTACTTTTATATTAGACAGAATACCATTGAGAATCACATATCTCCCATAATATGGGTACTCCTCCTGCTTTACTGTGAAACGTGGAGTGGAACACCTGGCCCACCCATCTACATGTAAGAGTAGAGAGCTGTGATACCTTAAGATGAGTTTCTTGAAGAAAAATAACGTGGTGTGGCACCTTTCTGCGTTTAATTGGATTGTTAATGCCTCTAAAGTTCCAAGGAAGAAAATTTAAATTGTCCCCCCAGCTGTAAAGACAGCCCTAGACTGGGTCATGTATCTAAATATAAAAGATATGCAAGGCGCCAAATAAACTGCAGACCTTAGTTGTCCTCATTTGTACAAGTTTAACGAACATAAACATGTGACAGAGGGCAGAAGACACTTAAAAATGATTTAGATCTGAAAAAAAGGAGATGCCTCGCCAGCATCCCTGCCTTGCTGGAACAGTTCCCCTAACCCTAAGCCTAACCCTAACCCTAACCCTAAGCCTAACCCTAACCCCAAAAGAGGTTCGCGGTGACGTATTATTGTGCACCAGTGATCTATGACCGCTGCAAGAAGAAATCGATTGTGCATAAGAAAAGAAGAAGAAAACGTTCTCTGCCAGGGTCGGGTCCTCAAATCAACATACTGACCCATCTGGTAAAGTCAGTCTCAGGACCGCAGGGTAAATAAGACCGTGTTTCACACCCAGGCAAACACATTGCTGGAGTTTCACATCCATGAAGCTCGTCCCCTTCTTAGCCACCGTTGTGGTATAATCCGCAAATATTGTGATTCTTGCCTTTGTAGAGATGAGATCTCCTGCTCTGGGATGGCTAAGAAGGGTCTAGCAGTGGCTTCTCTTCAAGTTTAAGCAAGTCCTGGAGCAACTTGGCCAGAGACTCCATCTGTTGGGAGCCCTCTGACCCCTCCAGTATTCCCAGAAGCCAAATAAGGATCCTACTCTCCAAATCCTCACATTTATTATCCAGATATGTCACCTTAGCCACCAGAGAGCCAACTTTATCTTCCAGCTCCATAATATAAGTACTATGGTCTGTAGCACCACCCTTCAGCTTCACTATGAGAATGATGAAATATCTGTTCTGAGATTCCAAAAAAAATCAGACTTAATGAAGATGTCTGTGTTGAGGGATCCCAGTTAGTGCTTCTGCGGGTTTAGTAACAGCCATGGATCTAACATCAGAGGCAGGTCAGAAGACGGTCCAGGCTTGTTCAGGCCTACTTTTGTGGACATTTTCACTCGGGTAGACATCATTTACTTAGTAAACTCCACAAAAAAAAGAAACTGGTTGATATTATTTCCACCGACAAACCCACACAAACAAATATACAACATAGCACAATTAAGTTTATATATTAGGTCTTCGCCACAGGAGCATTTGGGAGACGCATTTACGTCCTTGCTTCCTGCCAGCAGTTTTAGATGGTTTCCTGAAAGTCTTTAAATTCAGACCTTTTCCTTGGTTCATTGGTTCATTACCCTAAATACTTAAGATAAGTGGCTTTCTCTCATGTGATGGACTTTAATCTAGCGAGACTGCTTCAGATAAGAGCTTCTCTGAGCCAAGGGGCTTATAGAACCCCCAGATGCCCAAAGAAGAAGTAGCAGGCTTGGCTCTGCATCTAAGCTGCTCTCTGGGAAGCTCCTCAGATGACAAACCCTTGTTTGAGTTTTTGATGCCAAAGTTAAATGAATATGATTGGTTAATGAGACACTGGGTCTCAAAATAAGTGTCAAAAAAACAGATGTAGATGCCTTGAAAGGACATTTTTCTTTTGAGTAAATGAACAATGATTTGTAAACACACAAATAAAAAATCTGTGGGTGCATTACCTGATATTATACAAATTACAGGTTAGGAAAACCTTAAATAACCAGGACGTGCTATTAGAACTCTCACAAAATGAGCAGAAAGACTGTGGCCACCCATGAAGAAGTCATCAGGCTGTGATTATCAGATGGCTACTGTCCGTCACCTTTGCAGGAAGACTTCTCTCCACAGTGATGGTGTCAGCTTTTGACAGCCCGCAATGGAGCTGTGTCATTTCACAAAAGGGACCACATCTTCCTCGGCGTCTGTATTCACAGCTGCCTGTGGCTTCCTGCCTGAGCAGGACAGATGTTTCTCCTGGCCTGCTTCCTGCTCCTGTGGCCTTCACGGCTTATTACCGTCTTTCACGCCGTTGCCGATGATTTTATTGCTGAATGATTATTTATGAGCTACCAAGTGCAGGGTACTAAGGGTTAGCAATAAGATAAATTTTTACTGTACTGTGATCTAACTTCTTCAGAAGCATTTTAGATTTTTTGAAGTTATTAAAACCAAGCGTTAGGAATATTTGCAGAAGCAAAATACTAAATATAATATACACTCCCATTAAAAATATCGAGTGAAACACAGAAGGAAAACGACAATGACAAATCAGTATGAAGGCAGGCAGCATGCAATGTGGGGAATATACTGTAACTTCTCAGCATCTCTTTCCCCCACCCCCTGCTGATTCATTTTGATGCTGGCCCTTCTTAGAATGTGTAAGATCCCAACTGTGGGGCCCACAGGAAAGCTGGTGGGAGTGGAGACCTGTTTGGAGTGGGGGAGGGGCTCACCCCAGCATCTTTGCAGGGGGGAACTGTCGGGGTGTCAGCCATGATGGAAAATGACAGGGTCCCAACAGTCGACACATGGGTCAGAGTTGCATGGGCCTGAGCTCATGTTCCCTCTGTGTACCTTCCCCCAGGACAGATGTATTTCCTGTGAGAATATGCCCCACCAATGCCGAATCACAGCAGCAGGGCAAAAGCATGCATCATTGTCAGTTCCCCCCCAATATAAGCGAAGCATCTGCATTTAGACTGAGATTAACCTTACATGGCTGTGACGTGGCACCATTTCTGCTTAGCACACTTGTCAAACAAACCTAAGTAGGTGTTTTCATTGGAATTTCATTGTGTTTTATGTCAGAGAAAAATAAAGCATATTTGCAGTTTAACCTAAACTGTTACAATTGGATGGTAATTTGCTATACTATAACTACCATACACTAAGGCTATAAGGTTACCAGGTAACATGCGACAGAAATACTTAGTAGTAACTCAGTTACTACTGAAGTACAAATCATGAACAAATCATGAAAAAATACAGTCGCTACTTATGATGAAAAATGTGTCATGATTAATGAATGATGAACAAGCATGACATCAGTTTTTTACTTGTGTTATTCATTATTTGTTCCTTGGTATTCCTTCAGTTATTCACTAAGCCTTACAGAATTAACAGACATAGTAAGTAATGTCGTAACTGCTTGGGATAAATGATGTATCACAATTCATTAACAATGAACAAACACAAGATCAGTATTTCACTTGTGTTATTTGTTATTTATTCCTAAAGTACTTCCTTCATTGGTTCCTTCAGTAGTCACAAAGTTTTACTTAAGTATCAGATATAGTAACAAATATAGTACATGCTTGAGGTGAGTGACAGTTGGGAAGTGTGACAATTGATTACTGATGAACAAACATGAGATCAGTTTGTAACTAACGCTTAATTTGGGGTTCACCAATGCATAAGTAATAGCATAATCCTACATTATTTCTGTCGCCTGAAGTAGAGTGTTACCGGTTACCAAATTACAGAGTTGCCGGGTCATTACTCTTAGCATTTTTTACCCTTTCCTGCCGCCGTGATGTCAGCAGCATACTTGTGATATTCTTTAAATAGTGCTACAGCTGATTACTGAAAGCTGCCATACAGATTACGCTGCTGTGCAGGTCTTCCCTCTGGCTGTGCTAGAATTTAGGCAGAAAGAAGCCATTGGGACTAAAGCTGGAGTGTCTAACTATGAAGAGACAGACAGGTGAATTTGCACTTCAGTCTGGCCTTGTTTAGCTAATTAGCCCCCCCCCCCTTCCCCAGAGGGGGTGCGGGGGTGGCACCAGCCAGGCCAGCTTGTCTCCTTTCAGGCCTGTGCGCCAGTCCTCTGGAGTCCCCCTCCCCCCCGGCCCTGGGCTCATTTAGCCTCTGTCTGCCGCCTTGTCCCCCCCCCCCCCCCATGTTGGTTTTCCCTATTATGTGAAAGTATTTGGACAAGCTAACCTCTGCAGCCCGCCCGCCCCGCTCCAGGAGAGCCGCCCCCCGTTCCCAGGCCGCCCAAGCAGCCCCCCTCTTGTTCTCAGGGCTGGGGCTTGCTCCCTGTGCCCAGACGCCATCCGCATTCCCTCTCCCAAAGGCAGTCGGAGCAGAGGCCACCCTGGCCAACCTCATAACTCATACCTGTCGCGGTGGCTGCCGCCATCGCCCGGGCTGCGTGCGACGGAGGGGACACCCCATTGTCTGCCTCCTCTGCGTGACAAAACATCACCCACTTTTGTTGACCCTAACCAACTGGTTGGCCAGTGGCTTCACGCCCTCCCGTGTCAGCACTCTGCACCCCCTGCCGGCTGTGTGTAAGCCTAATGGGGGGGTGGGGTGAGGCTTGTGTTGGTGTGAGGATCGGCATTGTGCTGTGATGTGAGCTGGAAGGCTGGCGTAAGAGTTTGTGTTGGATACAGTTATGCTTTACCAGGCAGTTTAATCAGCTTTTGACAGTCCCTCGCCAGCTGGGCTTATATGAGAGGGAAACAATTAGGGGAGTCATGGTGCTCTACTGAACATTATTTGTTCCTTTTTGGAGGAATGAAAGAAACCTTGATGCTTTAAATCAATTTCTATTATTCATGTCACATCAAATATGCATCAGAATCTTTGTACCGCTGACGGACGCTGGCTCCCCTTCTCTGGCTCCCCTTCTGTGCAGGAGCTGGTGCTGGTGCTCTTTTTCGGGGTGGAGTACGTGGTCAGGCTCTGGTCAGCTGGCTGCCGCAGTAAATATGTCGGCGTCTGGGGGCGGCTGCGCTTTGCCAGGAAGCCCATCTCCATCATCGGTGAGCAGGCAGCTGGTGGCTAAGCACTCTTCTTTCTTCAGATGATTCTGGCACTTTGTTAATGTAACCTGACAGATGTCCACTGCGCTTGCATTGCTGGCGATGAGCTCAGGTTATTGCCACGTGAGCCTCAGCAGAGGGCTGATACACCATCTCTCTTAGATCTGATTGTAGTCATAGCATCCATCATTGTGCTGGCAGTGGGGTCCAACGGGCAGGTGTTCGCCACGTCTGCCGTCAGGTAAGCGCGGCCAGCCGCACACCTTGGGGAGCCGCGCGCTGTGCCGCAGTGTCAGCACCATGACGGGCGGCTGTCTGTTCCAGAGGGGTTCGGTTCCTGCAGATCCTGCGCATGCTGCACGTGGATCGCCAGGGTGGCACCTGGCGCCTGCTGGGCTCCGTCGTCTTTATCCATCGGCAGGTCGGTGTCCGCCGCGCCCACAGGCCTCGGTGCAGGAGTCTCCCTTTGAGTGAACAGGAAAGGAATCAATGCAAGCAGCAGCTTACAGCCAGGGAAAGGTCCTGTAGAGATCTATGCTAGAAGAGTGTATCATGAGTTTTAAAGTTTAAAGCGTGCATTTATCCTCGCGGGGAACGTCCTCATGCCAAATCCGCATGCTTCTCCTGACTGCTGTTCATCGTGATCCAGCACTAAGAGAAAGGCTCCAGGCTCATTGTTTAAATCATCTTATCTTGGCACAAACCTGAAATAAACATTTAGAAAGGGACTGCGCTCTCAGAGGTGTCATTGCTGGGAAGTTCCTGCATCTACTCGCCGTAGCCGTATTGTCGTCCGATAGTCACATGCCTGTAATGATTCTGTGGTCCTTCCCAGCTGTGGCACTGAGGTTCCGTCTTCCTCCCAGAGCCCTTCCACTTACGGCTTCTGCTCCCATCTCAGTGTGTGAGCCAGGGTTTCTCTGTCGCTGTCTCCAGGAGCTGATCACCACTCTCTACATCGGCTTCCTGGGCCTCATCTTCTCCTCCTACTTTGTCTATCTGGCGGAGAAGGACGAGGTGGACAGTGACGGGAATACGGAGTTTGGCAGCTATGCTGACGCGCTGTGGTGGGGAGTGGTAGGAATCCAGTGGCAAGGGCCGTGCTGCCTCTACAAGCCAGATGTGCTATCCAGTGCTGCTCGTCTGCCTAATTAAAACACTACTTAACATTTTTTGTAGGGTACCTCAGTAAAATATCTAACTTTTACTGAAGTTTTACAATGTAGCATGAAAGCTTTTTTTCATTGCTCGTCTCCCAAAGGAATAGTTGCTTAGTTCGTTCAGATAACAGGGAGATGGTGTGCACTGATCACGACATAATGCCGTCGTTCGGCAGCTATTATGCAATGAAACAGCACAGATTGCATCCTCATTTCCTGGCTCTGCCCCTGTGCTGTGTCAGTGAGAGGGTGTGGTTCTCCCCCCTCCTGACAAACACTCCCATCTGCTGAATCTCTCACACTGATCTGATTCCTGGGCCCTGCCACATACCCCTGGAGAGAGTCTGAGACCACTGGGTGATATCTGGCCTTAGGAAATCAGTGAGAGTTCACAGTTAAATGTCGTCACCTTCACCCCACCCCTACCCCCAATCTAGCATGAACGATTCCCTACACACAAAACAAACAATGTAGGGGAAGGCCAATTTTTGTTGACAAAGGGTTGAGCTAGGCTCATGCAGTTCATGCTTGCAGATGTGTTCAGAAGTATGTTCTCAAAGGGGACAAGAAATGAACAGCTCCAGCAAGCTCATGGCCTTTCTCTCTGCCCTTAGGTGACTGTCACCACCATAGGCTATGGGGACAAGGTGCCACAGACCTGGATTGGCAAGACCATTGCATCCTGTTTCTCAGTTTTTGCCATCTCCTTCTTTGCCCTGCCTTCTGTAAGTCACATGTTTAGGAGACACTGTGCTGTGTGTTTTGTTGCAGGCCACGTTGCTAGATGGCCCAGTGAGTAATTCTGTGTCCTCAGCCTCCAGGGACGTTGGCTCACTCCCAACTGGTTCGGATTTTTGCACATTCTCCCTATGTTTGTGCATGCTTCCTCTCGCAAGTCCAAAAATGTGCACTTAGGTGAATTGGTGTCTCTAAATATCCAAGGGAGTCCCCTGTCTGCTGGCCCTGGGCTTCCCAGGGTAGGTTCCAGGCTGACTGTGACCTTATGCAGGATGAGTAGTCACAGAACTCGGGTAGATTCACACGGGGCCCTTGCATTCGGAAGATTAGATGTACCAACAATGTAATTCTGCACAGAAGCCCCATGAGCCTTTTTGGGTTCCTCTCCACAGGGAATCTTGGGCTCTGGCTTTGCTCTGAAGGTCCAGCAGAAACAAAGACAGAAGCACTTCAACAGGCAGATCCCAGCAGCTGCCTGCCTCATACAAGTATAGCCCTCTGCTTAGGGCCTTTGCAGTGCTTTCCTGTGTTATCGTCCTCCTTATCAGCCACATTATCATCAACTTCCCAGCACTCTGATTTCTCTCCCCTGTCCTCCATCAGACTTCGTGGAGATGTTTTGCCCTGCAGAACGCGAACTCGGCAACCTACAAGATTTTCGTGGACAGGAGGTTATCAGGCAACACAAACATACAGTCCAGTTCTAAGGCCAAGATGATGGTATGCATGCATGACATCTCCTGCCAGCTTGCAGCTCTGGGGATGTATTGTTTAATAACTTCACATCAGACACCATACAGTTGCTCTTTGTCGTACTCCGTGTCAGCTAATGACAGCATATTTGCATACTTGTCACACTGCACTCTTTCTTTGTGGGTCGGCATCAATAGACTGTGTCTGACTCTCTTTTGTATATTGCTCGGCACAGTTAAAGATGGGGAGGAAACCCAAGACTGAGCGGGACAATGGGTCAAACTCCCTCAATGTTCCCAATATCACTTTTGAGCCAGCGTCTGAAGACTGCAGGGAGTTTCCTTCTGATACCCATTCTGGTAGGAAGCCATGCCAGAGTCTAATATATGGCCGTTCGGCCCTGTTGTGGAACAACACTAGTCATTCTGGCTACAGATTTTTAATCGGTCTGTAATGTTTCTTGGTTACGGGTTGCAAATGTTTATGAATAGTCAAAGCTGTGTTGGTTAAGTGTGATTTACAAGCACCACAGGGCCTGACATATGTACATATGTTACCCTGCCGTCTTGGCCCAGGATTGACCTGGTAGTCATCACACAGAAACACTGTATAAATATAGTTCATTCTCATAACTAGGAATACACAAAAGTCCGAACAATGGAACCAGAACAGAACAGGTGCCATCAGCAACCCCACTTGGACAATAAAACAATTAGCATTTAAACAATATTCAAAAAAACCAAGTCAATGAAACGTTCCTTTTTAGCGAAGCTGTAATTGTCCAAAGCACACCACCATGACTAAGAGAATGCCACAAGCGCACACACGTTGGACAGCTTTCGAAGTTTGTGTGAGCGGCTGTTTCTCACTTCCCTCTTTTCCCGCCTCCTGTGACGATGCTGCCATGTCCCAGCTGAACCCGGAGCCCTGAAATCATGTGGTGAGCCCTCCCCTCGCTGTCCTTACACCCAGCCCGCTGTGTCCCTGTAACCCAGAACCCTAATACCCATGTTGTCTTCGTGTGAGTGCCGTGTCCTCGCAGTCAACCCGAGTGCTCACCATTTCTTTGTGTCTCTTCAAGGCCGCCAGCAGTCTTGGACGTCAATCTCCTCCTTCTGTGTCCCACAAGAAACAGGCAAGAAATGACATTTGTTCACTGAATTCTGAAGTGCCACCCTCAGGTGCGGGTTACGTGTCGTTATGCGGCCGGTGCGTGATGCTTGCATTGTGCCTGTATCGTGTTCCCGCAGCGAGGAAGAGCGCGCCTTCACCTCTGTGGCGCGACAGCAGCGTTGACGATGAGCCAGAACTGGACGCCGAGCGGGACAGTAGGCTCACCCCCGTCACGCATGCCTCGCAGTGAGTGTGCCGCCAGACCGGGTCCGTGCCGCCACCCTGCTCCTCATGGCAGACCGAGAACCATCTCTGCACCGTGAACACAGTCACATGCGTGCATCTTAATAAAATTAATGGTGGGGGTGGCATGGTGGCACAATGGTTAGCACTATTGTCTCTGGGACCAGGGTTCGAGTCTCCTCCATGGGCCCATGTGGGTGACATTTGCATGTTCTCCCCGTGTCATTATGGGGTTTCCTCCGGGTACTCCGGTCTCTCCCCACCCCCCAGAGTGTGCCCTCCAGACTTCTTGTGACTCTGTATAAGATTAGTGGTTACACCAAATGGATGGATAAAATGTACAGGTTATTCTTCCATTCCGCTGCAGGATACAGTGGCTTGGATCTGGACTGAGGTGGAAAGTTCTGGTCCAGTAAGTACAAATCCACACTAAGGTTTTGTTTCAACCAGTCAGTGGAGGATAAAGAGGATAAAGAGTCATAGTCACTCAACTGGTTGGTTGAAAAAAAAAAAACTTGGTTCTGGATTTATACTTTCTGGACCTGAACTTTCCGCCTCTGGATCTGGAACTTACAGGCAAAGGTGGGTAATCCAGGTCCAAAGAGTAAAGATCCAGACCTGGATTTTGTTTAAACCAATTAGTTGCGCAGTCTGTGACTGAGACTCTTAATACTTGAAACAAAATCCTGGTCTGGATTTTTAGTCTTTGGACCTGGATTACTCACCTCTGCTTACAGGCCAAGAGCTGCACCTTAAATAAGCATTTGAGTTAAAGTGCTTCTCTCCTCCTTGAGGACTGTGAGGTCAGCAGTTCTGAGCAGGGCTGAGCTGCTTGAGCTTCTGCTCGCTGTTCTCTACATATGAGCTGAAATAGCCTCTCTGGCAATTAATGTGTGTAACACAGGAAGTGCCCATGGCCCGAGGATTCCGGGGATTTTTGGAATGGATCTTGGGGGAATCAAATCGGTTAACTTGCAGATTGCATGTAGCAGTGTGATTATCTCGAGCGGTGCACCCCATTAGGAGCGGAACACGTGGAACCGATGCTGTAGATTAGCTACGCAAAAAATGGCCAGTGTGTTCTGGAGGCTTGCATCAGCCCTGTTGGGGAGGAGAGGAAGACACGCGGCGTCAGTCTGCGGGACTCTCTGGCTGGACAGGATGTGAATACGGTTTAGCTAGGCTCCTATGCACCCCTCTGAGCAGTGAATAAATTGCCCCACTAGGGGGGAGTGTTGCTGTGTTCTTCTTTGTGATTAGCCCATCAGTGAGCTGCACTCTTATTTCATGGGTTCGTTTTGTGACTATGTTCTGTCATTGTGCTGCTAGTTCCCCTTACCTCGCTTTTTCTCTCAAGCATATTTAGAGCTTCTTTGCCGTTTTTCTTTTTAGTATTGAAGAGTAATTGTCTTGTTATCATTCCTGGTTGATTTGCTAGGAGCAATTCTAGTGAGTTGTAAGATTATGTGGCTCTGTATTAGGTTATAAATACGGACATAGATGTGCAACTTTGGTTAAATGACTGCAGTCTCTTAGGGCAGATCTCTTTGCCCCAACACACCGTTGTTTTCTTATTGTATTATTTAGAAAAGCAATATTTCTGCAGTACAAATGGGGCGTGCTTTTTGGGGAGTGGCCAGGCCAGTGTTTTATCTGCTTGCTTGCCCTCGTAATTAATCGTTCAGGCATCTCCTGCTCGCCACTGGCTTGGTGCCTAACTCCAGCCCCCTGCGGAACTCTGCTGCTGAGCTTGGGAGTTGGGAAGATGGTGATGGAACCTGTGGTGGCCTAAGGAGGCATGGATGCAGCTGTTTGGCTCCGCTACAGAACCAATGCCACACCACAGTATTTCCCCCAAAAATCCGTCACATGATGACAAAACAAATGTGTAAACCTTGCACATTACATAGGTGATCAAAGTAAATGCCAGGTTTCCATCTTTCTATGTTGGTGGGATTGGGGGATGCATGACTGGTGATGAGCAATTTGCCACTTTGAGGCAGATGAGAGTTCATAGCCTCTACCTTCTCCAGTGACCTGATGAAGCCTGGTGTTTAATAATTAATGTCATAAACCAGGTTACGGTATGGCTTGTTCACCAGAGTTTGATCAAGTGTAACTTGCTGCAAGTAAACTTCAACCACATACACTCAGTGAGCCATTTCTTTCTTCAGTAAAGCATAAAATGCAACGAGACAGATACCGTAGTAAACGTTATATCATGGTAGGTATGGTACTGTAGAAAGACAGTTAGAACTCATTATGGAATTAGTCATTTGCTGTATATACAGATGTGTGTTTATTTTAATTAGACTGGTTTACACAGTATATTTCAAATGGATATTAAAATGAATTTATAAAAATAATCATGTTGAGACGGTTATTGCTCACCGGAAGTACTCTCTGTATTCTCACACTAGAGTCTCGCATTTGGAAGATAGATACATTTCGCTCTGGCACATTTCTTGACCCCTGAACCTAACCCTGTTGCCCTTTCAAATCAGTCAAAACATGTGACTATTTGCCTAGCAGCTTAAGCAGAAACCTGACAGATATGTTGGAGTGGGACCCACTGTTCTTCCTGTGACGTTTTTTGTCAGAAGCCTATTATGAAATGCGTCTGATTCCAAGTTTAATTGCTGCCCAGATGTTCTTTGCTCTGCTCCCTGAGACCTAGGTCTGAGTGTCAGCCGTCAGAGGGTTCACAAGCAATCCCGCCTCTTTGTTCCCCTGTTGGCAAAACGGATTTGTGTCTTAAATACGCACCTGGGTAGTTAATGATCCCCCTGCAGCTCACAGGGCCTTGGGGGGGGGGGGGGCCGGGCGGGGGGGGGGGGCGGGGGGGGGGGGGGGGGGGGGGGGGGGGAGGAGGGGTGAGGGGAGG
>JAODKN010000008.1:243470-302288 GCA_026774425.1 Petrocephalus zakoni | reverse complement strand
TGGGGTCTTAAATCCCCCCGGGGTTTTTAATTTACCCCCCCCCGCCCACCCGGCCTTTCCCCCCCCCCCCCCCCCCCAGTGTGTTACTCCACTCAGCAGCTGCTTTAATATAAACTTTAAGAAGCACTATACAGGCATTATTACAGACATACAATAAGTAAGCGATCAGGTCTGAGTGAATGTCTCTGTGTTTATTACTGACTGTGTGTCATTGCAGTGTTGTTCTTGTCTTGGTGTAATATCAGTGTCCTAAACAAAGGATTTGCTTTGAAAATCAAAACTTTAAAAAACACCTTTCAAAATACTTCTTAGAACATAGTTTTCCTTGCTTTTGAAATAGTGTTCACTGCCAGGGTTGTGCTTGTATTACGGTTGCATATGGTCATGTATTACAGTCATGTATTACAGCTGTGTATTACAGTCATGCACGGCCATATATTAGAGTCGTGTATTGTCATGTATTACAGTTGTCTATGGTCATGTATTACAGTCATGTACAGCCATGTATTATGCTCATGTACAGTTGTGTATTACTGTTGTATATGGTCGTATATTATGGTCGTGTACAGTCACGTGTTATGGTCATGTGTAACGGTTGTGTACGATCATGTATTAGAGTCATGTGCAGTCATATATTATGGTCACGTTTGGTTATGTATTACAGTCGTGTGCAGTCATATATTGCTTGTGGATGGTGATGTATTAGGGCCATATTTTACAGTCATGCATGGTCATGTATTACGGTCCTGTATTGTGGTCAGGTATGGTCATGTATTACAGGCATATATTATGGTCAGATATGGTCATCGGTCTCAAATGCAGCGCCTCCAGCTGGCAGCTGTGTGCGTCTGAGTGTATGTGTGTGCTCACTGACATTTTAATTGTGCATTTCTAAAGGCCTCGCCCCATCGAAAAAGAAAGCGAGAGAGAAGCTATCTCTGGTCATAACCCCTCCCCCCAGTGTCCTCTCTGCCACAGTGACTGTCTTTCTCTCGCTGCCTTTTATATCTGCCCCAACCCCTGACCCTGGCCTGTTGACTCAAGAGGTAAAAAGAGGCAGAATGCTCTCCTCGTGTCTGCAGCTGAAATGGCTTTACAGCCCAGGGGGTGGGGAGTGAGGCAAGACAATGCCCCCCCCACCCCCCACCAACCACACACACACACACACACACACACGTTTTTTTTTCTCTTCGTGGCTTAGCCTGCACCAGGGTTACATGGTAAAGAATGAGCCAGCTAAACCCAGGGAAGTGAAAGATTCTGTTGCTATGCAGACAGTTACCAGCTGAGCTTGAAGGGAATGATAGGACTATCACTTACAGCAAAGACATTTATGACTTTTATTTGTTATTGTGGCCAGTAGGTCTTAATTTTCATCATCAAATGATTAAATATTTAGTCTTAAAATTACAGTGAGTAGTTTTCAGCAGACTTGAACGTTAAGTTTGTTTTTACGTAGCGAACAATTCAATATTTCTGTAAAGTACCTTCCAACTTTGGTCCGCAAACCACAAGGCAAATGTGCAGGTCTGCTCCAGTACGAGGGCACCACCCCCATGCTTCTGTGCTAAATGTCAGCCCGGCCACCGGTTATTTTCTGTTACCTGCTGAGATGAAGCGTTAGAAGCATGTAAGTGGTATTTGCGGCCCCTCTGACTGTTGACCATGCAGTGTCCTGTGGCAGAGGGGCACCAGGCCCGGCGCGTTGGCTGAAAGGGCTAATTTATACAGAGAAAACACAAGGAAGCTTCCACCAGAGGGACAGTGCCGGCCAGGGAGAATCGTCATTCTGCAGCAGAGACAAAGGGCCATTGTGTGCTGTCCCATGCACGCTGACAATGGCCTGATTGAGAAGCTGCTTCGGCATTGGGCTGTTGGGAGGCGGTCGGAGAGCTGCCACAGGGGATCCTGCCTTAAGAACCAATCACTGTGCAGGTGCCAAGTCCGACTATGCTTTTTATAAGGGGGGGGGTCAGGCTTTGATGGAAGGTCAGAAACAAAAACAAAGCGAATATTTCGGTCTGATTTTGAAATTTGAAATTGGCTTGCTTTTTGTGTTGATCTAGCCTGCTCCTTGCTCCAGGTTCTGGGGCTCCAGATGAGACGAGGCCTCCCTGAATCATATGCAGGTACCACTGCTGGAGTTAATAACACATGGTTTGGTTTTTAAGGTCTTTTCCATGCGATGGATGTGCCTTCAGGATGGCTGTGAGGGCAAGCAAATCTCAGGTGCCTAGCTTTCCAAAACGTAACCGTAGATGTATTCCCTCCTGTTGTCATATTTCACTTGTCTTCATTTTCCCTTTTAGGGCGTTTCAGAACTCCTTGGAGGGCTTATTTGTGGTTCATAAGACGTCACTAATCTCAGAGAAGAAAGGGTGTTTTTGACACTGCCAGACTATTTTGGGGGAAAATGTCATCTCTTTTGGCGACAAATGGAGCGAATCATGGGATCAGCGAGGCGGATCCTTATTTCAAATAATTAGCCGTGTGTGCGCCGCGCGGGGCTGGCACATAGGAGGCGCTCTATAATGTCCTGTTTTAATTCTGAGGCACAAAACGCAGGCCTCCAGCCAGGAGTGCGAGCCCTTTTATTCCACCTGATGCGCCTCCCTTTTGTGCCTTTGCGGCAGTAATTGCGTTTAGTTACAGTGTGTCAGGGCTAATAAGGCATACGAAGCGCGAATGTGCCGTGACGAGCAGGGCGCTCGGCCAGGCGGTGGGGATCCCTCGCGGCGGCCTCGTCGCGGCCGGCGCTCGCTCGCGCAGTCCCGCCGTCCTCCCCCGCGTAACTGCCGCCTCCGGCCCCAATCCGCTGGCCCAAATTGCCTGCCGGGCTCTTTTCCGAACCGATGAAAAGGCACATGGACGTCATGCGGGCAGGCGGTGTGACCGTCATCTGCCATGGCAGGTAGCAAATGTGAGCAGTTAAGCTGTGCCTTTGGCACGCTGTTGGTGTGGGGACCCACGCGCGGGGGGGGTGGGGGGCAGCTTAATGAAGATATTTTGTAGGCTGTCAAAGGCAAGGGCTCTGGCTTTGATGGTGGGGATGAAAAGGACAGGCTGTGAGTGACTGGGCCGTGAGGGGGGAGGGGTGCCAGATGCCCCCCAGCTTGATGGCAGCTCCTGGTTCCAGCCTGGTTCGCTGGTTCCATGGAATCTTAAGGAAAAATGGCAACATGGACTGCTAAATAGATTGTACCCTTCTGAGTATAAGCCTTTGATTTTGGGCACCTTGAGGATGCTCTGTTGGGAGCCTGCTGGAGGATCAGCTTGTCCTGCCAAATGGTGTATCCTCAGTAATGTTTCTTACTGTTACTATTACTGATTCGCTGATTCCCTGACTTTGCTCAGCCCTCCTAAGGCTCCTTAGCTCCTCTCCGTTTGCTCCTCCTGTCTTACCCCCCCAGATCCACGTCTCCTCTTCAGCAGACAGCCGGCCTCTTCCTGGCTTTCTTCTTTGCTGATAAGAGTAGCTGTGCTGTACCATGCGATCTGTCAGGACTTATGCAGCCAGATTCGTAGTAAACTTGAGGCAGCGTGAATTTCCCCTGGTTCGTTTGGGAATAAATGGGGCTTAAGGGCCTTGCTTAAGGGCTCAGAGGCGGGATCAGTCTGCCAACCCAGGGATTTAAACCAGCAACCTTCTAGGTCCCAACCCGGAGAGCCGCTCACCCCATTCCGTATGTTATTCTATAGTTTTGATGTCTTTATAATTATTCTAAAATGTAAGGAATGGTGCAGATAAACCTTTCTCTGGGTAGGTGTGTCTATACTTTTGACTGCTATTGCCTGAACTCTCTGGAACAGCCTCCCTCTAAAGATTAGATCTATTTTTCAATCGTGTTTAAAGACAAGGTAGCATTTCTTATCGCATAGCATTTCTTAATATAGTGTTCTTCATGTCTTTAAATTATTAATATTTTTATTATTTATGTGCTGTGTGTTTGTTATTACCATGTTGTATTCTTTGTGTGTGTGTTTGCATACTCGGGCTTGAAATGTGCTATATAAATAATAAAAAGCTTATTGTTAGTAGGGGAACGTGCACCAGTCGTGCAGGGTCTACATTGTTTTTATTATTAATACAGAATGTCACAGTGGACTTGCGGTCCCACTACTGGATTGAGCCCTAAATAAAAGCAGTAAAAACATTCAGACTTAGCATTCCTTCAGAGGGAGTCTCTTACATGTGATAAAGAGCACCCCCCAGCCTGTGAGAAAGTGCTCTCTGAACTGAGCTTTATTGGTTTGCAGTGGTATCAGCCTGGCCTGTCCGGCACTTCACTGTGCACACAGTCCCGCTGATAGCAAGGCAGTGTCCCTCAAGCTCTCTCAGAGACCCAAGAGGCCCAGAAGGAAACACTTGCAAAATAAACCCACGTCTAATACTAAGGCTGCCAGACTAACAGTGTGTTTGTCTGATTGGTGAAATAAGAGATGAATATTACGGGCTGATTATTTGTGATAATTATATGGGAATTCGCAGAAGGTTTATCCTGCCTCCTTACAGTACAGTAATAATTTATACCCTCATGAAGCCAGACAGTAGCGATAACGGCTCACACAACTCCACTGTCACTTCAATATCCCACAATGCTCGGCTCACAGAAAACAAAACAGCACTAGAAAATACTGATAATGTCATATTTCCATATAAATGTAAGAAAACAGGTACTTATTAAAATAAAATAAATATTAAGTTAGTAGTAAGATAACATTACTGAATGTTTAAACACTATGCTATGAACGTTACGTTTTTAAAAGTTCATTTCACAAGCTGGCATGGCTGTAATATTTCTCCGTTCTAATTTGGTTTTATAATGTTAATCAGGATGCATTACCAGTGGTGAAAGTCTGGCCCAGGTGTGTCGCGGCACGCATACGAGTGGCTGATGCCTCTCACTGGACAAAATAGCCACTGAATTATCGGCACTGTAGCCCCCTGTCCGCCGTTCCGCTTACCGTGGTGGATTCCGCCCCCCCAGTCACGCCCAGTACATCTGCCATTGGCCCATACCCGTGCTTCACGTTCTATGGGGGTCTGCAGATGGTTCTGCCCATCCGCGGTAGGTCATGGCACTCCAAGGATACAGGGGGCTACAGTGTGTGTATGTGTCTCTGTTATGTATAAAATGAAATTATGAAATCAAAATAAAATGTGCACAAACTTCATATTGCTCGGTGAGTGTGATTAGACTGGCATCCGTCAGTGTGATTAGACGGTAACCGTCACCTCATGGTGGAAAAGCGGAATGCTTTTCTTAACTGGTATGTTATTAAAAGAAAAAAAAAATCCAGTTTTTTGATGGAGCCATTTCATCACATCGCAACATAACGCACTTCCTGTAGAGAAACGTGAAAGACGATGTGAGAAAGGCGGACTAGGATAAATCGGTCTCAAACTTTTCTTGAGAAAATCTTCTTCAGCTTATGCAGCCTGTTCTGAGGGTGTAATGAAGGGGGATTGTTGAGGGTATAGTTTGGGATTGGGCCTTGGACACAGAAACGTTACACGGTGATGACGTATGCATGCCCGAGTCAGGGTCTCTACAGCACAGAACGTGGGGGAGGGGTGGGCCGTCGTGCTCGGGCACAGTACAAGGCAACTGTGCCTAATGTGAGGGTGATTAATCGACATTGTTGACGCACCACAGCACGCCGCCTCAAAATGCATCCTCTGCTTTAAACCCATGTGACGACATGACACAGCAGGGGGCAGCTACGTGAGCGCCCGGGGAGCAGTGCTTAGGGACGGTACCATGCTCAGGGTACCTCAGCAGTACTTGCAGGTCGGGGACCCAAACTGGAAATCTTTCGATCACACGGTTGCATCCCGAACCGCTACACCACCTGCCTACTTGGCTGCTACTTAAAATTTTAGGATACTGCCAACTTAATGAATTTAATAATGTGAGTGTGCCGTTAGAATTAGATGTGAAACCGAAAGGAATTATGGCGAGATTTGTTTTAGTGAGAATATCAGCAGCCCATGTTGTAGAGGTGTCGGGACCCTGTACCCCCACAGGGCTGTCGTTGTTGTTTTGAGGTGAGACCTTGACAGAACCAAGGAAATGGAAAGCTGTCCTTCTGTGTCTCTCTCCAGCAGTATTGTTTTGCCACTGTTATGGCTCTCTGAATTTCCCACACTGCTAACTGGCTCCTGTAACACTGGTGCTATCAGCGGGCCTGTAATCAGAGCTGGAGATATAGCAAACACATCCATTGTTTTCTTAAAAACGTTATCAGCCAGGGCTCTGGGTACAGTGGCCTGGGAGGGCCCAGTGTTTCCTAAACAGCTGTTCTGGGCAGGGCCCATCGAAAGTGAGCGAGGGCCTCTTTGATGTCCCGGAGCAGCGTTGATTGCAGGATCAGCATCACTATTTCCTGTCCCCGTCCTGATCTTTGATCTTGTCGTGACTGAGATGTTTGTTTTCTTGGTGTCCAGATGTCCGCACGCACGCATGTAAACCGGCTGCCCAGATCTCCCGCCCCCCCTCCCCCCGCCCCCCATGTCACCTGGTGCCGGGACACATCACAGGAGCCTTTTCATGGGAAGCTCCAGACAAAGGAAGCACCTGTGGCCACCGAGTTGAGCCGGCAGGCAGGGAGGCTATCAGTGCCGGGTAAGCCCAGGTGCAGGTGCCTGTGGGCGGCCGTGTCGGAGGCTGGCTGAGGGCCAGCAGTGGGCCTGAGAGCCTCAGCGTGCCCTGGGATCTGAGCTGCCAGCTCTCCTCACAGTTTATTTGGGCAGAGGAGCTGAAGGATGGTGCTGGTTGAAAACTGGCGCTGCTGGGAGCTACTGGGCAGTACTGGGCGCTGCTGAGTGTCTGTGAGCCTTCACACGCGCTGGCAGTGCAGGCCGGCTTTCCCATCTGGCCCTCCGTTTCCTTTCCTCATCTACCTGTTTTTCTCCTCTTTCCTGCTGTCCCCATGTATGCTGTGCCCCCTGCTGGCCCTGCTGGGGCACAATGTTCCTAGAAATATTACGGGGGACAATGGAGCTTATTCACAGAAGCTGCCATGAGTTTTTGTGGGCCGCTAGGAGCCCCCCCATCCTTTACCCCGATGACACGTCGTATTCTTTGGCTCACAGCAGCGGCTCCCAGGTTGCCTAGCGACTATCGCGGCGCAGCAGTGCTGCTTGGCTTTGTCTCGCCGCCCCTTTTTTTTAAGCCCCTGACCCTCTCCTGGGCCCGGGCACGAGCAGAGCCCCAGCTTTTGTTCGCGGCCCCCTAAATCTCGCAGCTCCGGCCATTAGCCGTCTATTGTGTCTCTCCAAATTAGCCCCGGCGGCAGGCAGTGAAAGCCCAGGTGCCGCTTCTGTGTGACGAGTCACAGCCCAGACACTGTCATTGTGGGGGGGGGGATCCAGAGCGCAGCCGCAGCTGCAGTGAGCAGCCGGAGCAGACAGCAGCATTAATGATGCGCCGCGGAGCCAGAGGCCTGGCCTGTGCGGAGCTGGCACCTGATGGCACCCTCGCTGACCCCAGCAGCTCGGCTGGGACCACCCAGCAGGACAGACAGGCTGCCGTTTGGAGTGGTCTCTGGTGCCGCATTGGCCCATACAGCGGGGAGGGGGTGTTTGTCTGGGCTGTTACCCCCCAGCTACAAGTAGTCGCTTTTGTAAGGGGATTTTCACTCATATTTTGCACCAGTAAAGCCAAATTATTCACTGTGTTCGGCAGCCTTGTGCCCAATGGCACCTAGGATGGAATCCACCCCCACTCCTCCCATGAGTGGATGGATGGATGGATGGTGGGATGGATGGATGGATGGATGGATGGTGGGATGGATGGATGGATGGATGGATGGATGGTGGGATGGATGGATGGATGGTGGGATGGATGGATGGATGGATGGATGGATGGATCAATGGATGATTCTGTGGCAATAAAAATTATACCATAGAGAAAGTAGGTGACCACAGGACGGCAGCTTTAGCATAATGTCTGGCTGCTGTCGGCGGTTTTATAAGATCTCTCTCCATCAGTGATTACGACTCTGAATGTCGATCCAGCCAGGAGGTGCTGGAATGGCTCTCTGCCGGCCACCTAATCCCATTAGTGTTGGGCGATTTCCTTCCGTCACACTACAGCCAAAGCCGCCACCACGAGCGCGCTGTCATATCTGGGGACCAAATGCAGCTAACTTTTGAACGCGGAAGTCGAATGTGAAAGTTTGAAGGAAGTCAGTAGCGTGTCGGTCTGTGGTGAATGTTGATTAGCGAGTAATTAATAAGCAAACGCATGTTTTGACGTTCATTTCATGAGGGGAGAGGCGAAAGTTGCAGGCTGCATGCGGCGATAGAGCCTAGAGCCGGTGAGCGGCGCGTCGCGTGTCTCTCTGCCTGCTAATGAGACGCGTCTCACTGGCGGAAGGTGAGGCTGCCAGTGGAGCTGTTCAGCAGCTGGGCCAGGCCGGGGCTGCGCTCTTCAGGCAGGAAATGCCACAGGCAGGCAGCATGCCAGCCTGACGAGCAGATGGTGACCCACAGGGGTCATGGGACCTCCTCAGCAGCGCCTAGCCCGGGCTGGGAAAGGAAGCATCTCTGCAGCACAGACAGATGGGTCTATTCCCATGTCCCATCTCCACCCAAACAGAGACCCCCCCCCACCCGACTCAAACACACTCTAGTGGAATTCCAAATGTGCCGGGACTTAATCACAGAAAGCGCTGCAGAAGATGACGTCCCTCCTCCCCCATGCCTTTGTGCTAACAAGCCATTCGCTGTCCCTGGCATCTGTGTGCCACGCTGAAAGGGTTCCAGTCAGCGCAGTGTCATCACCTGTGTCCTCTATGGCTTAGAGAAGGACTAGCTATTTGGGAACGGCGCTGCTATGCATGATGTGTTATACACGCCCTTGTTATTTATGTGGGGAATTTGGAGTGTTATGAGTGGACGTGGGGTTTATACGCTGTGTCGCTTTACACTGCTACTGCTACTTTTGCTGTCAGCAGCAGGGTGCAATTTCTCTCTGGTCTGGGGGCTCTTTAAGAAAACTGGGACCCACTGGGACGTAAACGGACCTGGAAGTGATACAGCTGTCCGGCGCTGCGGGATCGCTGCGATAATTTCCACAAAATTGCCTGAACATTGTGAGGAGGGTTTTTTCCCCCCAGACACGCCACATATGGTAATATAGGTCTAACCCCCTGACCCAGCTGCAATAAAATGCAATTTATCAGAATGCTGAACGACGTGCATACAAAGGCGATGTAATGGTGGGGGTGAGGAGGGCCGGGGGCCGGGGCAGCGGTGAGAGGGGGGGTTAATTGGATGCAGACTCGGCTTGTCAGGCGGCGGTGATGCATGACATCACGCCGTCACACACACCTGCACGGGGAGCGCGGTGTTCACACGGAGCCGCCGGGCCGCCGCCGGTAGCTGGGACAGGCCAAACGCTGCATAATGTCCATTCAGGGGGGGCGTGAAAGAGACAGCCGGGAGACGTGAGTGCAAACAGGAAGCACGCTACGGCAAGAGCTTCCAGTGATTAACATTCACACCCCCCATGATGGGGGGGGTGGGGGGGGGGCTGTGGGCTCTGTGTCGTCCTTTGCTTCAGCTGTAGCTCTGGTTGTGTCCCTTTATCTTATTTTATTTTACTGCCGTAATCTTCCTGGTGTCCCCAGTAACCGCCAGTACTTATCTGTCTTACTGGAAGCTCCGTGATCAATAGCAGGTCGATTTCTGCAAAAATGTCTTTTCCAGATGCACTATGCTTGGTCAGCTCAGGACCTGATGTAAAAGCCTGTGTCAGAAGCTAATTGCTGGAGTCTAGACGTCCCATTAATGAGATTCCTGAGCAGCCCATGGCGGTACAGCACTCGCAGAACACCTTCCCTTCCCCTCTCCGGATTCTGGTTTCCTTACCCCTAGAGTGTGTGCTGGAATCCGCCTGCCTCTGAAGTCTATTGGCTTGTTTTTCCCCAGTCAGTGTCAAGATAAGAGTACAGCAACTTGAAGGCTTCTGAACCGAACTCCTTTTCATTCTGTAGAAGCACAGAAGTCCTCCTTTATGTTACCACTGCTTGTCAGTGATTTGTCCCTGTCTTTATTTGATAGGCATTGCTGTTGTCTTTGGCTGAATTGTCATTTTCTGTGCCACACTGTGCATTTAGCTGTTTCTTGTTTGACACTGAGCTGAATGCCATTTAACAGGTGGGACAATATTGGTTGGCTTCTTACCCATATGTTTCTCCTGCATGTGACTCGCACACCTGTGGGAGTCGGCGTGCTGGAGTCAGTGTGTGTGGTCTGTTATTTATCTTCCAGCTTTGCTGTAAATCTGGCAGCAGGCTGGGAAGAGGAATGCAGCCAATCAGCTTGCTGATGTCCGGCCCGATGTCGGAAGTTAGCAATGCTCGTCCAGAAGTGCCTGTGGGTGTGAGGCTCATCTTTTTCCAGCCAGTTCTTAATTTAAGCCAGTTGCTTAAAAGAGCTGCAGGTTTAGCGGCCTCCTGTCCGGGTAACAGGCCAGAGAGGTGGCTCTCGTGCCCGCAGCCTCCCGTCCCACGCGACGCGTCACAGCAGCCTGTCCGCACAGAGCAGCGCGGCTCCTTTGATGTAGAGCCGTCCACCCGTGCAGCTGCATTGGCACGGCAGCCATAAACGGACAGAGAGCTTCCTGCTGTAATTAATGAAGCCGTCAGAGGCTGTGCGAGACAGAGGCTGTGCGAGACAGAGGCTGTGCGAGGCAGAGCATCTGAATCATCATGAGCACAATGACCCCTGTTATGGCGCGACAATAAAACGGCATATGGTGAGCAAAGTGGCCCATGTCCTGTTGGAGGAGAAAGGATGGGGGGGCGGTCTCAGTGTGGAGCCATGGTGTGCGGCTGTGGTGTGCGGCTGTGGTGTGCGGCTGTGGTGTGGCACAGTGGTGTGTGGCCGTGGTGTGGCACTGTAATGTGCGGCCGTGGTGTGGCACTGTGGTGTGCGGCCATGGTGTGGCCCCATGGTGTGTGGCTTTGGTGTGGCGCTGTGATGTGTGGCCGTGGTTTGGCCCAATTGCGTGCGGCTATGGTATGGCACTGTGGTGTGCGGCCGTAGTGTGGCACTATGGTGTGCGGACGTGGTGTGTGGTGCAGTGGTATGCGGCCGTGGTGTGGCACAGTGGTATGCAGCCGTGGTGTGGCGCAGTGGTATGCAGCCGTGGTGTGGCACAGTGGTATGCAGCCGTGGTGTGGCACAGTGGTATGCAGCCGTGGTGTGGCGCAGTGGTGTTCGGCCGTGGTGTGGCGCAGTGGTATGCGGCCATGGTGTGTGGCACAGTGGTATGCGGCCGTGGTGTGGCGCAGTGGTATGCGGCCATGGTGTGTGGCACAGTGGTATGCGGCCGTGGTGTACGGCCATAGTGTGTGGTGCAGTGGTATGCGGCTGTCGTGTAGCGCAGTGGTATGTGGCCGTGGTGTGGCGCAGTGGTATGCAGCCATGGTGTGGTGCAGTGGTATGCGGCCGTGGTGTGTGGCGCAGTGGTATGCAGCCGTGGTGTGGCACAGTGGTATGCAGCCGTGGTGTGGCACAGTGGTATGCGGCCATAGTGTGTGGCACAGTGGTATGCGGCCATGGTGTACAGCCATGGTGTGTGGTGCAGTGGTATGCCGCCGTCGTGTAGCTCAGTGGTATGCGGCCGTGGTGTGACACAGTTGTATGCGGCCGTGGTGTTTGGCTGTATGACACAGTGGTATGCGGCCGTGGTGTGACACAGTGGTATGCAGCCGTGGTGTTTGGCTGTGTGGCACAGTGGTATGCGGCCGTGGTGTGACACAGTGGTATCCGGCCGTGGTGTGGCACAGTGGTATGCGGCCGTGGTGTGGTGCAGTGGTATGCGGCCGTGGTGTGGCGCAGTGGTATGCGGCCGTGGTGTGGTGCAGTGGTATGCGGCCGTGGTGTGACACAGTTGTATGCGGCCGTGGTGTGGCGTCAGCTTTGCAGTCCACTGATCTTTCCTCTGTTAATACTGATGGAAATTAGCTGCATTAAGAAACATTAACTATGACATACCCTGCAAGGGAAGCACGGCCTTGGTTGAGTTAACTGCAGTCTATTATTGAATCTCTATACTTGTTAATTCCTTTTGGTTACATAAGTGCTAGAAACACGGGAGCATCTGTGTGCTTCTGCAGACCTTCTGCTTTGGCCACCAGCTGCGAAGGAGCGATTGCACCTGAAGCGTCGTGCAGATGGGATGAGCTGCAGATCTCTGCTTTTCATAATCGCCCGAGAGGCAGAAACTCGAGTGTGTTCCCTGCCTGTCTGTCACACACCTGTGCAAACACACTGTTTGTTGCAGATCCAAAGCCCTCCACTTCCAGCAGCCCACACACAGACGTGCCTCCCAGTGAGCCATCAGACTTTTGCTGCTCTACTTCAGAGGGAACTAGTATCTGAAGTATATGCTGATGGTAGTGGACTTTAAAACACTTCCTACACTTAGATTGGGCTGATCCTCACTGGCTATTTGGATGACCCACTGAGTTCTGGGGATATTTTATGAGCATCTTCTGTGCTTGTTTGCGTGAGGTGACAGATTATGTACGTTCTAGAATGGTCTGTGTCACAGAATTATCCCTGTTTATCAAATACGGGCACTCCAGTGGGGTTGATTCAGAGGCAGCTAATTTTATGCTGTCTCTCTTCCTGTCAGGTTGAGGGACTCCCATCGAATAGCCATCTGTATAATCCAGAAGATGAGATTCTTTTTGGCCAAGAAGAGGTTTCAGGTGAGTGATGGTGAATGATATTATAGCAAAAGTCGAAAGAGGTTTCCCTGGTCTGTGTCATCAGACTGTGTAATGAACACTAGGGTGCCGCATGTGTTTGATGGGAAGTTAGGAAGGACTGTCAATACCAAGTAAAGAGCAAACTGTCACTTACACCTCTCAGCTGTTTTCCCTTTATCTTCTCTCCTTCTTCCATGTCTCACGTAGGCGTGGATGGCTAAGCACACGCTGGGGCAGGTGGTCAGGTGCTGCTGCATAATGGCAGACATGACTTCAGTGTTGACTTCTGATTCCACACCGCTGTGCTTTTCCGTCTAAGTACAACGTGTTTAAGAGGCTTGCCTGATTAGGAAACACTGTGGCCAAAGTACGGCCTCACACTCGTCCTTCGCGTTGCACGGCTACTTGAGATTAAGTCAGCCAAAGGGAGCCCGTGCCACCTTGTTCTGGTTTGCTAGCAAATCTAAAATGGAGCCAGCGAGCAGTTCGTAATTGCTTTTGGAGCAGTGTTCTCATCTTCAGCGGTGGTTCCTGTAATCATCAGTTTAAACCAGTTTTAGTTTAATTATATATTAAGATGTGGTATTCCTTATTGTCATTTATGTTCTGGTAAATCATGGGATGCTGATGATTCTGTAGGCCCCATGGGCGTGAACGTAGCCAAGGGTGGAGAATGAGCACATGCCCGGGCTCTGTTTTTCAGCAAGCGCGTAAGCCTTATGATGTGCGGGACGTGATAGAGCAGTACTCACAGGGACACCTAAACCTCATGGTGCGTATCAAGGAGCTGCAGAGGAGGTGAGCTCACTGGCCTGCCGCTGCCTGCTGTCCCAGCGTCTACAAATAGCAGGTAGAAGGCAGCAGTAACTTCAGCTGTCAGTTTACCTTTTTAGTAACTATAATTAGTTCCTGAACTAGGGGCCCAGTGTCTTCACGTGCTGGACCCTAACTGTATGTGTATGTTTGCTTTCACAGGCTTGACCAGTCCTTGGGGAAGCTGAGCTTATTTCAGAGCAGCTCAGGTACAGTTGTATGCCTATTTCAGGGGATGGGTGTATGAGCTGTGGTTATGAGCTGTGCGTATGAGCTGTGCTGGGTGATTGCCGTCAGGGAGAGACTGACTCAATCAATAATCAGTTTCCACTCAGGCCAAACACTGACTGATTGCCCAGATACTGACTCAGTCTCTGCGGTTAGCACGGAAATACAAATGAAAACCCACAGTCAGTGGTTGTGCAGGCTGGATGCTAAAGCCTACACCCTCTGCCTTTCTCTCCTGACCTCAGGAGTTGATTTTCCTTCCTCTGACCATTTATTTTTCTCCTCTGTCACACACCTGTCCTTGTTTGCCCCAATGTTGAACTATACTATCAGACACTCTCTGCCAGCACTTCAGAATACTGAGGCTCTTCCAGAAATCACACTAAATCCATTTCCTGGGGAGTGCTATACTTGGCCTCGTAGTAGGCAGTCCCACAGAACATCAAAGCTGCCATCTTTCAGAAACGTGTTTCAGGATGTGATCTCAGACATGCGTTCTTTGTATTTTTTGCACAGATCATTACCGCCTTACTGTTTGCCTGTTTGTCTCTCTGTCCGTCTCTCTTTCCCCCTCTCTCCCTGCTACGGGCCTGGGTGCCGCCATAGCACCTGACTGCAGAACATTCCTTACTGTCTCAGTTGTTGGCCGTAACATCTCAGCTTACTCAGCTTATTCAAACCGCCTTTCTTTCCTGGCGCAGAGAGGACTAGGGACAGAGGGAATAACACCATCGGCTCCAGGCTGAATAGGATGGAGGAGAAGGTAAGTTCTAGCTTTCTGTGGTAGAGCATTGCATCAGCACCGCTGGTCTTGGGAGGGTTGGGTCCGTTGATTGACCGGAAAGCGCGAAGCTACAGTATGATGCAGCACTTTTTCCCACTTTCACTGGCGATGGCTTTAGCAGATTCAGTATGAGAGATACATGCTGTTTTTTACTTGGCAAGTTCACAAGCAAATCCCCTGTTGCATGTTTTAGTTATTATCAGAGCTCCTGGTTTTTCAATAGCTATTGAAGTAAGCAGATAAGTTCCTTTTTCCTGAATTGAATACTATACTTGATTAACGAAATTTCCATTAAAATAAGTTAGGTGCTCTGTGTCACCTAATGGGTTAGAAAATGCAGCCTGATGTATAATTTGAAATATTAATAGATTTCTCATATTTATAGTGTGACAGAGCAGCCTTTCCAGATTATTCCTTAGACAGATATTTTCACAGATCTTTCTGTGGAATTTGTCTGTGCTCCTGAAGATTATTTGATTTCTAGGTTAGAAAACAAAAGAGTAACTCATGCCAGGGATAAATAAAATTCTTTTAGCATGGGCCATGCTGACAGTCTACTGCTTTGTTTCAGCATCTAATTTAAGATGCTATAATGACAAACAAGCTTCCCTGCTTGTGTTGGTCTGCCATATCTCAAACAGTTTATGCTCAGTATGCAGAGGACCCAAGGGATTCTGGGTATTTTTAATTGCCAGAGCTAGGATCAGTTTTTTTTTCGAGAAATGGTTTATGTTTATAATTTGTCTATGTTTGTTTATGCTGATTTTTGGTTTTGTTTTTTTTGTTTTGAAGTGGTTTCCATACCTCTGGCGGTGTATTTGAACTAAAGTAGACTTAGTTATTGGAAGGCAAACAATCAAGGGATCATTCGTCTTCTGATGTTCTGTATTGTTGATTTGTATTGCTAAAGCTTGGTTTGTACATTATGCTTTCCGCGTGTGCTTTTGTGTGCTTACAGCCTGGGGACGCTTGTCTGCCTGGCAGCTTGTGTTCATACTACATTTGACTTAGGTTGCAGTCAACGCATGTGTATTGCAGTTACATTCCTCCAGACCAACAGAGGGCAGTCTTCTCGGTCTGAGTGATCATGTTTCTCATTTAAAGTATATCTGATTATTGTGACAAAATATGATTTTTGGGTAGAAATGAACAACAACCAAGACTTAGGTGGAATATGTCATTAATCTTATAAATGAGACAATGTTTCTAGAGCTATTGATGTTTACTGTTTTGAAGAAAATGAAAGGACAGTGATATAACGAGTCTGGTTGGACAAATCTGTGAAATTGGGGCTGCCACCTGCTGGATATACCTAGCTAATTAGCGGACGGTTTCCGCTAGACATAGGAATCTGGGCTACATGCGCGCCGACCACAGTTGTCGCAGTCAACTTGTGAAGACGAAATTTACATCCCCTTGTCCACAACCAAAAGCACACGCGGAAAAGTGAAGTATGAAATGGCCTTAAGAAATTCACTGGTGCGATGCATCCAGCCTTCACAAAGCTTGTTTTAGCGGTGTGTTTGGCGATAAATATGTTCTTTTGTTAGCCTGGTTGTGTCGTCGTCTCTCTGTGAGTGTTAAGAAAATAGGTTTTGGGCATTGCAGTTTGGAAGAAAAATAAAAAAATAAGACAGTAGGCTGTTGCTTTGGATCCATGACAAACAAACCTATAGGCTTTATTGGAACAACTAGTTGCATGTCCAGTGTGGTATCATCTGTCCCTAGAGGCTAGCAGTACTTTAGCATACATTGCAATGGAATAGAAAGTGATTTTTAACATGTTATAAAGCATACATTGCAACATTTCACGGTATATTGTTTTGTAAGACATTACGGCAACTGTTTATTCAGGGGTTAAAGTGGGATTTGGCCTCCTTCGTATTCGCCATGCTGGAATTAACTTCTGTGTAGGATGACCTGGTGACCAATCAGACAATCAGAGGGTGTAGCTAGTGGGATCAAATTAGGGAAGGGTCACATGCTTAGTAGGGACCAATTAGGGCACCTTTAGAGTATGTCTTTTCAAAAGTCTCCATTTTCACACTGCGACTCTAAAACTGAGTTTTCAGAAGTATACAGCTGTGAGAGCCTTTAGAGAACTCTGTTTTTGAAGATTGAAAACTCTGGGGTAGTGTGGATGAAAGTGGGACCAGTATCAGAGCTGAAACCATGCTAATCATGCTGACAGCGCGTGAAGACAGAGCAGGGGAGGAGAGACCTTGTAGGGGATTCCTGACAGGCATCACACCCCTCACCACGTGCTAGCTCCACCCCTCACTCTCAGACACCACCCCTCACTCTTAGGCTCCGACCCACGAGCTCAGACACCACTGCTTGCACTTAGGCACCGTCCTGCCTGCTCAGGCACCGCCCATCACTGTCATGCTCCACCCTGCCTGCTCAGACTTTGCCCCTCACTGTCATGCTCCACCCTGCCTGCTTAGGCACCACCCCTCACTGTCATGCTCCGCCCTGCCTGCTTAGGCACCGCCCTTCACTGTCATGCTCCGCCCTGCCTGCTTAGGCACTGCCCCTTACTGTCATGCTCCGCCCTGATTGCTTAGGCACCGCCCCACACTGTCATGCTCCACCCTGCCTGCTTAGGCACCGCCCCTCACTGTCATGCTCCGCCCTGCCTGCTCAGGCACTGCCCTCCCTCTCAGCTTCTCTGCTTATTTTTCTGCCGCTGAATTGGAGGGGCTGCCATTTATCATATATCGTATATCAAAGTTTATCTTGGAGCTGAATGTCTGGAGAGCTGAATGCCAACAATCTCTCTTTCTCTCTACGTTCCAGCCTCAGAAAAGCAGTGGCAAAACCCCTTGACACCCACCCGTAAATAATAATGTGGCCTCATTCTAGAAATTACAGCCATTTGGTTTTACAGCCTGAAAATTGCAAATTATTTTAATGAGAGCAGTATGAGTATCAGGGCCCCTGTACATTTTGGGGAGCACTATGTTAACAAGAGGCTTATTCAAAACAAATGTTGGCTCCCCGTAGCTGACCTCACCCATTATATAATTATATACTGTGTAACAGCAAAAATGAACCTTAGCTGTCCTCCATTTGCCGGCCAGCCTCTGAGGGTGGGGCAATACAAACGGAATGCTTTATCTTTTGTAATATCATGGCAACTGAATGGATGAACTGCTCTCAGACAGTCTTCTTGTGGTCTTTCGCTGGAGTTAATATAGAATAGATTGTATTACTGGAAGCCTTTCAGATAATTTTATCTCACTGTAATGAGCCTGTCTGCAGACACTGATAAGGGAACAGATGCCCCCAGGGACCCCAAAGAGTTCCTATCCTGCATTTATCCCCGGCTTTTCAACAGCGGCTGCCACTTGTTAATTATGATCATTTTACTGGTCTGCCCAGCGCAATTATAATGTAGGGGACTTTTCTCCAGCCCGCACGTCAGACCATGGCAGCATTCAGGGCTCTGAATGTGGACCAGAACGTCTCATGTCAGCTGCTCATGTGGGTTTATGTCATTGCATGTAGGCTGTACTTTTGACGGACAATATGTGTCTTCATCTGCCCCAATGAGGGTGTCTCTGCTGTCATCATATAAAGCGTGACGGTTCATGCTCTGCTGGTCCATGTGAATAGACCGGCAGCAGCCACGCTAATGGGAACCAAGGTCTGTTAGAGTTTGAGCGTCGCTCCAAGGTCACACTGTATTTGAAGGGCGATTGTACAGACGCCATTATCGCAGTGTACAGATGATCCTGGGTTGTATCACTGCCTGCTTGTCTGTATATTTGCCTCCCCCCACCAGCAGCGACTGCGGACTAGAAGCCGGACACTCTGGCTCCGTCCCTTTGCTGAAGCAGTTCCCCGAGGTGGGCTCCAGTACAATGAAAGAGGGAGCCTGCTCTGTGTTTTATGCAGAGCTTTGGATTGTGGCCAGAGCCCAGCTTTGGCAAACCGGGAGTGCTGAGAGAGAAAGAGAGGAGAGCTTATTCTGCGGATTTATACTGGGTGATGCTGTAACAGGCCGTCCACACGTGCAACCTTAAGCAAAGAAGCATGAGGGTAAAATGTGCGCATATCATCTTTAGCCAATCAATACCCTAGCTGTGGAGTTGAAAATTTACCCATATCACCACAATAATTTTCCCTCTACTCCATAGTGCGTTACATCTTTGCTGTGGTGTCTTTTCTAATATTTAGCTAAACAGAAATTAGCATGTACCACCATCATAACAAGCTGCAAGGCACTTGAAAAGGAATTCAATGAAGGACAAACATTTGATTCTGAGAAATGAGAAGCATTTCTGAACGAAGACCAGGTCCACAACTTTTGTTACAGAAGTAAGGTTTCACATATCATTTGGAGAACACCGTATATAGTCGATAACTGGGCCTTCATGTTAGTTGAGAAGGACGTATGTACATGGCTTATATCAAACACCTTTCTGATTTTTCAGAAGTTATGTGTGTGCTTAAATAACAGAAAAATCACATGACAAGTTTGTGGAGAATTAGGCCAAATGGCATCACTGATGCACATTTAAATTATTTATTGCAAATAAACACACATAAGCATTTATATTTCTAGTAAGACTGTATATCACATAAAGTTTTAAATGCCCAGTCTGTCCTGTGTTTCATCTGAATAAAATATGTCTGAATGATACGTAAAGGTGACTTATCTAGCAGTACAAAGCTTCTTCTTAATGGGTTATTTTTTTTCTGCCTAGTGAGAGAAACAGTCTGTTATGGAGCAGACTAAAATAGCCGTGCGAGCCTGTGTTAGCTTATGTGGGGGGCAGCTGAGCCAGACACTGTATAAGAGCCCTTTCTCTATCCAGCCCTCGAATGCTGCCTGTGGTTCCCCAGCACAGGCTATATATAGCACTTCAGCTTCCACGGGGACGTTTGTTGTAGGGGGGTAACTGTTATTAATCGGGGAGCACAAGAAAACATTGGGCCAGCTGGTGGTAAGACAGGGCCTAGCATTCAGCCTGCAGTGTGCCCAGACCCCACCGCACTTCAGGAGGGGTGAAGCCACTGTTGACTTCTTCTAAATTTACACATGAACCTTAGGTTTCTATGGCATAAATGTGTGCATGTTTCTGGCTTTCTGTGTGTGCTCGCAGTTTGTAATGTACTTTTCTGGGTGCGTTGGGTACTGCATGTACTGAGAGCCTGTGTGGCTGTGCTCACTTCAGAATGCATCCATTAATGTACCTCTGCTCGTGTCTCAAACGGTGAGGAATAAGCGATGGGAGCGAGCAGTATCCAGGCTCCTTTCTCTCCCAGACAAGACAATACTGTGGACCAGGAAATAACTGCTTAATGAAGCGCTTAGTGCTGGGAAGAGTGGGAGCTGACAAAGATCCATTCTGGACCGCAGAGACCTCGCCAGGCCACTCTGGGGGGGGGGAGCTTTGGTTTCCCTCTCTAAGTGGAAAAACAATTTCATTACATGACCAAGGCAAACTGTGCAGTGAAAGCAGTGATGTGGAGCCTGTGAGAGGGCCGGTTTAGGAGCACGTTGTCCTGAGGGGGGGGCGAGATGCAGTGCCCAGCCCCTGCTACATTGCAGCATCCGCTGCATCTCCATCAAGCCGTCCCTTTGCTTCCCTTATCAATTTCTCCCACTTTCTCTTAAACAAGTGAGTAAAGGCTACACAAATAGCCAGGACAGGAAGCATACCTCACTGTCTAGACGTGACTGTTTGATTAGCATAAGTCAAGTTTTCGCTGCTTTGTTCGCTATGTGCTCCTGACATCTGGGAACTGTCGTAGATTCGGCCTTTTTATTGTTCCTGTCGTTCTGTTTTGTTGTGTAGCTCAATCTGTCTTCTACTGTTTTATCTATTTATGTACAGGATTAAATAGAGAAGTTGAGGTTTATACCTAACGGTACGGCAAGCTCTTCTGAAGATCTTAACATGTGCGTGAAACACGCTCTGGCCGATTCATTCAGCATGGTTTGTGATTTTAAGCAGGACTGGGGAGGGGTGCTATTCCACTATGGGACACATACACACAACAAGCAATTTAGAAACGCCAATAAACTGCATGTGTTTGCACTGTGGGGGGAAACCCACACGACAGAAGGAAGACAGCGGCACTCCACATTCACAGGGCTGGAGGGGATTCTCTGAGAACAGAAACTTGTTCTCTTTTGGCCGGTAATGATATGGGAAGCCTACTGTTCTTGGGTTATAACAAACAGCAAAGTGGAGACAAGCAGCCCTGGAGCTATCAGGCAACAGCACTGCCCACTGCCACTGTGGCACTATGCCACCTACCTAAGAACTGAGTTTTAAAAGTCAACAGGTTCTCCCTTTGCCAACTAATATGTATTTTTCATCTGTGCATCAGTCCAAGTAACTCAGTATTTTAGAATAATTTAACTTAGAAATGTGATAGTGACTTCCTTCAGGCTAGAATAAGCCTTGCAGATACTTACCGAGGATAGGGCTGGCACCCCAGTCCCAAAAAATACCTCCAAGTCCACTAGCTCCAATAATAAAGGTGTGGATACCTTGGCTGGACTTTAAATAAAAAAGGGAGTTGTTCATTTCAAAGGGGTTAGTCCTTCTTGGGTGGCCCATGCCGAAAGTGGATTTGCGTCTGCCTATGTTTGTGGTCTAGTAATATTGCCATATTTATAGTAACCTGTCTCATTGTAAGTAGCTATATTACATTTTTTGTGTTTATATGGTTTTTCCAGTGATCATGTGCCAGTCAGGCAATTCATTTCACTTCAAATTAAGACACCTTTGTCTGGCACTTTTGTGGAAAGAAAAACATCGGGGGGAAAATCCAGTAGTATCGAAGTCCTTCTTGGATATGAGCCTTAGAGTGTTTCAGGGAGGCAATCTAATTGTTTTTGGCCTAAATTGAGCCTGGCTAGACATGTTCTGAAATCAGTACAACGTCCAAAGGAAAATTAATCCAAGTCTCTGAGAATTAGAAAGGGATAAGGATAAAGACGAGATTTATGATTATTTTTTTTTTATTTCAATAAAAAAGGCAAGAATATTCAATGAAGTGCCTTTGGAAAATCAGAAAAATAATCTAGAAGGAAAGAAGCAAAAAAGGGGGCTTTTAGCATTCAAAGTGTACAAACTGGATGTGACATTAAAACAAATCACTCTGATCAAAGCTTAGATCCAAGGATTAAGGTTAAACAAAAGTGCAGGAATGAATCGAGTCCAGTAAAACACACACAATATGGCCCTAATATTTCTGATAAAACCTCGTTTGATTTTCAGTGTTTAGTGACACCTCATTGACCCATACAAAAGCATTGATTTGTGTACTCTGCTGCCAAGTGCAGGTATGCGAATCTAGAAGAGTGTTCTGGCCAGTATAACTTGTGTGGACACTTGTTTATGCATCTCCCGGAAGAAACGGCAATGAAAAGTCATTACGAGCAGGCACGATGGAAATGCAGCCTGTGTTGTTCTTGGCTTTGGTTTGGGTGAGTGATGGCTGAGAGCTCAGGAATGATCTGAAAGGATTCTGATGCCAGGAACCAATCTTCTCTTCTCAGAAGGTGAACAATTATTTCTATCACATGCTTTATTGGAAAGGAAAGTGTCCCCTAGCCAGAAGTGCTTTGCTGGAGTATACCTCAGCCATTGTCCTTACGCTCAACCCCCCACCCCAAAATCTGCACAAAAAAAACTGCATCCATCGACTCCAGCCATTCATTTGATAAGACCCAGCCCCTCAGATAAACAAGGGATACATTCACAGGAAGAATGAGAGATTTTTTTATGCTCTTTTTTTATTGATAGAGTGGAAATTATGGTTCACTTGAGGCCAAGACTGTGGGCCATTCATTAGCCTGAAGGACGGGCCCTGCCAGGCAGGGTGGAGATCGGAAGGGAGCTGCCACGGCGGGTGACGTGCAGGCTTATGGTCACGAGCACACGTAAGATGGAGTTTGATAGGGGATGAATAGAAGTGTGCATGTGGCCCCATGGCTCAGCGGATAGCTCTATTGCCTGGGTTGGGGGCTGGACTTTGCTCTCTGTGTAGACTTTGTGTGTCCTGCCCGTGCTGTGTGGCTTTCCTCTGTATACTGTGACTTCCCATGAAGTCAGAGGTCTCTAAGTTGCTGACAATGGGTGCTTTTCCACCACACCAGGTTCCATGCTTTTGGTACGTCAGGAAAGTGCGGTACTTCTTTGTGGTGGGTTTCCGCTGGCATAAAAAGTGGTACCACCGCTGATATCGCAGTATGTATGAGGCGGGGTGTTTTGTACTACATCCAAAAAATTATGCTAGTATGTTAGTGTATATATATATACACACACACAGTACTGTGCAAAAGTCTTAGGCAGTCAAAGAAAATGATTTTTAAATTACCTTCATGTTGGTGTAAAACTATGATTACCTTAATTAATTAAGTGAACTGGTGGTGAAATTTAATGAACACATGGAATGGCAGAGGTGCTCTGGAGGAGAGGTTTGGGATCTGAAGCGTTGTTCATCTAACCATCAAGCAAGATGACATACTAAAGAATACATGCCTGGGGTACTGATACATCAGTCCTGTTCTTGCACAGATCACACACATGGACCAGACGCTCACCTGCATTGCAGAAGCTCTCAGTCGCCTGCTTCCTGGGTCCATTACAGTGGTACCTGAAGGGCTCCCTGGGGTCCAGGCTGTGGGCCCTGCTGTGCATTGGCCCCCTGCAGAGTTCCCCAGCCGCCGCCAGTCCTGGTTCCAGAAGCAGAGTGCCAGCGTCTCCCTGGATGAGGACCCATGATGGGATGTGTGCTTACAGCGTGTGTGGCCCTCAGCCTACGCTGGGGTCCCGCGTTACTAACACTGCAACAAGCAGTCAGTACAGTGCCTAGAGAAGCAGAACTGTATAGCAACAAGTTGCAGGTTTAAGTACCAGTAGGAGCTCTAGCATTGTGCTCGCAGGAATGGAACTTAAATTGTTTCCGTGGAACAAGCAGATCCTAATATGGGTACAGCACAGGTCAGTCCTGTAAGCATCTGCTTTTCATTATTTCTACCAACAACATCATCTGTTTTCTATAAAATCTGTGTATGTAATGCTTACTGAGATAACTAAAACTAAAATTACCTACCAATTTTTTTCTACTATGCTGTTCATGCTCTTTTATTACTATGAAATTACTGAGTCTATTAAATTGATAATTGATGTCCCCAAAATTTTGCAGTCCAGTGCCAGTTTCTCCTGATCTATAACAATGTAATAACTAATGACCACTGTCCTGTGCAGATTCACGCAGAAACATCACGTTGTGATATTGCTCTTTCACCGGAGAAGTGCTCCGCATTCTGTAGCTGCTGGTACAAGCAGTCTGTTAACCTGTCTTGAGGAGTAAAGGGTAAAACTTTTTGATGTTTGAATCTTAGGAACAGTACCGGCATAGCTCTGGGATTGCATGTGTAAAGTTTATTAGGCACTGCCTGTCCTTCCTGATCAATATGTATACAATCTTACTTTGTTTTATTTTGTAATATAGTGGATATATGGTGTATTATATATATGATATGTATGCTTGTTCTTTTAATTTAATTAAAAAGTGATATGAATCAGAATTGTATGAAACTGAAAATGGTCACAATTTTATAGGATTTAAAATGATTCAAAGGTGATTATTCAGTTAACTAAATTCTCTTTTTTACTTAATAGTTCTCAGGGTGTCTTTATTCATCGCATGGATATGGAGTCTTTGATATAATAAAATATTTATGAAGCTTGAACTTTGGCCAAGTTCTTTGATTCAGTAAATTGAAATTTGTTTTATATCTTTTGTGTTCTTCTGCAATATTCAAACATTTTTGATCCACATGGTTTACATATATTTATTTATTCTGTCTCAGCCTAACAACGTTTCTGAATGTAATGAACACAGAAGAGGATTTTGTCTTTTTCTCTCATGTCATTTTGGGATATTCGCTAAAGCTGGACAATTCTGTTTTGAAATATAAATAGGCTTCCTGGATGTGTGATTATATGCTTGAGAATGTGTGTGTGTGTGCAGTGGGTTACAGGAGAACTAAAGCTGACACAGAGCAGCTCAGATGCGGAGACCAGCCATGCCTGCTTTCCTAAACCTGCCAATGATAAACAGCCACGTAAAATCTTAATTGGGAAGCCCTGTTGTTTTCAGGCAGAACATATATTTTTAGAAAACAGGATGTGGACCAATTCTGATTCTGCATTTTTCCTCTTTCGATTTACTTTGCATTTTCTAAATTATGAAAACCACCCCAGGCATGCACATGTTTTATATTCAAAGTGGATAAAAGGGAGGGTAATAGAAATGTGTGTAATTAAACCCATCGTGCTATTTTATTCCTTCTGTGGATTTCTTAGGCCTGAATCACATGACCTGTCCTGTCCTGTGCGTATTCTGTATTTATGTATTGTTACATAATGCCATATTTGTTTTGTGTGGTTATTTCTTAACGAAACTCGGTGACTTTGAGTGGGCGGCAGTGTCAAGGCACCCAGGAGCAGCTGGCCAGCCCTCCACAGCCCTCCTTTACAGTCCTTTAGAGTGGTGTGACAGATGAATGAGGCTTCGTGTCACATGATCGTCTGAGCACTGACGTTACTTGCGTTGCTTTATGACTTGCCTTATGCATGTGCGCAGTGCTGAGGGCAGTGCCTCGACATTCAGGCAGGGACATGGTGATGGTGGCTTCAGGATCACACTGCTTGACGGGGCAGAAATGATAGCCCTGCTATTACTTATGTATTGATTTACCAAAAACCCCAAGTAAGTTTTAGTTACATACAGATCTCATGCTAATATCCCATTAATGAATCACGATACGTGTTTCGTCCCAAGCAGTTACTATATTTGATACGATATCTGTAAACCTTTAGTCTGTGTTCCACTGGCATACAGGAATTTGCCCGTACCCGAGTCATACTGCGAAGAGACACTAGTCACCACGCAGAAGGTTCCGCTCAGTAAAGTCACTGGTATCTTCATGCTTTCAACAAATCAGATGGTGTTGCAAGCAGCTTGGTTTGGGCAGACTTACTAGCAGTGCTGAGTCAGCACGTGTACGGGTGGGATACGGCTCACATATTTTGCAATGGCAAACCATGGTTAATGAATCATGATGCATCTTTTATCCCAAACATTTAATATATTTGTTGATGATTTGTTGATGATTTGTACTTCAGTACTAACTGAGTTATTACTATGTATTTGTGCCCCGTCAAAGTTCTGCTCATTCCGCCTGAGACACTGTCTAGTAAATAAGTGGGAAAAGAAAACAAATGGCAGAATTATTTAGCAAAAAGTGACACTGGTGATCGAGCAACCTGAGCTGACATGCCGCAGTATCAGTCAGACGTGCTGTATTTGCAAAGGCCGAACAGATGCAGGCATGTTTCGCGCAGCGATTGTCCAGGACAAAGGGGGCGCTGTTAGACACCGAGGTCCCCCCCCCCCCAGCATGGTGAGTCCCCTCGGCCAACCTCAATCACACACTTCAAACAAAAGGTGATGTCTTTGCCTAAAAGAGGCACAGCGTTTCTCCAGTCACTGAAGGTTCGTCGTCCAGACCCTTGGATGTGCTCCTGAATGGCGTGCTTTGCTTAAACTTTAATCTCACAAATGACTTTGCATTTGAGCACATCGAAAAAAGACTTTCACAAATAATGCGTGGATGACCATAGATAACTAAATAGACCTTCTATTTTGTGAGCATATTATTTGTATTCAGTGGAGATGGACAATACTGGAAAAAAGTTCACGTTGCGATATTTGATATTCTTTTTCTAAAACATATAGGAGTTGAAAATGTCCCCAAAATGAACTGCAGCCAAATAGAGCTTAATATCTACCACAAATGTCTGTCAAATTGGTAAGTGCTGCCACAAGTCATGCCGACAGGCACAAAGCAGTGCTGACAAATCACTTGTTTTTGGTCCAAATTGGCTCTATGGAATCCAGAAATATTTCCATGCAGCAGAAAACTGACTTTTGATGAACAGATTTTGTTTGCTTTTCATCTCCTCGCTCAATTAAATTTCAAATTTAATTAATTAAATTTAAACAAATTTCTCACAACAAGCTACACAGTCTATGAGTCTATGAGTCAAAGAACAAGGGTGAAAATGACTATGATTAGCTCAGAGAGCGCATGCGGAGCTCATGCAAAAGCAGGTGGTAAACTTTGGTAATCAATGGGGGGGGAGGGGTGTTGTGTGGCCCACTAGGGGGTCTCAGCGAAGACTTGGGGGATGCACAATTTATTTACAAATTGTAGACAACATTATGACATTGCTTTAGGGCTGGGCGGTTTAATTGCATAATCTAATAAACTCACATGAATAGCATTCCTCCATGTAGTCCTTGCATGTAGTCTTCACCGTGATTAGCTGTGCTGCGTGGGAATGTTCCAATCACTCAGAAAAAGGTATGCAAATGTTTCCCCAGCGACAGAGAAAGGAAGTAAAAAGTGCTTGGCTCAAGTCAGCAGGAGTAATCTCAAAATAACTAAAGATTACAACCGCAAAACAATGTCGTAATAATATTCAATCGCTGCATTTACACTTAAAAAAAACACCAGTGAGAAGCTTAATGTTTGACTTATTAAAAACACACCCCAATATTTAAGTAAAATTACAAAATAAAGCCTTTTTCTCAAATTCCACAACGCTGGAAGAAATAGCATTAAGAGAATGGAATTTACAAGTAATAGGTTGTTCATGTTTATTGTTATGTCGCTAAATTTATCCACTATCCTAGCCTGTTAATGTTCTACTAATTTAGTGGGAAGTAATCCACCAATATGCTTTAATGCAGATGTTAAGTTGATGTGCTGATAATATCTAATTTTTCAAAATGTCTTAACCTTTAAAAGTGCATCACAAATGGTCTATTCTGCTGCGACTCCACTGTGCTGCTGGTACCTGCCACTCACTTCTGGGAACTATTGCAAAGCTCCACCATTGCTGTAAAGAAATACTCAATTGGAGTAAACAGAGTTGAGGCAACTCTCTCTACATGGCTGTGGAATGGCCATATTTTGCTTTGCAAAAAAGAGAACACTGTGGGCAGGACCCCAAGAGAGGCATCATAGCAACACAACTATATGCAAACTATATACAACAAGAGCGGTTCAGGATGCATTTCATTGCCTGTTGTACTTTCTATAAACTATGCATGTGACAATTAAAGAATCTTGAATCTTGAAGTCATATGCACATAGAATGCATTTTTACCGTAGAAAGCAGATGTTAACATGAAACAAACCAAACTCCCAGACATTTCAATCATTTTGGGTCCCAGAAAAGACAATGTATGGTCCCCTAACTTTTAATGGTTGTCAGGCTTCTGATTTTAGAACGATTTGCCACATAGGTTTTAGATTTGGATAGATTTTATTCTTCCTAAACACCTGAGCAATGACAGAAAAAAAGTTGGAATAAAAAGGTTGCGAACCATGCAGTGCTTTAGGCTGATTTTTTACGTACTAGATAATATTGACAATGGGCTGTCATTGAAATTGAAGAGCTTGTTAAGTTTTGTTCCCCATGACAAAGTGAGAATGATTCATTGTAAACTTATCCCAGCTGACTATTGCGATTATTCTGATAAGACAATTACACATGCAAGACATGCCATGTGGATATGACCATGCCACATTGTGCAGGTCTATTGTTGAGGGTGGAGCATTGAGTAGTGCTGTCACTTCATACCGCCGCTGCGCCTAGTTCTCACGTCCTGCCCCTCGCATTCTCTCCCCAGGGTGGTTAATGAACCACGCCTGTCGCCTGTTTTGTCTTCTCTCGTTTCAACCCTTGTGGGGATCACTCCAGCTGCCACTTGTTTTCCCCCTCGTCAAACCCATATAAGAGCGCCTCCCAGTCCTGTGCTCCCCAGTCTGCTCATTGACATCATCCCCTGTGTATGCCTGTGATTTCCCTGTACCTGAGCTTCAGTGTTTTGGCCCTGTGACCCCTTTGTTGTCCCCTGTTTGGGGTTTAGAGCAAAATACAGCTCTTTTTGTTTGCACCCGACACCTCCCTTGTCTCTGGTTCCTTCTGGCTGTGACAAGAGTTCTCCCCTGTGTGTGGGTTCAAGCTGGATACTCGGGATTCCTCCCACAGAAGCATGCAACTTAAGTGAATTGACCATGTATGTGAGTGAGTGAGGCCCCGCAATGGGCTGCGGCCTTGGCCGGGGTTGGTTCCTGCCTTATGCCAGTTGCTATATATTTTAATATACATTTATTTTATAAGGCCTGTATTATGTAAACATTGCCGATTAATCCACCCAAAGGAAATTGGCCCAGTTTAGCTCTGTTTGACCAACTGAGCCTGCAAAGGGTGTGTACAGATAAACAGTCTTCCCCAGATTTTGGGAATGCTGAAATACCCATGCTGGTGACTAGCCACCTGAGACACAATTGTGGCAGAGCTGAAGGAAATGAGTCATTATTATTACAGTTAGGTCAGCCAGGGTGCAGAGAGAACGTTACGCAGCTCTGGCTGGACATTATAGAAACCAGGTTGGGATATAACGCTCCAGCACAGCCCCGAATGAATCTCCCACAGAGGGACTGCTGTGCTACACCGTTTAATCAAATGGCATTCAAACAATACTGTAACACTATGGGATTCAGATACATTTTAACAACATTTAGTTGTTTAGTTTGGAATTCTGCATTATAAATGAGAATATTATCACACCTTACAGAAACAACCAAAAGAGACTTCTGTGACTTCTAGCCCATGATCATGTACTGGATAAGAACTTATGGGTGGATGAAAGTCTATCCAGCTGCCTTCGTGGTTTATACTAAATCTTATGAATTAATTTCTAAAGAATCTAATTTCAGTTACAAATTACTCTTGACAGTACTAAATCCTAGCCAAATGCGTTGTCATAGGCTTTCATTGTCCTCAATGTCTTTATATAAGCCTATATTTAACTGAGTCGTAATATGAAGATCCTTGTTAGAACTAAAACGAGGTTTGCTTTCCGATATACTACTCCAATGAAGTTATGGGCTAGAATTCAGCACGTTTTCATAAATTGTTAATGCTATTAAACTGCTCAGGAGAGAGCACTAACATTAAGAAAAGACGTTAGCAGAAGCAGCCCAGTTTTTATTTTAATCGCGCTACGTTTGCAATTATGGAACATAGCCAGTAAAACAGGGCAGGTACCAACGCAGACGTACAAACACACTAAGAATTAAGATGAGGGCGGCTGATTTGTAACTGTCCACTTTCCGCGCCACTTCACCTTGTCGGATCGATCACAATACGTGGTTTTAGGCGGGAACGAGTGGCTTTTGTGGCGCTCCTATGTATCTTTATAGAGTAATTGGTAGGTTGTAGCCTGAATGCGAAAAAGAAACATTACATCCTTTCTGCCATAAGTCATCCTGTCGTATAATTGTCGATCAATTGTACTTGAAATACAGGTGTAGGCATTAGTACGTTTTAACACAACTCATGGGTTGTTGCTGTTAAATGGAAAACCCCCGTGGAAAATTAAATCCATTTCAACTAGCAGACGTTATCAGTTGCTCTCATCTAGTCCTATCTCCATTCTTTACCAGCAAATGACATAGCTATATCCATAGCAGCTAATACAGATGTATAGTTCTGGAGTGGGGGAGCGTTAATGATCGTGTTGCCTCATTTACAGATCAATGCAAAGGCACACTCGCCTCGGCTCAGATAGTCTTTCTATTGCTGACTCCTATACCAGATGGTGTAGAAAATGCTAATTATCTTTGTTGTCTTTGACCGGATTTTCCACCCTTTCATATTTAATGGTTGTCTTTGGAAACGAGGTAGGGGGAGTGTTTGGCCCTCCTAAAGCAATGAAGGGCACGTTTCTCGCTTCGCCCCCGAGGAGGGCAGCGACCCGCCTTTGAGCTACTGCCGTAGCCTAAAGCGGCAAAGCAATCTAACTTTCGGCTAAGTCACATTATAGCGCCTTAAACAGTTCTCACGCAATATGTCAGCTTCACTTTGAATTAATCATAACCGCAACTAATTTAGTATCTTCCTAAATTACAACATGTTGTTATGGATTGTCGGCTGTATTGAAAACCCCAAGATACGCCGATTATTTCATTTGCTACATATATACGGCATATGTATTATTGCATCTGCTTATCCGGAGACAGAACCCATGCAGGGCAGGAACCTTTCCAGGTTAGCCTTCTGGCTGTGAACTCCGGTGTACTTGCGTTATTTCTCCAAAGCGTATACACAAATTGATGCAGTGCTGGACTCCCGAGTAAAGGAAATAATCGTTTAGAATCGAATCGTTTTAGCGATCTTAATACAATCCTTTGCCAACACGTCAGATATCATTCTTTTTCCGTTAACACCGGTGATACATATTTTTTATAACACATGATCATAATGAATGTTAAGTATTTGCATGTGCATGTTTTATTTATCCAAAATACTGAAATGCCTAAATATAAAGGTAAAAAGACAGTTTCGATGTATTTAATAAGGAAATCGTGCTCAAGTTTTTATTTCAAGAATCCATGTCACAAATTAATTCAAGCTGAAGTTTAGAGTAATTATAGGCCCATAGACTATAGGTAGGGTAGCAGACTTTGGCTATTGTATTATTATAATAGAGGGGATGGGGAAATTATAAGCTATATATATTTCGCAACAAAATTAACAGCTAGTATCTATGCCACGCATGTTGTGAGTTCTATAGATATAGTTCAAGGATTCTGGTGCTATGTTTAACGCAACATAACTTCATTCGAAATCTAAATAAAATGACCAGTTGAATAAATGGGGAGAGGTGAAGACGAAGTACAGCCTATACGGCAAGGGCCTGCATTAACATATTTTGGGACAGAAGTAGTCCGTTTACAGCGCTGATGTATTGCTGGACAGGTATGGACCACTTAGGTAGGCCTATGGGTAGCCCCGTTTTCATCGCATACAACGCGTTAAAGATAAGTCCAGAGTCAGTGTTAAACAAAATATCGTTTTACTTTTTGCGGCGAAAGGGCATCGACATATCAAACGGCTCAGAAGCAAAATGGACTCAAACGACAGCTATACATTGTGTTACCAGTCACAAAAAAGTATAAAACTTTGGCTATAACACGTATTTGTAAATATGCTGTACCTTAAATAATATAAATTAAAACTTAGTTTAAAAATAACCAGTATATAAAGCCTATACATATTTACATAACCGCTATTAGACATTAACCCACAATATACCGCTTCATATGTACATTGTTGCCAGTGTAAACATTCAAACGAAAATAACAATTGCACAGTTAAACACTGTCCGGTGGCCCAAGGCTAAACCATTTAGTTTTATTCTAGAGGGACAATAAATGAAGGGAACTAGTTACAGCTGAACAAAACTGGCCCTGGATGCACAGTTAACGAATCCTTTTGCGGGGCGTCACTTCGACTGGCACCGGCTGCGCTGAGTGCGGCGGGGGGGGTCCGTCAGTCATTCTTCTCTTTATAGCGTAATAATCTGTGGGGGAGGCGATACAATGTCATCATTTACAACTACTGCTGCTACCACCAGCACTACAGCGGCGGCATTACGGCACCATGACTGCAAGTTAACTCATTTAATCCCAGCATTTCCCCTGCAAAATAAGTGCATGCATCTCACTCCTCAGACCTCCCGAACACATAATATGTCTGATTTTTTATTTTATTTCATGTTGGTTATGTTAGCAACAATTGTTGCCGGTGGGATTAGACGTATTTAGATGAGTTTTTCGAGGACGCACCACATAGCAGAGTTATTTTGGCAATAAAATATATATTTAAAGGTCTTTACCTGTCATACGTGCCGTGGCCCGAGTTTCCATAACGGCAGATGACGCTCTTTTGAATGAGATGGCTCTACGTTTCACCTTCTCCCAGTCGATCTTATCCGAGCGGTTCTCTTGGTTTACTTCGCTGGGTTTGGGTTGGGTGACTTCGGAGCTGCACAAGCGGTCCTCCGTAGGGGAGGGAACGGGCAGATCCAGGGAGGCGCAGTCACCCCCAACCGCGTCCAGAAACTCTTTCCCCTTGACTTGCACAGTAGTCCCCGTTTTCCCGCTGTGCGATTCCCGGTAGAAGACAGGCGTTGCATCCATCGGGATCTCCTCCCACTTGTATTCTCCAGACAAAGGTGTATCGGTCTCAAAATTAAAGTTCCACCTGCGCTTGTCCCGGTCGGAGAGCTCCCGGAGTTTAGATCGCATCTCACTGTTTAACTCGTCGTGGTCCACCGGCCCGAATAAGTTCCTACAAACACTGGTGCGGGCGTGCAGGGGGAAGGTCCGCCGCGCAGCCGGGCCATCCAGGGCAGTGCTAGAAAGCTGGACATTTGACATTTTGAAGTCCAGCGGGGGGGGAAAAACAAGTGTTTCTGGTAGTCTTGAAATCAGTAGCCTTTCCCGATGAAGTCTGGCCGGCTGCGGATATGTGCTTCTTTGCAGTCTGTTCTGACTGTCGCCTCTGCGGGACACGGCATTTAAATGTATGGCCAATCTAAGCGGCGATCTGGTATTTAAAGGCCGTAAGGTGTGTAAGGCTGAGCTGCCACATCGGCGAAGGCAGCCATTGGTCTGTCTCTGGCCGGCCACTGAGAGCCGGTTACGCCTTCTGCTCAGTGTGCGTTTGCCAGGTCCCGAGTCCCCCTCTGTGCAGCGACAGATAATCTCCGGATGTAACACTTACTCCCTTAATGCCCTAGAGAGTTCAAGCTCTGAGTTTTACAAAACATTTCAGTTTCATAATGTGGTTTTCTAGCAATTGAATGGCTTTGTGTTTCAGTTGTTATAGCCCATATTCTGCGCACGGTAGCTAAGTATTTGTAAATGTCTGTTTAGTCCCAACACGGCTGCTAAGGCATGTATTTGATGCCCTGGGTCATTCACCGTACCGGCGCGTATATTTTGCCTAGTTTTTCTTTAATTCTCCACTTTCATTTGTTGAAATAATTCAATTAAAAAACGTTTCATAGGAAATAAATTGACTTAATTAAATCGAATGGCTTCAGACGTTTTTGAAAATAGCATACACTAACACAACAACTGCTGATTGGTTTCGCTTTTTTTTAACATTCTGAATAATATATGCATATTTAGCACAATCTAAAGAATACCAAAAGTTGTGATTCTAAATAGACCTATAACCATCAACATCTATTTAGCCTAATATAATAAGTGTTTATATGCAAATCGCGTCATTTGTATTTATGTAATTAGTTTAGTTAACAGCAGTACAGTAAACCTGAATCATTCAGGTACTATAACATGTAAATTTTGGGTTATATGACATTACAAATGGGCTGTACATTTGTATTTGCAAGGATAACATTTTCCGGGGACCATGAACTGGCATTAAAGATGACGACTGTAAAATAAACTAATAAAATTGTCTCCAAGTTTTTTTTATTATTTTTTTTATTTTTAAAGTAACAAACAATGAATTATAATGTAAGACACATTGTGACACATTGTGATGTAGGGTACTTGTTTATATTTCTGTGATAGCCTAACTACCGTACAACACCAGTTTCTACGTACTTTACATCTTACATTCGGCTTAATTAATACGCATCATAAAGGACAACTCAGGAAGCAAGGATACAAATTTGATGGAAAGTGGAGTAGTCAAGTTTCCCGATCAACAATAATATCCATATTTCCCTATAGATTTGTCAATGTTTATGTTACGTTTGGTAATTAAGTTCCAGTATGATTAAGTCAAAGTGAGCTACTTTGCTTTTAGTAATTCGATCACAATAAATCAAATGAGCAAGATTACTACAGCATGTAGTCAAAGATGTGCGGGTAACTAATGTCATTTTAGTCTGCCTTTTGCAATTTCTTTTATATAATTTAATTGTTTGCTTGATAGTTGTTTTCAATTAAATGTTGCCCCCTGCTGGTGAGAAATGCTAAGTATCTCTGGACATACAACTGGCTTGGTTCTTATTACTTCCATCCGTCTAACCACGTGTGCTAAACATTGTGGTCGGGCTGGACCCCATCCCAGGCAGTACAGAGGACAAGGCTGAGGTCCGTTTTCTTAAATACATCGGAGGGCATTTACACATTATATAAAAACAGTTAGGTAGATTAATAACAGTGCAGTTAAGGTGGGGGCAGGGCGCACGTCTCCTTTAGTGGCCCGCTGGTGACTTGCATATGCATAATAGCGTCTATATGATATTTTACATTAGGCACTATTCATTTGAATCAATAATCTATATTTTTCCACAATAGTTAATGTTAATGAAAATATAAAATTAAGAACATTACCAGTAGAATCAGAACTCCTTCCCACCTGTCGCTGAGCAGGAGTCCTGGTTCAGTCCCACGGACGAGGGACATTGTGGGTCTGACTTACGAACTGTAACATTATGGGTGCAGCCTTCTGCACTGTACATAGGCCGGCGCGGTGACCTGACTCATTGATGGACTTTGGCTCAGTCACAGCTTACACCTCGCTTTTAGCCAGCAAGCCCCCTCCTTTTTATCAGTGATGTTAGCATGCCCAGGGAGATTGGGCAGCCAGTTGACCTTGGACTCCCCCAGAGGTTTTTTTTTCTCCCTACTGATTTTAACTTTTTTGTGTAAATTATGCAATAATGTATCACTATACACCCATGTACAGTGCCTCGGGCAGCTCTGTTGTGAAAGGTGCTATATAAAATACATTTAAATTAATTGAACCCAAGGATTTCAGTTTGCTTATCCTTAACATACCGATACTCTCATGCATCAAGTTGTCTATATACTACTGCAGCATAATAGAACTCCGTAAACTCAATTATGACTTTTGGTCTCAGTGCTACCCCAAGATTTTCAGTGGCCCCATCTGGCTGCCCTATTAAACATTTCTGGGGGTGACAGACAGAGAGAAGGATGGTGGATGGATGAATAATCCACCTGAAGATCAGAAGATGCAAGCTTCCCACACGCAGTACAGCCAGATTCAGCCCCAAGCACAGGATGGCGTGCTGCCATGGCTTCTGTTTATGTAGGACAGTGAATACAGTTTATTTATTTAGCAGATGCTTTTATTCAAAGTGACACACAATCGGAAGCAGGATCAGGCAGTCGCTGGGACAAAGGGGATTGGGGGCTTACCTCAAGGCTCCAGTGGTGACATCACTGTGCCAACACTGCGATCTGAAGCAGCGACTTTCCGCGCACAGGCATGGCCTCCTATCTCGCCAAGCTTCCTCCCCCTCCCCCCCTGCAATGAATTCTCAGCACAATATTTACTACTCCAGGTTTTAGTCATAAACAGCAGTGAACAGTGAACAATGCAATATAAGGATAAAAAATGATTTTCATGGAGCAATATTTCACTTCCAGAATAAGAAGAGAATACACAATTATTTCTTCTATACAAATTCCTCTGTCAAAGTATTGCTTTATGTCAGTGACCCAACCAAAACATGACCCCGTTCTCTCACTGTATAGTGTTTCAATTTACTCTGCAGTGATAGTGACACGTGATATTTAATGTTCAGGCCCTTACTATGCACAGATCACACAGCTCTTGCAAGATCCTGTTTATTTATAAATAAAAGCAAAACTTAACTTTTTACATCTACAGCGTCTGGCAGACTACCTTGGACAGAGCGACTTACACAAGTGCTTAGAAGTCTTCATCAGTGAATACATTCTGACACTGATTCAGTGGAACCCAGGCTAAGAATACCATCTGTCTGTCGTGTACTGTACACTACATGAAGAAGAGAATAACCGGCCACACTCCTAATAATATAGAAGAGTGTAAGAGTACTGACCACCACGAAGAATCTATGAAAAATAATGAGAACAGGTGACACTTTTTGATTTTGTTTGATGGACATCTCCGCCACACACTACACGCTACAGCCATGGCTGGCCAGGTATGTATGTACTTTCCATAGCAGACACCTGCACTGATTCTGCCCTCCATATTGGTATAGCACTGACCCTCTCCCTTTATATTTCGGGACCTGTGGATCTTCTATCAGAGATAACATCACTGTATTGTGTGTGGGTCCAGAACCAGTATCATATTCAGACTTATCAGCAATGGCTTATTCCTCCATTATGCCTGGGCAACATCTGTCGTCCTTGGCTGTTCACTATAAAGGGAGCATATCACAATATGTGCATGGATGCCGTAGACACAAAAGAGCACCCACATGCATACAGGCAGCTACGACTATCAGCCCACTACAGAAGCCAAGGCAAATATACTAACAATAGGGTAAATTTCCTTTTGTGGTCTTATTGCCAATGCAATGCAGCACAAGGCAAGTACTTACTTGCAGAGAGTCATGCAAATCGCACGGAAAAGAAGGTTCTCTAATAAGCCGGGGGCGTATTCAGTAAGCGTGACATGCTGACTATGGGCTTTGCTGTCCCTGTCCCTAGTTCCCTTTGTCTGCCAAGTTTTCCGTGTCCCACATCTCGCTGTGGATAGCTCACCTCCCGATAGAATTAAACACTCAATCGCTGTATTATGTCCTGCCTAGTGAATTCAAATCCAATTAATGTCAAATTATGGTATTTTATTCTCATGCATTTGAAAGGAAATGTTTGATTCTATTTGTATAAAATTCCTGTATAACTAAAAATAAACCTAAAAAAGGTCACTCCTGTGCTTATTCAGTGCATATATACCAACAGATGCAGTCTACAGGATTCAAAGTGAAAATCACGTCGACGCCTCATTTGGGCTGAGCGAGTCGTGTTTGCACTGCTCCTCGGGTATCAGGTGCACTGAGAATGACATCACAGTGATGTGGAGTCAGCCTGTGCCTGTTCTGGCTGCGTTCACCTGTGCTGCATTTCCTGTGTACTATAAGAGCGTGTCGCCCAAGGGCCACGGGTCAGCAGCTCAGGTGTAGCAGCGCAGAGGTCGTCAGCGGGACGCACAGACATGCCTGAGGAGCTGAAGGACACTCCACTGGTAGGTGCCGTCCTCGTCTCACCTCCGCCACATTTACAGACCTCATCCTTTCATGTTTTCAGTTGGTGTTTATACAGTTTCGCCTTAAACTGGAGGCGACACTTAGCCAGTAATCCACGTCACAGAAGCCACCCATTGGCGGCATCTTGTGATAACTTACGCACGTGCTTTCATGCTTATCATTTTCAAATCTAGGCCAGTAAACCATGTCCGAGTTTCAGGCTCATGGTGTGGTTGTTCTAGCATGTGAGGCTTGGAAATGCTACAAATATGTAGATTTTAAATGGTTAGTTAATCATGAAAAATCTTGTCTATCTCTACTATGATATGGTTTCAATATACTTACCTTGTATCAATGCTCCTGCATTGGGATATGCTTTGACGGTCAGGGATCTGTTTAAGGACCACGATAGCACTCCGCATTGCAGTTTATGTTGGAATTGTATATGTCTTGCTTGTCATTATGAGTTGTATAAACACATGATTAATTTGTACTCCACTAAGGGAAATTGCAGGCAACATATTAGTTTGCTGTTTGAGTTATGGTTAGACTAAAAGTGTCCATGTTATTTATGAAACCGGGTGATGAAGCTCTTGAAAATCTTGTGTCAATGCATAAATGTTTTGTAGCATTCATGTGTATAATAAGTTGAGTATTATTTGGAGCACTTGGTGCACAATGGGTGAGGTCACGACACGTGAACCTGTCCCAGACATTTTGTCTTTGACCACAGATTCAAATCAACTCTTAAATTGAGCATGCTGCATGTGAGGTCTCGCACACACATCCTGTCATGCTTCACAGTTCTAGAATCCTATAATCTAGAGCAGGGCTAGGCAACCCAGATCCTGGAGTGTTGGTGCCCAGTAGGTTTTCTACCTGGTGAACAACACCAGATCTCAAACAGGTAGAAATTCATCAGGTAGAACAGAAAACAGGTGCTTTTGTTTTATTGTGCAATCTATTCCTTGTTTGGTTAATTGCTTCCACGTACAATCTGTCGTCTGCTCTGGTACACAAACAAATTCCCCAGCTCAGATGGAAATGCTTTGTGTAGAGAGTCCTTTGCATGCATGGAAAAAAGGGACTGAACTGAGCCTACCTGCTTAAACAAGTGCTTCTCCGCTGCTTTACATGAACAGCGAGGCCCCTGATGGTGAACATATGACCTATGGCATCACTGTCTTTAGTTTGTTCATTTAATGGGTGCTTGTAGTAAACATGCATTTAACGATACATATGTGTGTGTGCGTGTGTTGTGCCATCAGGGTTTGATCCAACAGCCAGACTTCTGCAGAAAATGTGGGAAGATGATGACACAGGAGTCAAAGTGAGTGTGTGGAACTTCAGGTCGGCACAGAGAATCATGTCTAAGTGGTTAACACATGAATTGAGCTAGGAGACTCTGTGACAGCTGCTGTAGTGACCTTCCAGTGATAGATAGATACCTTTTTATCCGGCTACCATATTCAGAAGGTCTTACTGCTACAGTGCAGGAATGCTGATGCAAACAATAGCCAGTGCGTAGCTGCCATTGGCACCTGCTGAAGGTTATCCCGCCTGACCATTGGTGGCTGGTTACTGATTTACCATTCTAAACAAGCCAAAATTAGGAGCGCCATGGTGCAGGTATGGATACTAAAGAGATGGTAAAAGAATTAAAAATGATTACCGGGTTACTTTTATTGCCTCTTGCAACACTCGGGGGGGTGGACTAAAATCATCCCATCTGTAAATTAATAGTAGCAATTCTCTTAATATTCACACTAATATTCACACTGCACTTTAGCTATAGTGACAGTATTATTTATATCAATGCTTGTCGAACTTTTTGTCTGGAGATCTCCCAAACAACACTGGTCAACTTTTGAAATGACTAAAATTCGCCAAGCGGGGGCTATGATAAAATTTGGTAATGGATTGTTACCGAAAAAATTTGTCAAACTTGTTTTAGGATATTTGGAAAATCATATCAGAATCCCTCCCAAATATTTGCTGACCTCCTGAGGGGTGACACTCCTTAGTAAGAAAACCACTGATTTATACCATCGTCTCACATTTACATTCTCTGCCTCAGACCAGTGTGTTTGTGTTTTTTGCATGTGTGTGTGTGGTCATGTATATAATACATAGTGAGGACCAATTGTCCCAACAATGTGATAAGAACCTGTTATTTTGACATTGTGGGGACAATTGTTTTGTGGAGAAAATCAATTGTATAAAAATGTATGAGTGCAATAAAAATATGAGTTATGCCCTTAAAAATGAATGGATGGTCCCCACAAGGATGTGAATAGAAACGTGTGTGTGTTTGCTGGTGTACCGCTACAGAGGAGTGCCAGGATGCCGCTGCCTCTCTCTGCTGCATGAAGGGATGGAGAGGACGGCACTCAGCCAGAGAAAAGGGGAGCAGCAGGACAGCGGGCGCTGCGCTGCAGGACACCTGGGGGACATAGACTTCACAGGCCCCAATAAGACGCGGGGGAAGGTACCGCGTTACAAACCGCAGCGGCTCATAAGTTTGAGGGTAGCACAGCGGTGTTTGGCTCAGTGGGCGATCGGAAGGGTGATTCAAAGCTGGTCTTGGCAGGATAGTCATATGTCCTTGGGCCCTTGAGCAAGGCCCTTAACCCACAGGTCCCTGGGTGCTGTTGCAGGGGGCTGCACTCTGCTGCCAAACCTGTTCTCACCTACATGTACTGTGTGTCATGGAGTGCAACAAGGGGTAGGTGACAAGGGAATTTCCCACAGGGATCAATAAAGTGCTACTTAAAAAGCTATGTTGTAAAGGCCAAAAATGCCATTAATTCAAACGACTGTGACCTTTCTTATCCCTAATAAGGTCCCGGTTGCCTCAGGGACTGTGTGACCCTGCCTTCTTAATTGTATGCTGCATTGGATATAAGTGTTTGCCAAAGAAATAAATAAGCAGGGTGAATTAGACCAGGGGTCAGCAGCACCTCTTTGGCCTTCTGCTTGTGGCTCCAATGCAGACTATCATGCATACTTGCAGTACGTACTACACTGAAGGTGGCCTAGTATGCTTCTAGAAAATTCAGTATGTATGCGGCAGTAAGCAGGGTAAGAATGTTGCAGAGCCTACACAGCACCTCAAAAACTGTGAGGAGGCTTCAGCGAACATGTGCCTTGTGATGTTCATCATGGCAGCATAACTGTATTTGATGACATCGGTCCAGTCAAAACCACATTTCATTTTTAAGCTAGCAAAACTATTGAAACAAATCTTGATCAATTGTGTCAGAAGGTGGCTATAACAGAGTTCTCAAATGCGAATGCATTCACACCAAGGTGTTTCTACAGGGTTCCCCATGTGCTTAATAATCCAGGAGAAAGAAGTATATATAATCTAAATATTGTATGCTCAATGATTGTAGTTTCCTAAAATATGCCTGCTTGATCACAGCTGCAAATGAGATTTTTGTGCCTGTGTATCTCTGCATAACTTCTCGGTGTCTGGAAAGCATGTGATCTTAAAGCGGGATTGCAAACCTTCATTGTAGAGACGGCTTTACCGTTTTCGCACAGCTGCTGCCAGTTTCGCGGCGTCTCAGGAGATTATAAAACACAGAAAACCCCTTAGCCATGCTGATTCCGTTACTGAGTGCTTTAGGATAGGATAGGATGGTACTTTATTAATCCCTTGGGAAGGTTCCTCCGGGAAATTTGGTTTATCCAAGTAGCAGAACACCTGTTTCTGAAGCTCAAAAATGAAAACAATATAATTAAGAAATTTATGGACATTACATTTTTGTCCTAAAGTCCTTGAAACACTGAAAAAAATAGTTTTTTTACACTTTGTTACTGGAGTCGTATTAAAAATGTTGCTGAACTGTTTAGAATAAGTTACAACGCTGTGGCTCCAGTGGTTTTCAGTCCTTTTTCAAAACCGAAAGTAGGTCTTTTTCTCCGTTGGGCTGCTGACCCCTGTATTAGAGGCATTAGCATTTTATTAAATGAGGCATCAGTGGACAGACAGTCTGTGATTAAGCCCCAGACCGGCTCCAATTGGTGTTACTCTTCCGACAGCTGAGAGCTAATGACAGCTTTCATGAGATTTTTCAGTCATATTAAATACTGCACTCACAAAGAGAAGGCTGACATGTTTCTGTTAACGATGTGAATTCAGCTGTGATGAGAAGAACATGATTGTTCCGGAACTCCTAATACTGTTATTGTTGGGGCAGTTTGTGCGGGTGCACTGCTCCACGGACCCTGCCCTCATCTATCAGCTACTCACGGATCAGTGGGGGCTGGCCCCCCCGCACCTTGTGGTGTCCCTGGTGGGAGGGGATGAACTGGCACAGATGAAGCCCTGGTTGAGAGACACAGTGAGGAAGGGGCTGGTCAAAGCCACCCAGACCACAGGTAAGGGGAGCATACTTACCCAGAGCATAGGTTAGGGGAGCATACTTACCCAGAGCACAGGTTAGGGGACCACACTAACTCAGACCACAGGTTAGGGGAGCTTACTTACCCAGACCACAGGTTAGGGGACCACATTAACTCAGACCACAGGTTAGGGGAGCATATTTACCCAGACCACAGGTCAGGGGAGCATACCAACTCAGACCACAGGTCAGGGGGGCATACTAATGCAGACCACAGGTCAGGGGAGCATACTTACCCAGACCACAGGTTAGGGGACCATACTAACTCAGACCACAGGTCAGGGGAGCATACCTACCCAGACCACCCGTTAGAGGAGCATACTTACCCAGACCACAGTTTAGGGGACCATACTAACTCAGATCACAGGTTAGGGGAGCATACCTACCCAGACCACAGATTAGGGGAGCATACTTACTTAGACCACAGGTTAGGGGAGCAAACTTACCCAGATCACAGGTTAGGGGATCATACTTGTCACAACATTTACTTTATAACAAGAGGAAATGCCAACATTTACACTGCTTAAAATGTCTCACCTTGTCCACATTCCTGATGAGTGTGGAGGCATGATCCAGAGGTAACTGAATTTTTGGCTCCCTAAGGTGCATGGATCCTCACTAATGGCCTGAGGTTTGGCATCACCAAGCATTTAGGACAGGCAGTGCGAGACCACTCCCTCGCCAGTACTTCCTCGAAGGTCCAGGTGGTGGCCATTGGCATCGCCCCCTGGACCATGATCCATAACAGAGATCTGCTGCTCTCCAGCAAGGTGAGATCAGCATTTTATGTGCACACGTATGACTGAGCCTTAGATGGATTTGTGTGAAATTGGTCCTGATAGGACTACTGTGTCTGTATGAGTGGACAAATCTAGACTTATCAAATCTAGAGTTATTATTACATAGGTTATATCTTTGAACTTATGCTGAACTGTTTTATTCAGCCAGCAGCGTACTCAACGGAAGACCTGCCGCATGGAACAGTGTATTGCCTGGACTGTAACCATTCCCATTTTGTCCTGGTGGAAGAAGACCTGCAGACACCAGGCAGTACAAGTGAGATGATGGCCAAACTGCTGACTTACATCTCCCAACAGCGCACTGGATATGGGGGTGAGCATGTGTCGATATGAGTGTATGCTTCAAGGATAGCTCTTTCATTGTCATTGACATATAGCACATTGCGTATCTGTATATGTCTCTGGCTAGGGACTGGAAGCTTTGAGATTCCAGTGTTGTGCTTACTGGTGCACGGAGAACCAAAGATCCTCCAGGTCAGTATTTTCATTCACAAAAACAAGAGGTCGCTTTAGTGTAACCTGTGAAGGTTCTGAAAAGATAACGCGCTGTCCATCTGCAGCGGATGTACAAGGGGATCCTGAACTCAACGCCCTGGCTGATCTTGGCAGGCTCGGGGGGTGTGGCAGACATCCTAGTGACACTAATAAACAAAGGATTTTGGGACACAGAGACTGTACAGGAGTTGCTGCTAGACACCTTCAACACAGGCTTGGATATCGCAGACATGTCTACTTGGATCAGACTGGTAATGGATTCAATTCTTCACTCTCCATCACAAAAACAAAATCGGTCTGCAGATATTTTGTTACTACTTTTCATTTAGATTCAGAAGATTGTAGAACATGGACACCTGTTGACAGTCCATGATCCGGAACAGGAATGCTCTGATCTTGACACTGTCATCCTTAAGGCATTAGTTAAGGGTGAGTAATATTGGTCCTACCATTATTTAATCTGGTCAAAAGTGACAGACAATGTATTTGAAGTGTCATTTCAATTATCTATCAATCACAATTAGTCCACCATCCAACATTCCAACATTTCTCTGTCTTACCCATAACTCCCCAACTGCATGTCAGCTTGCAAAGCTCAGAGTCAGGAGGCACAGGACTACTTAGATGAGCTGAAGTTAGCAGTTGCCTGGAATAGGGTGGACATTGCAAAGAGTGAGATCTTCAATGGTGATGTGGAGTGGAGGGTAAGAGTGTTTTTTTTTCTGGTACTCTGGTATGTAACCTTTTCATGTCTGTTTAAACATTCCAACAGGAGATATCCTAACCCTAACAGGTAGCAGATTCTCTGTATGAGTTGCTGCTAATTCTGATTCCAACAGGCATGTGACCTAGAGGAGGTTATGATGGATGCCCTAGTCAATGACAAGCCGGATTTTGTGAAACTCTTCGTTGACAATGGTGTGAACCTCGGGGAGTTTCTCACGTATGGCCGGCTGCAGGAGCTGTACTGTTCCATATCAGAGAAGAGTCTGCTCTACTTCCTGCTGAAAAAGCACCAAGAGAAGCAGCTCCTGCTGGCTACAGCGCGTACCCCCGGGCCCCCGCACAGCGAGCCCGGCGAGCGGCAGCCACGCTTCACGCTGCATGAGGTCTCCAAGGTGCTGAAGGATTTCCTCCATGACACCTGCAAGGGCTTCTACCAGAAGTTACCCACTGTGAGTATGCTGGACTAAAGAATGGATTCATGAATCATAGATGACTGGGTTACAGGAATAACTTTTTTACAAAAAAAACACAGTATTCTGAAGGTAGATGTGAACTGTTAGTCATCCACTCAAAGAAACTGTACACATTGGTTTTATAATCAACTTGTAAAATGAATAAGTGATCATAGATGGAATAATGGATTAGTATTTGAAACATCTTCTGCTTATCTGGTACATGGCTGAGGTATATAGATTTTGTAGGATAAAAGAAAAAGTTTGATAACAAATAAGTATACTCATAAATGATTTCCCCAGGAAAAGGGGAGCAAGAGCCTGCTTTCTCATGGACCAAAGAACCTCCCTGACCTGGAGAAGCACTGTGAGCATCCTTGGAGGGACCTCTTCCTGTGGGCTGTGCTGCAAAACCGGCAGCAGATGGCCTACTACTTCTGGGCCATGGTGAGCTGGAGCCAGGGCCTTATAATTCACCACAATTAAGATATTTTAAGAAGTCAAAGCTATAATATGCATACAACATACCTGATCCTAGTACATAATGTAGACATTTGGTGAACATCCCGTTCGACGCCTTACTGGGTCAACAAGGGAGGGGCTTCCATTTCACTTTTTTAACAATCACAGTCTTCGTTGTATAACATCACCACATTGGTCTCCTTTATCTCATTTTCGAACTGAAGACTTCCAGCCAGGGTGACACAGTGGCACAGTGGTTAGCACCACCTCACATTGCTGAGACCAGGATTCGAGTCTTAAATAATTGGACTTACCAAATTACCCATAGGTGTGTGTGAGTGTGCCCTACGATGGGTTGGCGCCCCATCCTGGGTCATTCCCTACCTTATGCCCTTAGGCTCAAGATCCCCTGTGACCCTGAGATGGGTGGATTGACTTCTGGCCATTGAGCTAGTGGTGTGTGTGTGGCTTAGCATGCTAAGCCCATGTGGCTGGGATTGGAAGGTTGTTGTTCAAGCCTGATGTTATGAATATCATTGCTGTTATTGTTATTATCATGAAATAAAGATGCACCCTTATATTGCTCTATACATCCTTTGCAGGTAAACATACTCCTATGTTTTGTCTGTGTTTATCTATGACATGTCCTGTATCAAAAGGCATGCTAAATAAAACAGGTTCTTTAGAAATCAGGACACCTTACCACTAGATTTAATAAATGTGGTCATGTCACAAAATGAACACTGTGATTGGTTGAAAAAATGCAAGCCTCTCCTTTGTTGATTCAGGTGAACATAGAACTCAGCAAAATCAGGATGTGGTAACATCGCTCATATTTAATAAAATACTAGTAAGAGAATAAAAAGAATTAGGTAGACGTTATTTTTCTGAATCGTGGAACTGCGTTAGCCTTTTTAAAGACAATGTCAATGCTGAGTTATAAGCTGAGGTGGTACATGTTACCACAAGCTGGATGGTTTGTTTCCAAGGGTCCAGAGGCAGTTGCAGCAGCATTAGCTGGCTGTAAGATCCTGAAGGAAATGGCCCACCTTGAATCTGAGGCCGAATCAGCGCGCACCATGAAGGAAGCCAAGTACGAGCAATATGCACTCGGTAAGGGAGAGCGCGCACCATGAAGGAAGCCAAGTACGAGCAGTATGCACTCGGTAAGGGAGAGCGCGGCATGAAGGAAGCCAAGTACGAGCAGCATGCACTCGGTAAGAGAGAGTGTGGCATGAAGGAAGCCAAGTACGAGCAGTATGCACTCGGTAAGGGAGAGGGCAGTATGAAGGAAGCCAAGTACGAGCAGTATGCACTCGGTAAGGGAGACTGCGGCATGAAGAAAGCCAAGTACGAGCAGTATGCACTCGGTAAGGCAAGTGCAGTATGAAGGATCCTGCCGGTTATGACTACTGCCTCGTTTTGTTTGGCCCATGTGTATTTACAAAAAATCATGTTGATAATATAGAGCATCAACACTTTGACAAAAGAAATTGCTCCCCCAGCAAGCATCAGGCTTTTGACAGCATAGGTTGCACACAGAACATCAGATCTTGCATATTTTTACGTTTTCTTCATTCGTCGTCTCTTGGTGATTAACAGTATAATGACTGACTGCATACGCCGCACAGAATGACAGCTACCTCAGCGGAACTGAGTTTGCAACAGTTCTGTTTACTTGAAATGTCATGCTTCAACAGATACAGTAATAGTGCATTAATTCCACATTAAACCAGTAATCAGGTTTTGATTAACATTGTGAATCTTCTATAATTGTTCGTGAGGCTAGCTTACATGGGGATGATCTTTAATCCCCTCCAGAGCAAAAGATGTTAGTAGTGTTATTAGCCATGTCACATACATAGAACCCCTTGAAAATGGACTGGGTCCTATGTGGCCCAGTACCTGAAGTTAGCCTGGCTTCCCTGCATTCAGGGTTGCTGCTCAGTAGTGGTGCTCCTGATAAGCAAGACCAAAGAGAAACCTTTATTCTTCACATATGTTATTGATGGGTATAAGATTTCTTACAAAAAAAAGAACAAAGAAACGTGGCCTGTTTTTGTTCTGCAGATCTGTTCAGCGAGTGCTACTCCAACAGTGAGGACCGGGCATACGCTCTCCTGGTGAGGAAGACGCATTCCTGGAGCAAATCTACGGTTCTAAATCTGGCCACCGAGGCCGACGCCAAGTGCTTCTTTGCCCATGACGGCGTCCAGGTAAGAATGGCCTAGAATGCAAAAGGAAACATTCCTCTTACTATTACCTAACTATCTTCTGTAATTTCACATCTGTGCCACCCGAAATGCCACGACATATCATAGAGCTCTGTACATTTCCAAAATTGTAAGTTGCTTTAGATAACAGCATGAACTAAGGAATAAATTCTGTTGTTGAGTAAAACCTCCAGGCTGCACATGAAACAGCTGTGTGCTAGTCTTTGTCCCCTTATTTTTGGTATGTGCATCATGTATCACGGAGAGACCCAGGAAATGCATAACTGGCCACTCCAAACTGGATGGGAAACAATGTCTGTCTTAGAGAAGCATACAGCATTAAAACAGTCATTCTGAGAAGGACAGACATGGAGATCTGAGACTATCGGCTCCCATCGTAGCTCTAGAGCTGCCTTCATGCTTTCTCTGTATCACAGGCTCTCTTGACAAAGATCTGGTGGGGAGCCATGGCCACTGACACAGCCATCTCCAAGCTGGTCCTGTCCTTCTTCTTCCCGCCTCTCATCTGGACGAACCTCATTAAGTTCAGGTAAAAGCTATGGCTGAGGGGGCATGTAGACATGCCAGACCTTAAAAATAACTACCTCCGTGTGTTTGTTTGTGCTCATCTAAGCGAGGAGGAGCTGGACAGCAGCCACAAGGGGGAGCAGTTTGCAGAGCTGGACAGCCTAGAAACCGAGAAGGCCCTTCTGCTGACAGAAGACGATCACATGTGTGTGTCGTCGCCCGGCTGTAAACACCCTCGTTGTATGTGTAAGCTACCTCACACTGACCATGGGCGGCTTGTTACAGGGAGTCCGGCGCGGCTGACCCATCAGCCCCCACGAACACCAGTGCCGCCTGGACGCAGTTCCTGCTGCGCCGCTGGCGCCGATTCTGGAGTGCCCCCGTTACGGTCTTCTTGGGCAACGTCATCATGTACTTCGCCTTCCTCATCCTCTTCACCTACGTCCTCCTCCTTAACTTCCAGCCCCCGCCTCCATATGGCCCCTCCATGGCAGAAATTGTTCTGTACTTCTGGGTCTTCACCCTGGTGTTGGAAGAGTTGCGGCAGGTAGGTCTAGGGCCTTCTGCTACGTAGGCCAACAGAATGCAAAGCTTCCTGAGCCCTCGAATCACATTATCTGCCGTTTCAGAGCTTCTTCACCGATGAGGACACCAACATCCTTAAAAAATTCAAACTCTATGTGGAGGACAACTGGAACAAATGTGATATGGTGGCCATCTCCCTCTTTGTGGTGGGTGTATCCTGCAGGTACTGTGAACATCTCTGTATCTCCTCCATGACATTTCCCAATGCTCTCGTAAAATGAAGATTTTATGCTGATGTGCTGATACAGTAACACTCATAGAAGTGTCTTTGGAGAGAGTACAAAGTCATTGCTTATCTGAGTGAGCCGTGCCTGCCTTTGCAGAATGGTGGACAGCGTATACGAGGCGGGACGGACAGTGCTGGCTTTGGACTTCATGGTCTTCACCCTCCGGCTCATACATATCTTCGCCATCCACAAGCAGCTGGGGCCCAAGATCATAATTGTGGAGAGAATGGTGATGGAAACAAACAAATGTTTTAAGATACAAATATTAAGTGGAGGGCATATAATCTAAAACACATAAGGGACACGAATTGATATTGACTCACCTATATGTCTTGTCACTCTGCCCATCCCCAAAGATGAAGGACGTGTTCTTCTTCCTCTTCTTCCTGAGCGTCTGGCTAATCGCGTATGGTGTAGCCACCCAAGCACTGCTGCACCCCAATGACCCACGATTGGACTGGGTCTTCCGTAGGGCGTTATACCGGCCCTACCTGCACATCTTTGGACAGATCCCTCTAGAGGAGATTGATGGTGAGAGCAGGAGTTCCAATAAATAACATAAACAGCACATTCCTTTAGTAGTTACAGAACTGTAGTATGTTGGGTGCAGCCTTCACTCTGCCCCTACACAGGTCATCATGGAGACCTGACACATTGATGGACTTTGGCTTTGCCCTTGACCACCATTTACACCTTGCTTTTAGCAGACTGACTTTCTCAGTGAGGCCCATGGGGGTTGGGCATCCAGTTAACTTTGGACCCCCACAGGTGTTTCTCTCCCTACTTGGGAGTTCTTGGCTCCTTCTGGCTTTTTCTCTTTCTTTTTATGCTTCCTTCCTTCCTTGCTTGTTTCTTTCTTTTCTTTGTCTTCCTTTTTCCCTGTTTTTGTATTATTCTGTCTTAAAGATGCTGTAATGTATCACAACACACCCATGTAAAGCACCTTGGGGTGACTCTTTTGTGAAAAGAGCTGTATAAAATAAATTGAATATGGATTATGGATTAGCTCTATATCCAAGTTTTATTTAACTTTCTTATCATGCGATACTTATGTTCACCAGCGGCACGGATGCCAGAGACAAACTGCACAACTAACCCAGAGGAGATCACCATGGGCAAGCTTCCGCCGTGTCCTAACATCTACGCCAACTGGCTTGTCATTCTCCTGCTGGTCATCTTCCTGCTGGTCACCAACGTGCTGCTGATGAACTTGCTTATCGCCATGTTTAGGTCAGTATCAGAGTTCAGAGCCTAGTCAACTGCAAGCACATTTTCAGGGTAAGAGGTGGCAGCTATTACCTCACGCACATCTCATCAGGTCCTTCACATTCATGTAGAGCTAATGCTAAGAATCTCATCTGAGAGTAAGTCATTAATTGTCCAATCGAAGGGCCGTTACTGTTTCAATTAATCATCCTACCACTAGGTGACTCATCGTGCCCCTCTTGCAGTTATACCTTTCAGGTAGTTCAAGGAAACACGGACATCTTCTGGAAGTTTCAGCGTTACAATTTGATCGTGGAGTACCATAGCAGACCTGCTCTGGCTCCTCCCTTCATCATTATCAGCCACTGTTCCCAGCTACTGCTTAGCCTTGTGAAGAAGACTGAATCAAAACAGGAACACCTGGGTTAGCAAAGTCCAGTCAACATTACTGTCTCCATTTGGAAGCATGCATGAAAAGCACACAGAACAGATTCAAATTGTCTAAAAATAATGTGTCACAATGTGTCTGGTTTCACCCAATCAGAACGAGAGCTATCACCTGGACTGGACCAGAAGCTGATGATCTGGGAGACTGTACAGAAAGAGAACTACCTGGCAAACCTGGAGAGCCAGCAGCGTGACAGCAGTGAGGAGAGACTCAAGAACACTTCTTCAAAGTCAGTCTTTCCAGAAAGGAACATTCTGCTCTAGGATCAATCCCTGGTTTGAGGCAGAGAATATAACCAGTGCTTCAACAACAGGATTAAGTCTTAGATACACTCACTGGCCACTCTGCTAGGTACACCTTTCTAGTACAGGGCTGTACTTCCTTCAGCCTCCCTTCATTGTTGCCTTCATTTTTTGTGGTATAGATTCAAAATGCTACTTGAAACATTCCTCAGAGACTCATCATGTTGACATGATGCATGACACAGTTGCTGTAGATTTGTTGGCTGTACCTTCATGATGTGAATCTCCCGTTCCACCACATGCCATAGCTGCTCTATTGGATCGAGGTTTAGTAATTATAGAGGCCAACGAAGCACAATTAATTCATTGTCATATTCAAGAAACCAGTCTGAGATATGAGCTTTGAGACATGGCGCGTTATCCTGCTGGAAGTAGCTGTTAGAAGCTGGGTACACTGTGGTCATAAAGGGATGGACGTGGTCAGCAACGATACTCAGGGAGGCTGTGGCATTTAAGCAATGCTTAATTCAGTCACATGACTGAACTTGGTGGACGAAATTTCAACATGACGACTAACACTGGTCACTCCGTAGAACTGCATGCAGTACAGGTCGGTTCATTTTCCATTTGTGCCAAGCAACGAATATTTAGATCACCTACCAACAGAATAAAAATAAATATATGAGAACAAATTGCATGTCTGGGCACCTGCGATCCCTATACTGCCCCCACCACAGTATCTCGTTTTTAAATACAGTGAATCTCTACATATCTTGTGGAGAATGCCTCCCCTTATACTGCCACCATGATGAAAGCTTACAAAAGTACAGACAGCTATACGTCTGTTTATGTCCAGCCAATTACATTCATTCCATTAATGAATAACTTCACATAATTTTTTTATTCTGTGGAAAACAAAAGTTTGATCTGCTGGCAAAATTTTATAAATAATTATAAACATGTCACAGGTCGTATAAACTGAACATAAATAAGAGGCTGCCCCATTTTGGTCATGACTGATACTACTCCAATAACTGAGGAAACAATTTGTTCATCCTCCATTGCTTTAGGGTGGCGGTCTAATTTCAAAGGAAATTATGTGTGGAGTTTATCCTGCAAGCTTTGGGTCTTCCATGCTTATTTAAAGTTCCAGTTCTGGTTGCATGTTGAGACAGCGACACGTAAAAATGGCCCGGAGCTACAGAAATTCCTGGATGATACTGCCCAGAAACTCGGAACCAGGAACTAGCTTTCTGAACTTTTTGTGATAGCACCCTTTGATGGTAGCCATTCATTCATTCCTTCCTCAGGGAGGTACGTCTAATGGAACGAATTTGCAATCTCCTGCTCTCTGGCTTTTCTTTCTCGGGTGGGATTATATAGAAGCATAACCCAGGCTGGTCTCCTTGTTGGTTGGTGCATCCAACTCAACAACAACTATCCAGCATTTTGGCTAAATGAACCTGGTAAAATAAGAGGGGGAGGCCGTGGTATAAAGCCTTGTGGACGGTCCTATAAGGATGTGGCATCACTCAAAAACTGGATTGGTTCTGAGGGGCCCAAAGCGTAACAAGAAAATATCACCACACTGTTACACAGCCACCTAGAGGTTGTGCATGAAAATCCCAATAGACCAGCAGTTTCTGCTATACTCAAAGCAGCCTGTCTGGTACCAACAACCACGCCATGTCACTTAAATTAGCTTTATTCCACATTCTGGGGTTTGATGTGAACAATAACGGAAGCTCCTGACTTCTAGCAATATGATTTTATACATTGTGCTGCTAACATATGATTGGCTGATTAGATATTCACTTAAAGGGCGGTTGAACAGGTATATGTAATAAAGTGGCCAGTGAGTGTATATAAGGCAACTTTGAGCAATAACCCAATAATAGGGTTTTGCCCTATTATTTCAGCAAAGATTAAAGTGCTTAAACATAAAGCATTCTTACCATTCTTTTGAATGCTATTTAGACATTTCAATATATATACTGTATTATATATTTTCAATTCCCTTTCCTACAAAGCTTTTTATTAGTAATACATATATTTAATACAGGATGCAAACTGTATTGAAGATTGTTGGAGGGTACAAGGAACAGGAAAAGCGTCTATCATCTGTGGAAGCTGAGGTAAATGAAAAACGCATAACATAGTGGTGTAGGGATGACCTGCTGCCAGCGCTTTGTCCCATATTGTTTGTGTGGTAATTCCGAGCTGAAACAGAAACAACCCTCTTCCTTCTAGGTGAAATACTGCTCTGATGTGCTGTCGTGGATGGCAGACTGTTTTGCTAAGAGCACACTGAGGTGTGACAGGGAGGTGCCCAGAGCCCCTGGTAAGTCCCCAGCTCTTCATGTGTGGCTCATGTTTCTGTCAGTCTTCCTTTGGGTATCATACAATCAAATCCTGTTACGCATATGGAACGGCTAGTTTAAAGGTGAATATGGTAACCTTCACAGGATATATGATTAAGTATTTTAAAATGTAAATTTGAGTGTGTGCAGATGTTACAGTTTTTACTCCGTGTTTGTGTTGTACAGGCACCTGGGGAAACAACCCCCGAGACCGGGGCCCAGAAGGGAATCCAGATAAAGGTGGCCAATTCAGGTCTGACACTAATAAGGAAATGCAGTACATCGATGAGTAACAGCATCTCACGCGTTATCGTCTTCTTGAATTCATATTAACCGCAACAAAAACACTCCACAGTGCCTCCAATTGTGCCTTTCATATGTAGGAAGCACAAGACTCAAGTGTGCTTGCAAGGTGGGGCGTGGATTTGTATTGCTTTGTCACCCCCTGCTGGTAATGACCTGTAACAAAAAGAGTGCACTCTATCCAATTTCTTTTTCTCTCTCTTTAAATCAGCCATAGGTATCATATTTCCAGTATAGGTATATCTTTCAGCTGAAACATTATAAGAATTTTGTTCATTGTTACTATTTTCATTGTGTTATTAATATTGATTCACTTGTTTATTCAACATGTCATTTTGTCTGTTTAAATATTTGATATTCATTAAAGAAATGAAGTTTAAAATCATACAATGTTTAAATTACTTTGGAATTATGGGATATTACATGAATATTGAAATAAATACTGCCAGGTAAAGCTTCCCCAAAGTATATGAATCTACAGGTGGTGGTGGCCTGACTCGATAGCCACCATGACCTAACATCTATAGGGCTCTGGAGTTGATTTCCACTCCCCGCTCTCTGTGACTGGTTTGTTCGCTGTATTCTCGGGAGTTTCCTGCTGCAGTCTAAAAAACGTGCAGTCAGGTGGATTGGCTTTTATATAGTGCATGTATTCTGGGATCGTTTGTGTGTGTCTGTATGTAATTTGCAACAGACTAGCACCGTGTTCAGGGTGCCCCAACCCTGTGCTTCCTGGAATAGTCTTCAGGGTCAGCATGGCCCTTGGCTCAATCAGCAAAGTTGGAAAAAATGTGGATCAGTTTCTCTACAGGGGGCAGATACCACAGTAAAGACTTTGGAACCTCATTGGTCATCAAGGGGCAAGAAAAGGAGAGGCAACAATTTACTCAAAATATAAGGAGATTTAAAATAACGTTTGTAATGTTTGCTGAGCAGAATGAAATGTTTACAACGGTATATAAAAACTGGCGAGACAAGAAATATACTGTGGCACCGACAAATACTCCAAACATCGAGCTTCTCTCAAAACGGGGGAACACAAAAGCTTTGCTTGGTGCTTTGATGATGATTCACCGAGGGTCAACAACCTCTTAGAGCCACCTAATTTTGGACCTGGGGTAGGAAAAAAAATACATATCAGACTCACCTCTCTCATACTGGTGTCACTGACTGTTACAGTTTAATCTCTGAGTTGAATTATACCATAACAGACAGGGTCACAATAACTGTCCATGGAGCAGTTTTCCTGGTCCATCTGAGTCTGCAGGTCAAGTGTCCTGGGCAGGCAGATCAGAAGTACACTGTTTAAGAGAAACACATGGTTCTTTCTCTCAGCAGGCTACCGATTCACTGCATCTTTTGATTCCTGCTGCTGCATTAGTTCCTGTTCCCAAAAGAGAGTAAAGATCTATCCTACCTTAATGTTTTTCTGTGACTTCCTGTGGGTACAGTGAAGCTTAAGATAGCTGTTCCTGATAGAAGGCATTCCAAAGGTCACATCCAGAACGAATTCAGGAAACCACTCAAACTAATGATATCAGAGGGTCTGCCGTATAGGCACAATCATAATGATCGCATCTATGTTTTTATAGCTAAACACAATTTCATGAATACAGAAAATTTACATTGTATACTATTTCAGTTTTTATTTTATTATTGGTTGATTTAATTATGATGATTTTAAACATCCGTATAAGATCTGAAATATATTTACACCTCAACAGAGCATTCTAAGGAACGCCATCTTTATTAAAAACAGTATTTATTCTTGTAACTAAAAATGTGTCTGTTCTTCTATTAAAATATGAACAGTCTAAAATCTAAAATTTGGTTATTATATTGGTCTTAGTAAGTAACTCTCATAAGTTGTGGGTACATCTGTAGTGTTTTATGTACAGAACATATAGGTACGTCGTTCAACGTACGGAGCCCCGGAAGGGACATTGGAAAAAAATCGGTGGTTGGAAAAAAAACCTGCACTTTTGCGAGATTCCGCAAGAGGGTCTGACTGCAGTACATGTACTTTCTGCCACAATGGGAAATGTATCAGTGGAATCACTTTCTGATTGCAAACTTGGTGCTAATTAAGCACTATATAGTACATTTTAAAGTTTCTAAATCCTTATTTATTTCAAGGAAGATCGCCGAGAGGCTAAGGTAGGGAGATCTGCCCGGCACACTTTCCAAAACACCGGGCACAAAATTCCGTATTACCTCATCGACATATTTATTCCATTACTCACAGATATTAAAATAATTAAACGAGGCGTAAGCTGTCAACAGAAGTTATAATTCCCCAGTCACACCCTCTCTACCAAAATCCAATAGCCGGTGCGCAGTAAAATCTACAGTGTCCAGCACCACGTGACGCATACACCCCCTTACCGTAAAATACTGCAAGTAAGTGCAACTTAAATGTGACTACAACAATGTTACGTTTTCAATACTAGATCAAGTGAATGGAACTGAATTCTCGCCTGTTCATATTCTAATTATTGACCTCATGCCTGTCGCTACGATGGCACTGAAGTTCAGACACTGGTACTTTATTTCCCCGTCATGTTATCCCAGGACAAAATTCATTATGCAACCATCATATCTCGATAACGTAGAATACGCAATTAAAAATGCTGATAAATAGACTACAACCTACAGATGGAGATCAAATAAATGACAATTGTATTCCATACTATTTAATGATTGTTTAAAATAATAAAAAATAGCTTTAGTTCAGTATCCCAGGGAAATTACTTTAATACGGTCACGACAAAGTGCATGTTTTTTTTCCAACCACCGATTTTTTTTTCCTACATGTCCCTTCCGGGGCTCCGTCCTCAAAGAGAAATAGCGTGAAAGAAGTCTTTACCTAACAACAATGGTCTCAACGAGAAGGGTGTATTATCGTTACACTACAATACCCATAATTCCCAGCACGTCGCCTCTCGTGTTTGCAGTCCGGAAGTGTCGTTTCCTTACCCGAAAGCAATGAGCGGTAAGAAAACAAAAGCAAGTACTTTAGAAACATGTAAGAATTATGTCAAATTGAGATAAACATGAAGCGTAAAGCGTGCAAGGCATCTTCTGCTACAAATGCATTTTACTTCATGTTTATTTTATTGCGTTATCTCGATACCTAACGATTAGCTGGTCGTGGCATTTGACGTAAATTTTGACGTACTGACCAATCGCTGCACCACAGTTAAAATACTACCTAACCACTTCAAAATTAATGACCCCGTGGTCAACATCAGCGGTCAGTCTGTTTCATTACAAACAAAAAACTTTGTATCAATAACAGGACACGACATATCTGGAATCTTAATTTGCTAGTCCTGTTTTAGCACTTAGGGACTTTTTGGTTTTGTTTTTTTTTATATAATCCTGTATTTCCTACAATTAAGTAAGCACCCCCCTTGTGGAATCTCTTTCCAAAAGTAAGCAGGAAGAAACTTCCATACAGACAACTGAAAACTATGTTTTAAGTGTTTGATAAGAAATCATCAGGCCCCTAAACTCATCATGTGTTCATTTCCTTTTTCTCCCTACGTAACTGGATCTTCTAAAAAGGCATCGTGATATACTCATGAGGCACTGAGTAGTGGATTTTCAAATATGACACACTTTGAGCCACTCAGCTGGACAGTTGTTGTCCTGACATGCCAGCACAAGGACAGTGTGCATGCCTTCCAAAAAGGTAAGCAGACCGCATGCTAGCAAATCTTAAAAACATTAACATTAATTGTGACTGTGTTAGTCTGAAATTCTGAACATAGTTCAGATGCATGGAATCATAAAGAATTTCTGTGACTGAGAACCCAATGAGATTAGCCTGGCTAATAAAAGCCATAGAATTATTGGCTATTTTCCTATGATCTAATGTGTTACTAAGCTTATAATAATTCATATTTTAGTTGATTGACAATTTAAAGAACGTGATTCTTTATAAATGTGTTTATCTTCCAGAGCTGGAGCTGCGGCAGCAGTGTGGTCAGCTGCCACAAGAGGCGCTGTTGCTCACGGTTTCAGACCCTCAGGAGCGCCTGGGAAGTGGGGGAGCAACCCTCAATGCCCTGCTTGTGGCTGCTGAGCACCTGAGCGCCAGGGCAGGATACACTGTAAGATGCCCCGGCGTCGTCGTACGGGGCCTGTGCGTGAGAGTGACGAACCACCGCTGTCATCGCGATACCATTTCTGCCGCGGTCTCACCTGAGGAACGCTTTTCCAGGTGGTGACTGCAGACGTGCTGGACGACGCCCACATCCTCATACTGCACACGGTGAGATGTTATACAGGAACTGGAAAAACGAGAGGCAGGGGAGGGACAAAAGTGGGGGAACAAACCGCGTAATTGACGGGCTTGTTTAATTGGACGGTGAAATAGCATCTTGTGGTGTACAGGGCCGGGATTTCTCCTGGGACAGCTGTGGCCGGGCGTTTAGCTGGCTGCCCGTGCAGGACCAAGCCAGAGTGGAGCAGCCCGTCTGCTGCTTGGACCTGCTGCTGGACTGTCTGACGACGCAGGTCAGAAGGGGGCGCTCTAGTGCACAGTGCCGTCACGGAAGAGCTGATACGCTGTGTGCTCACTGTACCTTTGGTCTTGTGGTAGTCAGAATTAACCTAAGCATGTATGACTCTATAATAAGTTTTTTTTATTCGGCAATCCAGCATAGCGCTCCAGCCAGAATCGGGTACAATGCGCAATGCACCCCGCACCCAGAAATCAACAGGTTAATATACTATAACGCGAATTCCCCTATATGGACTTTTAAGTCCTGATTGGTTACCAAACATCTGCAAACCAGGCTTCGAGCATACAACAAACATCATTCGCCACCTCTATTGGTCTACTTCAAGGATGTTCAGATTCCGATCCCCGTTAGGCCTCCTATGGGTCCCACACATAAGCCTGTCCATCCAGCCTAGGAAGGAGGGCAAAAACCCTAAGCGTTAGGGAAATTCCACCTCCAACCCACCAAAAGGTGCAGCCCCCCCTTCGGGGTCCATGGCTGGCATAAGATAGGAGGCACTGCATGTACTTATGCAGTTATTTATTGATTTAAATTTATTACTGTGTTTTTTTTGGGGAGGGGCTGTTGGGCTATGTGTCTGTATGTATGTACTGCATGTATGTACAGTATGTATGTACATGTGTGTATATATTTATGTATGTACCTATATAATGCTACACCCCATGGTGGACCATTGAAGTTCTGTCTTATGCTGAGGAGATGAAAGCTTCTTGTTCTGTTCTCCTTATCCCAGATCTGTCGCGGCTCTCCTCCAGGCGTGTGGGTGTGCAGCACGGATGCCATGCTGGACCTGCCCACCCCCCCTGGTGAGGTGTGGAGCTTGTGTCTCCTGACACCGCTGACCTGATGGATCAGGGCACAGAGTCCCTCTGACCCGCTCTCTCTCTCTCCCCTTCCTCAGCCATTTCATGGGAGGGGTTCTCCGGGGTTCGCGTGGTGTCTCTGCCCGGCAGCGTCTCCTACGCCACCAATCATGGGGTTTACCTCACAGACGGGCAGGTACACACGAATCGGCCATATTGGGTGGCAACACTTTAAACAGTATAATCGTCGAGGATCAGCACTGCAGCCTGTCTGCCTCTTCAGGGCCGAGTGCGTGACATCATCTACAGGGGCTCCGAGGACAGGATCCAGCAAGCCATGCAGACAGACGGCAAAGTCCCTTTGGTAAGTCCATAACTACTCTCATTCTCCATGAGGGTTATTGGAATAATAACCATTAGAAATGATAATAAATGCTGAATAGGCATCCTCCATCTATCAGCCTCCTCAGCCTTCGTGAGGTGTCCTCTGCCCACAGGTCTCTGGGCCAGTGTTCTTCTGCAGGCAGGCTTCAGAGCGTTTGCTCCA
>JAODKN010000008.1:209057-223733 GCA_026774425.1 Petrocephalus zakoni | reverse complement strand
CGTTCCAGCAAATGGAAATATGAGGATGGTAGCAGCACTGCAAGGCTCACCACACGTTCCAGCAAATGGAAATATGAAGAACACGTATGACTTCACTGGACGTACCACACTTGCGTGCGAGATGCACCAATTTTCAAAATCTTGCTTTAAAACGTTAGAAAAGTATTTGTTCTTGCGACAGCCGTCTAGCCAACCATCTCCATCGTATCACCACTGACCCTGCTCGTGGTCCCCTAGAGCCTATCCCATGCAGCACAAGGCATGGGGGGTGGGGTGTACACCCTGGATGGGTTCTGGTGCAACATGACGGTTTATGTGCATCAATCCATCCATCCATTTTCCATAACCGCTTTGTCCTATTCAGGGTCGCGGGGGGTCTAGAGTCTATCCTGGAGGTGACGGGTGCAAGGCGGGGAACAACCCTGGTTGGGAGCCAAACCAATCGCAGGGCACACTCGCACGCCATTCACACCATTCACACTCACACGCCATTCACACCATGCACACCTATGCCTAATGTGGTAGCTCCAGTTAACCTCAGCATGTTTTCTACCTTATGCTCAATATTTCATATGTAGAATCTTGTTGTGGATGAACAGCTGGTGAAAGTTAAAATACCATCAAGCAGTTTTGGTAGCACTGAGATTGGAAAAAGTCAATGGTGAGAAAGCTGTTTTTTGTGTATTTATCCCCTTGACTATTATCTCTAACTCCGAAATTCTGGACTGAGGATGTTTGTGCCGCAATCTGTACACTGTTTTGTTAGGAGGGGAGAAATGAAGTGTTGTCATTGTGTAAAGTGGCCTTGTTGTATGAGTGTCACAATGAGCTGCTGCCAGTTTGCACTGTTTGTAAGGTGCTCTGTTGTGCAGCACAGCAAATGTCACAAGGTGTGTCTTCATCACCCTGTCCTCCGAATGTTGCTTATTTCAAAACAGGCAGCACACCATCGCAAAGCTGACCATGCAGATTCAGAGGACTGAATTCGTGCTCATGTCTCAGTCCTGCTGGTCTCACGTTTGATGCATGTTACCCATTGCAGAATTAAGAAGGAAGACCATATTCAGCATCTTCTGCATCCATCCATTTGTTCATCCATCCGTTCATCCATCCATCAATCAATTTTCACCAGAAAATTACTTCTGTGAGCTAAAAGTGAATTTTAATGAGTGGAAACAATTCAATGTTAACCTAAAAACTGGAATGCATTTTTTCCACCTGCTGTTCTGAAATAAAAACAGCAGAGTAGCATTATTTTTAACGAATGTTTCAGAGTAAGAGTGTGTATTAGAGTCCGTTCTATTATAAATATTCACAAATTCTATTCTTGCGCCCTGTTTTCGAGGCTGTTATTGTGGATTTACCACTGAACCATGTGGGTTTGGTAAGGGGGGGGGGGTGAGGAAGGTTCTATAAATAGCTCAGCAGCTCTGCAGCCATTGACATCATTTAGGAAGAGAGATGGGAAAAATAAACAGAAAAGGGGAGGGGAGGCAAGATTTCGATTGTACATTTAAAAATCTCCAGCTAGTGACGCTTTTATTATGCTCACATAAGCTCCATCATAAGAAAGTACTAATTTGCTTTAGGCAAAAATGTACTAGCAGCAAGTGTGCAACACAAGTACAGTATCATTAAGTGCAATAAAATGCAATACAGTGTTGCTTAATTAGTGCTATTTTATAATTGAATTAATAGCTATTCAACTTTTCATTCCATACATTCTGTCACTGAACATGTCTAGACAAAGCATACAGTAAAGCCATTTATCAATGAGCAAAAATCTCAACAATCAGTGTTGAGCAAAAAAACTTGTCACCTGAATTCTCCGGGAGGTGCTCTCTATAGAGCTTGACAATAAGAATTCAATGCCGTTTATTGTAAAGATCTGAAGCTTGTAAAAAAGGAGACAGAAACAATTAGCTTCAGTGGAAAGAGTTACATGTTCTAGTAAATTCTAGTAATGTTAATATGCACTGGCCAAAGAAAACATTGAAATTGGACCAGAACAAATTGATAATAAGTGGAAGCTAAAAAGGGAGATCACTATATGCTCACATTTCTAAAAAAAAAAAATCTCAAATTTTCTACAAAAACATGTTTGCATACTTACATGATAATTTGTGTTTCATTTATCAAACATTTTATAGTTTGTATGCCTTATTCTCATGTATTAATCTTTTGGATATTAGGCTACACAAGATGCCCTGTAGAGCTGGATTCCTAACAAAACGTTTGTTGAGTCAGAACCCATGACTGGTAGCAGGATTTACACCAATGGTTTCAGTAAACGGTGCATACCAATCATGGGTTCTGACTCCAGTAAATGAATGAGTATAAATCTGGAAGAAGTGTAATGTGCTTTTTTAATACACCAAAATATCCAGTGTACTTTATTTTGGCATGGAGGGTAAGACTAGCATCACACTGCCAGGAGGTACATTTCTTATTCCTTCCTGAGTCTATGTGTGTGCAATTTGGATATTTTCGACGTACTTGAGTTTCCTTCGGATACTTAATGTAAAAGCTTAAGAAAACACATGTGATATCCACCTCTTTCCACCTCCCAAGATGGTGTTGAGGGTGTAGCTTTGCCGGCACGCTGTTCTGTTAACTTGCCGAAATGCACGAAGGGTTAAACAAGGAGCGATTTAAACATCTACTGCAGTCAGCTGGAACAGTATGCTATTTTTAGCTCTAGGGGTTGTGGGGGAAAAGGCAAGCCCAGTCGTGCATTCGACTTTTTATTCCACTATATTTTTATTTCCCCCTCCCACCACTTTTATGCTGCATATCCGAGTTCTCTATCCTGTCATTTTTTTCCTACCAGAAGGCCATCCATTCTTGTGGTTAGTACTTTGAAATGTTTTTATTACCAATTCCCCGTAGTCACCCATCTTCGACATGGTGTCCGTCTATTCTCCACTGTCCCGTTCTCCCTCCCTCCTTTCCCAGCTGAATTAATTTGCTACTATTTTTGAAACTCGGTGTTTCTAAGGGATACCTAATGACGCAGTGACGTCAATGCGGGTCAGTAGCACGCCGATGGAGGCGGCTGATGGCGGAGGCTGGAGCCTCGGGCTCGGAGTCGGAAAGCTCCGCTTTCAGAAGCCCGTGACCCAGTCATTCCAGCAATGTGCTTCATTTTTAAGGGGATGACAAGGACATGTGAAAGAAGCAGACGCTTCCAACCAGTACGCACGCCCTGTAGCACCATGCATTTCCACCCACCCTGCAGTTTGCAAACGCGGAAAGAGTAACCACATACACTTCACAATTCCAAATGTGTTTCACTCAAATAAGGCTTATTAGGTAAGTTGTTTATGCAGGTGTCAATATTCTGAGAAATTTCCTTCCTATCTCCCCTTCAGTTGCCGCCATTTAAGTGAAAATGCAATATAATCTACCCCTCACTGCCGAACCGACACATACTGCATTAAGCCTATCTTCGCCCAGACACGAGAGGATCTGTCTCTCCGGGTGTGTATTTTTGTTTGTTAGCCTATAACTTGAAACAAAGCAGTGCTTTGTACATGGAAACAAGGAAGAAAAACACATAAAACCTTAAACACGGTAGGTGCAGCCTTTTCTGTAAGTAGCCTACGGACGGTGACTTGATACGAGGAAAGTTTGATTTGTGGCAGTGCTATGCACAGTTAATGTGATCGTGCAGCGGTTTCTTCACTGAAATACGCGCCAGTTCTCCAATAAAAAATAGTTACCGTGGTTTATGATCTTTCTAGATCTATATATCGCGAGAATACTACATGTAAACAAATATTATTCGACTTAAAAGCTCAGAATAATACAAACGTGCCGACTTTATTATTGGAAAGCATGTGCATTTTCTACACAAATACTAGGAGGACCGTAGATGTAGAAGTGGACTTAACGGTGTAGCATTTAATATTCCACCTCGACATGCACGGAATGCCTGCCCAATGATGCGATGGTGTGCGTTCACGCGTCAAGGGTCCCACCTGGCTGTGCCAGACCTGCATATAGGAAACATAGTTGCACAGCCCCACAGACAACTTAGTTGCGAAATATGTACCGTTGATTTCAGTAGAATTGATTCGACTGAAGGGCCCAACTTGCCTGTCCTTGAGAAACCTGTTGCATAACCTAAAACGAATAAAACGGAAATAAAATAATATATTAGAACATAAAAACAATAAAGATGATTCTTTAATAGAATATACATTATGTACCACTACTATTACATTGTGTCATATGGATAACATGCTAAGTGTATATATGATGTATACTTATAATACCTTTAACATTGCTGTAACATGGCCAACATTATTATTATTATTAATAATAATAATAACAATGTTGTTCTTGTTGTGGTGGTACCATAGTATTATAATAAGTAACAAAAACGTGTGAAATACTTAAAATGGCCTGTAAATCAGGTGCAGGTAGCGCATGAATTTTATTTCTCACTCACCAAAAACCATGGGTCCACCTGTCGGAAAAGGGGCAGATGTAATAACAGAGCTATTAGCAGAAAGGACATAAGGATGGTTTGTTATGTAAAATGATCATATCCCTATTGACACAGTTTTACAAGATATATAAAGCATAAGAAAACACTCATTGTGTCTTTGAACCCTGATGCCATTTTCCTGTGATAACAAAACATAGTGCTTGGTATCATGATATATAACTGATGTTATAAACTATTAATGCCCATGTCAGTATTACTTAAATGTGAAAAAGCAACACTGGTGTTTTCAAATATCATGTACGACTGCGACAGTCATTTTTATACTGAGTGAATATGATGTATGCATTGTATTGTTTCAATAGATGACAGGCATGGCTTACACGTAGATGGCATGCTTTTTTAAAAATCGCCTTTAGGACACTTCATTGGCCTCATGACATAACATTTGTGTCACAGGTGGTTTCATACAGGTGGTATTTCTGTGTGTTTGACCCGTAATACATCTCTGGGATTGTTGACGTTGTTGTTTTATCAGTATTTAAATTATTCTGATTTAGATTAAATGATACATTATTCAGTTCATCTGATCCCAGTAATGTTTTTGTCATGCATTTTTGGTCATTTTAGTTTATTGTCATATTAATAGAAAGCACAGTGTTAGTCACACAGGTTGCTATTTGTACCAGTACATGATTATAGAGCTTTAGAACAGATTCTGTGCACAGTATTTGAATATGTAATTTATGCAATGCTAGACATAGTATTGATATGCTATATTACAATTGCTAATTTATTTTTTTAGCAGTGTTCAGCCAAATATCTTATACACAGTATTACACTTGTCCTTGTGTTTCAGTCAGCGCTTCAGCACCGAAAATAGCAGTGCAAGTTTCCTTTGCAGGCCTAGCACTGTTTGTTGGTCATGCTGAGTATAAGCAAGCTATTTATAACAATAAGTATTCTACTCAAACTCCCGTTAAGTCACAACTACATGCCCTTAACACTGGTGCCTTGTCACAAAGATCAGGCACAACGTCCAATAATAACAAAGACTTGTGTTAAAACTGTAACATAGGCAAATATTTTATGACTGTGTTAAGTTGAGTAACTGCTCAACCAATTGTTTTCAAATCATGATCTAACAACAGCATGTCTTTCTCTTATATTACCCTTTGCTGCTGCAGAAATATGGGTATCCATCACGTTATACTACAAGAAGATTCACATGACGACATTTTAGAGGCTTCTGCTATTGAATTCTATTGCAGTGATGTAGCTTTTCCTGCTTGTGCACGTGTGATCACGCACCTGGGTGTTACATGATATATTATCTCGTGGCGCAATATACAGTAGTGTGTGAGGGACAAATGGAGGATTCTTTTCCATATTATTTCTTTTAACGTTGGAGCACAGCCATTCATACAAAAATTAGTATTTTATATGATAAATTGAATTCGGCAATGTTTATTTTAAACATGACCTACTATGCATAATGATTTAGTAATGCATTACGGTGACAAATTGCAATGGAATGTGTTCAGATTTTTTAAATATAAGGGTTGTTTATTGTACTATTTTTGAACCTGTAAATATGAGTCTTATGGAAACTTCACATTGAAATTATTTATCCCGCTTATGACCGCAGACAAAGCCTTCAGGTACCACTGGGAATTACTTGCCCCACCACGCGCAAGGAGAAGGATACATTTTAATAAAGAGTTTATTTTAAGACGGGAAGACTAGTTTTTTTGAATGGAGAGCCCTGTTTTTTTCCAGAATGATACTCAGAATGACATTTGCATTAGCCCCTCTGAAAGCTCAATTTAAACTTGTAGTAGCGTATGCTCCAGGGGATTCACGTGTACACTATCAGGGCGTGTGGCGACACCGCGCGGCGAATTATCTATTGCAAGTTATGGAGAAGAAGACCTGTGATGGATAGCTAATGATAAAAGTGTCATTTTTAGAACATACATTTTAAGAAATTTTAAGAACAATAAAAGAAACAACGCAGATAGGATGCAAATATTTCGAAATGTTAAATTTAAACTCTAAAACAAAAGGTGCAATATTTATATTAATTGAAGCATACTATTGTTTTTTTTTACTTAGGCTGCTGCAGCACTGTTGCCCTATCAGTAGCATAAGTCTAGTATCAGGAGTTATGTGTGTACAGGTTGTTTCTCTGGATTCTGCAGCGCTGTACATGCAGAACGAATGTGCCTACGCGTTAACATCCAGTTGCTATGGACGCCCCCTCTTTTCTCAGAAATGTCTATTCGAAGAAAGCATTTGCCCCTGAGTGCATATCTTGCACTCAGAAAAGTAACACGATTGGACTTCAGTGCTTTGGTAGAAAGGAACACAGACCGGAAACATTTCACCAGACAGCACTGAATGGGCGGTGTTTCTGCTTTTTCTTGCACGTCGCGGTCACTCTAGTGAGAAATACTCCCAGTATTAAAAACCAAGTAATTATAAAGAAAGTAGTATTAGTTTCTATGGCGGCATGAGCGCTGCAGTGTGGTAGCGCCCTGAGAGCACGATTCCTTGGGTTGGCTAGTATTATGCGTGGGCATGGAGAGCATAGCGGAGACACGTTAAGAGCTTCCATTTTCATTTTCGTTTGTGGAGCTGATAGTACTTGCGTGAGAAATATTCGGAATACAGAGACACCCAGTCTTTCCTCGTGCTTTTTAAACTGTTTTATGAATAAGTTCGACAGAGAAAGAGTCACAGAGAGCTTAAAGGGAAACAAATGAATAGCTACATAAGCCAACATCCCTAATAAACAGAATATAACACCATGCATATAGTCTCACTGCCTTCTATTACAAACGCACTGTTTTCTTATATCTCACCTGTAATATTTTGGAGCACAATTCATAACAGCCCGACAGGCATTAGATCCAGTGGAGACGGATTTAATAAGAAGCTATAGGCTGTAAAGTGGGAGACTCTTAACGTGACGTCAGTGCCTTGTAACTGACGCAGCCATCATATTTTCCTCAGCAGTAAGCTGTAATGATTATATTCTACTGAGTGTTCTGCGGCTAAATAACTTAAATTATGCAGTACCTAGTAATGTGGTAGTAGAAATAGCTTTTCCCTTATTCAGAAACGTTTACATATTACACAGAAATGTGTATGTCATGGACATGCAACCGAGCAGTTCGTCATGCAATTTCCCCATAAAATCAAGCATTTGAATATATGACATACCTGGCCTTTCACATAATGCCAGACACATGGTGATATTCATAAGGTGAACTAATGTACCTTTTAGTTTTTAATATGTGCGTTTCCAGGGGGTGAAGGGTGTGGAAGAGGTTCGGCGGTTAAAAAAAACACTGCAATAATGCAACAATGAGATGTCCGAACTCTCGTGCAGAGTTTAAGATGCAGTATGAAATTACATTTCAAACACTCTATCTGAGATTCCAGGGAGATGCATTTCTGAGTGTGGTTCTCCTGCTTACTAAAAATAGCACCAGCGTTTGATCGTGGTCCAGAAATAGACAGAGGGTATCACTTGCATAAAACGCCGCTCTACTCTGCGAAAACTTGCATCTCTCTCTCTATATATATACATTTACAATTGAATTTCATTGAATATACTTCTGTTTCCCCGCAACAGTGAGGATTCCTAAACTGGTAAGTGGTGCATGCACGTGCAAATTCAGAATTGGTGTGCAATGATATGTGCATGTTTTCGTGTTTGCTTTTTTGCCTATGTTTCTCTTCTGTATGTCATATATATTTATATATGTGTGTTTATATATATATATATATATATATATATATATATATATATCTCAGATGTGTGACAAAGGAGCTGTGGGAGATGATACGTCCGTTCTATCTACTCTGTACACCACGAGCGACAGCAAACTCCTTTGTCCGTGGGCGCTGTTGAGTCTCTTCGTTGTATCCGTTTCGCTCGAATGTAAGGCTTGTGAATGGAAATCCCTTCAGAAGTGCGCTCGTCCCTTTTAACCTCACACAAGAGCGAGGGGGGACATAAACATCCATTTCTGGAAGACACTGAGAAAGAGAAATGCGACTCATGGAGGGGATGCGAGCTTTAAACAAAGCAGCGAATGAATGGGGAAACCCGGGAACTGTCCAGCAGTCGTGGTTCTGAAAATATATGGAACCGTTCATTGGGAAGTGCCAAGGGGCGCCGCGTAGCTGCAACAAAATCGCAAGCGATTGGAAACTATCAAATTATATTGCTTTTAAATAAGAATGCATGCACTTCAAACAGGCGTCACGAGAGGAGCTGTCCGCGAAGCCGGTACTGGAAGGTCCCAGTTAATATCAGCTGAAAACATCTGCAAACAAAAACGAAACACGACAAAATTTTACTGATCCTGAAGATCGGTGAACAATTCCACCCGGCGACCTTTGAGCACAGTTGTACATGTTGTGGGCTACGGATTACTGCCACCTCTGGGCTTAGAAATTGACTGATTTATTTTGATTTTCTTCATGCCAATTAAAATAACAGGTAATTTGTTCAGAGCAAATGTAAGTTCTTTGTATTGTTTTATACGTTACATTTTCCACGTGACATTTTATTTCTGCAGAGAATTTCTCAAATATCAATGTTCTCTTTGAGAGATATCATTGCTATTATAGTTATCCCGGTAGTGTTTTTATATATAGAAATCGGCCCAAGAGTTATTGTTCACGTACAGACCCAAGGTCCACTGATAATGTAAAGCTATCGTCATGGATGGATGGATGGGTAAATGATAGATCATCTCCATGGGGTACCATTTCCTTAAAGTAACATCTATATATAAGGGAGGCCATTCCGAATGTGTCACCTTAACGTGATGGATGGAGGACGTGACGGTCAAGTTTCAAATATATGAATTACTCTGCTCCGACAATTCCATAGTAACTTTGCAAAGAAGTGGGAGGATAGATTTGTAACCGAACAGACTTTAAACAATGTTTAGAGAGCCTATCCTAATAACTCCCTGGCGTAATCTACAAATAGCTTCGATGAGCAATCGTTGCATGAATGAAAACATCGATTCACACAAATATTGTAATAGATTCACATTTATTTACTTCTGCTGTGATCTAAATCATCTAACCTCATGATTATCAATCACGGCGCCTGTCTTTAATACATTTGTATTTGCACTTACAGTACGTGTCAGAAAATAACTATGTCTGTCATATAAATGTATATGCGAATACGTTTTGACGAGAAAACACATACGTCACTTGTGATAGACCGTTTTCCATTCTTTGCCAAACGCTTAATCCAGATAGTGGCAGGATTCACTGAAATAATGTAATTCTGGCGGTGTAATTTTAGTGGAAACAACACGGATTCTGGAGTCGTGACTGCTAAAATGAGTAATGCGTGTTGGCTGCGTCAGGAGAGGCAGTCACTATGCTCTGGAGACAGAGGGGGAGAATCGTGACTGACTGGAGACGTCCACAAACGAAAGGACCACCCAAACAAATGCACATTATATGGGCTGGATTTTTAGACTTAGCTGTTGTTTTTCTATCGATTCCCTTTTTCACTTTTCGCTGCCCTTGCTTTAAGGTGTGACATGGGAGAATAATTTAGGAAATCTAGCAGGCGTTGGCTTGGGTTGAATTAAAAAAGGGTAGCAAGAAAGACAGACAGACAAGTATAAAGAGGGCGTGGGGCGATCCAGATATAGATCGTGACCGTCCCACCCACTCAGCAGAGTAACCTGCACACAGTTCCATTAGATGGGATGTCAGAGCTTTGTGTTTTCTTACACACACATTGAACTATAGAGGCAGAGGCGAAACAGACAGCAATGGTAAGTGGATTATACATTATAATAACGCTATTTTGGACCAAATTTGACCCATTGAAGAGTTTGCTTGTTTGCAAGGTAGTAACTCTTGGAGGAACAGGAGAAAGCTGTGATCCGTGCAGGACTGGATCGTTATTTAGATCGTTACATATATTTTTTTTTTAGTTTTAATAAACTTTAACATTATCCAGATGTTTATAATGGGCATGTCTTTGGATTATGCTTATACGTCATTAGAGGGCAACATGTAACATTACTGTGTTTAAATATTTTGTAATTTGGTTTTACCTTATAGTGAACTGTTCACTTCCGTTATGCATTTTTACCTTTTGTAAAGCTGTTGTCATTTTCCGGCACATAGTGAACTTGCAGGAAGTTGCTTGATGGACTAATTTGAGCAGGGATAGACAAGACTGCCCTTACAGTGTTATGGTTTTGTGCTACTTTAATACTAGTACATGCAGTGTTGAGCACTCTTCATGAAAAGCAACCTTAATTCTCAACAATAAACATAGATAGATGTATATCAATATCATGCTTAACATGATATTGCTGAGAAAAAAAGTAATAATAAATATTACGGAAATACACCATGCTATTATATACTCAAATTCTATATAGTATATTAACATATTTAATGTATTTTTCTAACAGCGTGATACAATTTAGTTTCTCTCTCTCTCTTTTATTTCAAAAAGGGGGGTCCCTCTGTGAGAAGAGCACCGATTGGTGAATGACGATTTTCTACTTGGTCCAATGACATTGCTTGCTTCTCCCTATTTATTGCAAGCAGAGGGCAGACCGTTTTCTCCCAGTGCAGAGCTAACGACAGGCAGCGGCAGCCTAGGGTTATCGTAGCTGACGTTATGACCGAGAGAATGGCATAATAGCATCTTGTCTTTTACTCAAGGAATACAATAATGGCAGCTACCATATTTCATTGAATATATTCATCTCCGAATACAGTAAATGAGGGAGAGAAACAGAAATGGAAATGCAGAAGGACGAGGACAATAAGAAACATGGAGAGAGGATGAGGGAGAGAGAGTCAAATAAAACTAACATTAGTAAATATAAAAAACACGATCAAATTAGACGAAGATTTTTGGGGGGATGGGTGGTGGATATAGGGGTTGGTTTTTAGAAATACTCGTATTGTCTTGTAGATTAAGTTGGAGGTATACTTAAGGCTCCAATAGGCGGCTTTGGCGCCTCTGCGTCTTCCCGATGGCTTGAGTACGTTTGGCAGACAAGAGGACACCCGATGGCTTTTTGAAGTTTCATTGTTATTTTATGGACTCGACTGCACGTGGACTTTGAAATGTCCTTCACGAATCTTTTTGCGGTCTGGGCTTGCTGTTCATAATTAACAATCTAGGAAGCCCTTACCCCAAAAAGCATTTGCGGAGGGCGCATTCGTCAAATCCACTCTAAGTGTAACAGAAGAATCTCTGGCCGCGCTCATTTGTTCGACGTCCTTATTATTATTGAACAATTATTACTGTTGCTCCTGTTGATGTTGTTATGTAGCAGTTCTGATTTTATTTCATCAGTTGTTATGATTATCATAGTATTTTAATATTTTTAAATTGATTACCTGTGTTTTGTTCTAAAATAATGAGTAAAAAGTATCCTATCTTGTTTCCTCCCCTGTGTAGTTCTGTCATAGCATTAATGACTTTTTTTTCAGAGGTGTATTTATAATCAATCAGTGGACTTGCGCTCATTATCACGGGCACTGTGTAAATGTGCGTCCGCACAAACCGCGCTGGCTTCCTTGCATCTTCAGGTATAAGCACGCAACATTCCACAGGTTTGATCGGCCACATTTGGGTGTAGACAAAACTTGACATGTGCACACCTGGCCTGCATTAACTGATGCGAATTCCGGTATTCTCCCCAAAGCTCTACTATAGTACCTGCACACGTCCTGCACACAGTTCCCTGTAACATCCTAAACCAAGAAACAGAAAGGTTTGACAAGATTACACGTACTGCAACAGAATCCTTATTCACGTATAAGTGTATAGCTATTTAATAATAACAGTAATTGCAAAGGGGAACATATTAGCCATTATTAATTAGTAAAGAACGGGTACTAGAGGTCACCCGACGTACATGCAAGTGGAACATTATTTCATACTCCACGAGCAACAGTACACACCACCTTTATTTCGAGCTTCTGTTTCTCCTTCATACTGACAGTTGACTCTTGTCTTTTTTCTATGCCCGGTGCCACAAAGGAGAATAAGAAGACTTGAAAACTGCTTTAAGTAAAACTTTTAACAGAGTTGCATTCTCAGTCGAAATTAACAAAGCTCAAGCAAATTCATAAAAAGGGTTGAAACAGCTACCAGTAATGTTACATTTCTAAGTATGCGCTGTCTTTAAGTTGATGTCACAGAGAGTAACTGCAAAATTTCTGATATTCTGTATATTCTGGTAGTGATGTAACGCACGTGCCGACTGTTGTCGGGTCGTATTCACTGACATAAGGCATCCTGGAATGAAATAAATGTACACTGATTAAAAGCATAGATTTTAATGAACTTGTTTTTTTTATTATTAAAAAGAAATAAAAAATAATTTTGAAAGCGACTAACTATACATTTATAACTGTTTATTGTTGTAAAATATCTGATGTATTTCATTTAGGCTCTCAGATTACCTATTAAGCTTCGAAGCAATACCAACTGATTCAGAACGGAGAGAAACGGTAAAGAACTTTACAATTATACAGATACAGTTAGGCGAAATGCAGCTGATATGCTCTCCCTGAAACACACTCTGCTGTTTTCTTTACTTTCGACCTGGGACTGAACTTATAAGTGTGGCGCACATTTAAAAAGAGAACCCGGACTAAAAACAGAAATGAAGGTCATATGTGATGGAAGAAACTGTACAGCAACAGCGTCCAGTTGTTTTGCAGACCACTATGCACATCCGCAAAGACATTGTATAATTAAATGGCCATTAAAATCAACGCTGAAGAACTTCTGCACGATGTCTGTGTAAACAGCGCTTTGGGTAGACTACAGGTTTGTTGATAGTATCCCACGCAGGCTCCCCTACATTAAATTATGGCAACCAAGTTAGGAACAACACGGTTCAACACATAATAAGAAATGATCAATAAAGTAATCTACAGAGAATCCGAATACATCTATAGCATTTAATTACAAGTTGATCTGTCTTTCCCCACACGTCAATAAAAATACGATGTGTTTAACATGCATTCCTTCATCTTTAGTACTATTACGTTCATTGTCCCATCTCCGGCTACAACAATAGGCATATATGAAATAACTGTTCCATGATGTGTATCTATGTATATGTACATACGAGAGAGCGATCATGATGACGACAACAATCGACATATCAATACATTTGCAATGCAAATTGCGTCTCCTGAGAAGTGCGCTCGCAGCAAAGGCATTCACAACCTCTCCAAAGTTGCTTAACGTGGGCTAGTTAGGCTGTATTCATTTTTAAATTAGCCAAAGTCAAATGTTTTATTTAAAATATAATTTATGATTTATTTAAATATAGTTAAAATGGAAACTAAATAGTCCACATTTTAAAGCACAGCATCCTTTACATTTTATTATTATTTAGTTTTTTTGTGTGTTTAGGTTTTATCGTTAAATTAGGAGGGGGTCCTGAATTGCTTAAAGTGAAAAATAATCGGAGACTTTATTAATGTACTTTAAGTCTTTAATGCATCTTTTTACATTAGATAAGCCATTCACTCCATTACAGTTCACCCAATTCAGTAAGAACTTTGGAAGTTATGCGTCAGATAGTTTGTAAACCACTTTTATATAAGCAACAGTTTTGCTAGGTTTACCTTTCATAGACAAAATATTGGGTTAAGTGTCCCTGGTGTTGTTTTACGAAAATAAATAAATAAACAAAAAAATAAATAAGGCGATTGACGGTCGTTAAAAATTAGTCGATATTGAAAATATGGAAAGTGTTACAATTAAACTGAACAAAAAAAAATCTAAAAAAAAAAAGTACACACTTTTACATACAATACACCCAATTTAGTGCAGACAATTCAATTGAAGACGATACGTCGTAGTTTCCCTTTTTATGAGCTCCGGACTTTTGCCTTTTGCAACTATAGGACGAAAACATGACATTTTCCAATACAGCCCCCGCCAAACACACACCTGCGAACACATAAACACACGCACACAAACAATAAACTAATATAATCAAAATGGTTCAAAAAAGTTTACGACAGGTGTCCATTCTGTTAACAAAGGTTTATACTTAAAATCAATCTTTAAGTCCATCTAAGCGATTTAAATATTAGGTCGGCTGTTGCACTTAATGTACTGGAAATGCTTTATACATGATACACACAGTATAGATATTTAAAGGCTACGTTAACTAAACGGT
>JAODKN010000008.1:169844-180291 GCA_026774425.1 Petrocephalus zakoni | reverse complement strand
CTCTCGTGGGCTATAGAGGAAGATGAGCAGTAGTCAGTCAGACTGAATATAATGCTTTACTTGAGGTGTGCATTTCTCTGAATTTCAGTTGCAGTTCATGGGTTAGGGTTAGGGTTATGAACCTGCAGAGGTTTTCAGTTTTCAGACTTGGGTTTCTCGATAAAGCGAGTATGCACGCAGTGCACTTGCATGTTTTAATCCTCTAAATTATATGGCTGTCATAAATATAGCAGCTACAAATACTCTATACACTTAAACAGAGAACAATTTGCTTTGCTGATTTGCACCAGAGATGTATTTACTATAGGTAATACAACTCTAGCGTATGGAACTTGTTTGCCTTTAGTTATGGGCTGCACTGTTGTTTGTAGGTGGAGGTTAATGTACTGTGCGAAATAGTGTAAATCAGTGAAACGTGGTGGTGGATGATTCCTAAATCCACTACAAAGGGCTTTTTTTTAAATACAGGAGAACCTTCACACGCAGGATCTCAAGTGTCCAGCAAATGGGGGGAAGCTGCTGGGGACTGCTGATTATAGATATGTCTGTCTTTTGAGAAACTTCTATGTGTCTGCCATGATACTGCACAGTACCTTCTTTGTCCCTACTAACATTTTATCCTTATTCACTTATTATGATTAATCTTTCCGTTGTTGTATTAGTGTAGATCCAAGCTAGGGATAGATTGTAATGGTTGGATGGGTTTTTAGGGTGAGGATGGGCAGGGGAAGATGCTTAGCTACTGTAATGTGTCGGTACCATCCTCCGGGATGGCTGCTTGAGTGCAGTATACCATACATTTATGATTAGCAGAAGTTGTTGGTTATGCATGGGGAAATTCTAATAACAAACTGCAGTTATTCTTCAGTGATTCCACAAAAAGCATCATAATTCTGTTCCAATGAATCACATGTCGTTGTATTTCTAAGTTAATAATGTGTGTTTTTTGATACCTTTGAGGTCTTACAGCCATGTTTCCCCTCTCTGATTGTTTCATTTCCTTACTCTGGGCCTGTGTTTCTTTTTTCTGTCTCAGGACAGTGGTGAAATCCAAAAAAAAAAATACTGAAAATAAACTAAAAATAATCATTTACACCTTCATATTGGTCTTTGCATACTCAGGGACACTTTCTTTTGTACATCTAGTACCAGGTAGGACTTCATTTTGCTACAGAGCAGCCTGAATACTGCAAGGCATAAGGTCATGGACTCGGGTCCTTATGCGGTTAGGTCCTTAATGAGCCTGGCCATTTTACTCTGACCACCTTCTATGACAAGATGCTCCCATCTGGAGAGCTGTTGCTGACTAGCTCTTTGTTTATCACATTGCCCTGTGTGAAAATCCCAGGATGGTAGCTGGGAGAACCACATTCGGCATTATGACATGTTAAAAAATGTTTGGATCACACCTGTTGCCCATTCTGGAGCTTGTCAAAGAATCACTGAACCTCTTGACCCTGGGTGCTGGCCTTGTGCATTGATGCATTGAATTGCAGCCACAAACGGGCTGTTGGCATCAGCAAGCAGTTTTACCTAATAAAGTGGCCGTTAAGTCGATGCGACTGACATTCCTTCTGTAGGTGAAGAGGCAGAGGTCACCATGAAGAGCACTCATGCAGATTTTTGTTTACCAGCTGGTAAGTGATACAAGCTGCACAAAATCATTCAATCAGTCACCAAAAGCAATGTGAGCACTAATGCACAGTCAAACTAAAATGAGGCACTTGCATATGAAAGGCAGGATTGTCCTGATGGTACGTCCTGGCACACGGTCTTTGCCATGTCTGAAGCGGAATTGATTTCCAAACTAGATCTCACTGTAACTTACCTTCCCCTGCATGCTCTTCTTCCTCTTCGAGGATGGTGACCAAGAACATTGCCAATTGAATCAAGAGGAATTAACCTTTTACAGTGTTTTCATTAACAGAATGACACTCTGCTGCAAATCCCTGCTGTGAGAATGTCAGACTATTTCTGATTTTCCTCAAGACCATGGGAATAGACATTTACTTAGATCCATGTACATTCCCAAGTTCAGTAAATCAAAAGTTACACCTGTTCTTGCTTGTTCCATTGCTATCCCAAACAACACCATAACATACACAGGAGAAGGGTCTTGTTTTTTTGTAGTAGGCTATGGACATAAATCTAACTTAATCATACAGTATGCAGCTGTCAGGGCACCAGCTTTGATATTAGCTGTACATTTCTAATTAGTATTCTTTTTCTAATTCCTACTCAGTACAGTGCTGTATGCTTATTAGCATTCTGTAAAAACTTGTCTTGAAATTAGTAAAGCAACACTTCTTTATTCTTCATAAACAAGAAAATATACCATCTTCATGATTACTAATGTTCTACAGTCTTCTTAAGGGCATGCAGAGATCCATCATGTTAGCTGGGTCTTAAATGTAGGTTTGGCTCCAATTAATAGAGAGGCATCAGCTCTGAGCACTTGCTAACACATACTGAGTGTTTGTTGTATACCAGAACAGTGGAGTTATATCCTATATTCTCTCCCCACTCCCTTCCTCCTTTGCTCTGCATTGTCACTTTACATGGTCTTCCACTTTGCAATAATACCTTTTACAGCTAACTGTGGAAAATCTAGCAGGGAAGAAATTTCCTGAACTGATTCATTGCTAAGGTGGCATCCTGTGACAGTACCATGCTTGAATTCACTGACCTCTTCAGAATGACCCATTCTTTCAGAAATTAAAAGAAGTTAGAAGAAACCTGACTGCATGGCTATGTGCTTGATTCTATACACCCATGGCAATGGGTCTGAATAAAACACCTGAATGAGAATGAGAGGTGTTCCAACGCTCTTGTCTATATACTGTATATGGTACATATCCCAGGATGGCGTAACGTCCATTCCAGGGTATACCTGATCCTTGTGCCCTGTTCTGCTCAGGATAAGCTTCAGGGCCCCCAAGACTAAACATTTGTAAGATTTGTAAGAACGGATCTTAAATATAATGGATCACAAAATACAAAGGTGCGAGTCTACGCTTTGGCAGCTAAATCATTGCAATCAGACCCTGTCTGGCATATGCCTCCATCAGAAATGTCGAATTGCATTTCGAATACACACGACTGTTTAATTCAGAGGGTTCTGGTCAGCTTCAGACCTACTGTGTTCATTTTGCTGATTACGTTTTGCTCTTTGCAAGCTGGGTTCACAATTTCCTCGTTTTCCGTTATAACTGCACACTTTAAAAATAAAGGTCCAGTTTCTATAAAGTGCCAGGGGTGCCCAATATCGACCAGTAGATCGAGAAGGTAATGCGGGTAGATGGCGCAACATTCAGAAAACCTGTATTAGACATTAGCCAATCATCTCCCCTTCCTTTGGCAGTCGCCACTTGATTGGCCAGTCTGCTGTTGCATTAGGTTACCATAACATCTACTTAGGTCCCTTCTCTTCTAACGTATGGTGAGGATCCCAAGGGTCACGCGAATGTATTGTGAGCTAATGCAAAACATGACCCAGGTAGCCTTCCAACTTATATCTACTAAAATAGGGATATAAAACATGAGTGGGGGAGCCGGACCAAGTAAGGAACCATAAATGTATTGGATTGTATTGTGCTGTAAGGGTCCAGGGAGTGATGCAAGGCTCGGTTACATGTACTGTATCCTCAGTGTATATATGTAAGTAAAAAAAAAAAAAAAACATTTAGCATTTTCAAGGTAGGTAGATAATTTTGACCTGGTCATTTTAAAAGTAGCTCGCAAGCTGGTGGATCGTTTGTCATCCATGCGGACACTACATCGCTTCGTTTTCTAAAAATGTGTCCTTTGTTATCCTGAAGCACTACATCTGATTTATCCTCACTGTGGTTGTCTATAAACCAGCATGAGATGATTTTGCACTGGAGTGTTGCAGAGGCAGTGATGGACATATGTGGCGGCACCCAGCTGCTTTTGAAAACATCAGTAACATATTTACTTTGGTAGTTCTTCTAGAAATGTAACAGCACGCTTAGCAGTGCCTGATTCTACACCTGCTTTCTAGATGGGGCTCTATAAACAATCCGAATAAACCACAGAAATATTAACGTGCTTCCATACAATAGTCCTAAGACTTGAAGACATCAGCTGGACTTACTCGTCTGGACATATGTTTATAAGGAAAACAGAAATATGTATTTATATATTATTATTATTATTATTATTATTATTATTTTGTATACTCAGACCACAATTATTATTAGAATCAATTATAATCCACTCATCCTATACTGGTAATAAAACCTAATGTTCAAAAACCCTTTGTGACCACGATTCTATATTTATGCCAAAATTGAAATTCAGAAAAAAAAAGAAAAAAAATGTATTGCATCTTTGCATACTTCTTCGTGTTACTGTTCACTAATAGCCAGTTGTGTGTGATTGGTTTAGTGTTGAGAGATGGCAGAGGATGACAATCAGTTAAAGAGCAGTTTCACAATGACATAGAACTAGCATTTATAGCCCTTGATTCTATTCTATAACTGCTTGTAGTAGTAACCTTTTTCCACGTGACTGAAACAGACCTGTCTGGTAGGCATGCATACGATAGTTGAAAGGCCCTCAGGGGGCTTCCAAGGGAGATTTCAAAGGCTACAGAGCAGGGAGTCATGTAAGGGCCAAAGCCCCCACCTGACTTACCTGCCAGGTGCTGCCTTTTATTCTGGTTTTGATGAGATACTGAGTTGCAGTCACTTTAATAGTGACCGCTGTCCATGAATTAGAGAGTATGCAGATGGGTAAGCCAAGAAATGGGGCACTGGGGGGGGGGTGGTTGGCCAATCACAGCACCTCCTGCCACTGGCTTGCACTGCACATTGTTTTCATTTCCTTAGTGCATTCAGAGATATGTGAATCTGATATAATACATTTCAAACACAATTTGGTGAAGAATGTGACCCAGAAGTATGAGCTCGTCAGTAAAAATATCTGTAAGATTTTACCCTGGGTGGGACAGTGAAAGCCATAGGGCTGGGAGGAAGACACAGGGATTTTATTTTAGTTGGGGGTGGGGACGGCTGTCACAAAAGTAGCAAGAGGAGATTATTTAAACCGATGCATGAACATGAGGCAGAATGATCCAATAGCTGTCATCTGTCAGGATGTGGACATACATGCCATTGGGGAGGAAAACACTGTGGGCCCCGAGGATTCAGCGGGAAAAGTCAAATATTTTCAGTCCCTCATACTACGTTATAAACCTCTCTCCCCCCAACATCCAGGCATTATGCAGATAGAATGCACAGGCTTTATTGTGTTTGCTAACTTGAGATACAAATAAAGATAATCTGGGATTTCACATCATAATTAATTTAAAACCTGTGAGACACCTGCCCCTGCAGGGCAAAAGAGGCGTCTCCCTGCTCTCTTCGTAGAAGGGATTCGGAGCATTGTGGATGCTGTTCATGGACTCATGGGGGTGCTGCTGTAACATTTTTCCGAAGTCGTGCAACAGAAACACGGATAAAAGAAAAAAATCATTGGCTTTCACAGCTATTCCGACAGGTAAATTGTGTCGTTGGTGCGGCGAGATAGAGTCAGAGTCGGAGGGGAGCTGAAATGCTGCTGTCGTTCACGATAAAAATGTAAGCAGTCCAACACAAGCACAGATATGAAATGGCAAAACTCCAGCACTGTCTCATGATTGGCCTTGCTGCATGAAACTCCACAGGGCCGAAAATCCCTTCAATTAAGCCGTCGCAAGCAGAGTGATCTAGAGTTGTGCCTTGCAGCAGGTTATTTTCCTTGATAGAGGACAGTACATTTATTTTGCATAGGTTGTGCCTGTGTAAGTTGGTTTGTGGATTTCCCACTACAGCTAAAAGGCGGTCTTTTAACATATTTATTTATTCATAATTTATTTCGCCTTCTTCCTTCCATCCAGCTATATTTGGTTGCCAATCATCCAGTCAAAGTCACGGTGCTGTGGAGCCCGTCTCTGTAATTACGGGCTGTGAGGCAGAGTACACTCTGGCCAGAATGTTTTACTGTCACTTTACAAGAACTAGCAAAAGAAGCAATGCTTTATGCGGTGCTTGCAGCGGCAGGCTGATTTAAAATACTGAGTGATTAAAGGGCTGAATCCCCCTCCACATCCTCTGCTTTACCAAAAGCATGTTCATCCTGCATCCTGGCTCGCTAAAGCCAAAGGCAAGACGTAGGTGTTAAGAGAGGCTCCCCTCTTCAAAGGCACATGCTGAACTGGCCTACTTGGAATGCTAACTTGAGGATGCTTTCTGCATTATGACATGTTCTTTGACACTGTGTGGACAGTGTAAAAGCCAGTGCTGGCTTTTTCCTCTTTTCTGCTGATAGTATTCTCTGCTGTCTTGCTGGCTATGTAACCTCACTGATGCATATTGACAATTAGGCCTGCTCTGCCTCTTTCAGTACTTCCCCGCCTCTCATTATTTTGTGTACCTTACGAAGCTCTCGGATCTGAGCTTATGTTAATACATTTTATTATCCATTCTGTATTTTTGCCTCGCAAATTCCTTTATTAACTCAAACCTTGGACCTATCTTTTATTAATTGAGCAGGGCAAAACGAATAAAGAATCTCTCAGTTCCAGTGGTTATTTCCTCACTAAATCTAATGATAGTGTGGAGAAAATTATTCATCTGGAATACAGTTGCTAAGGGAAGTTCACTGAGTCACCAGTTCACCTACAGAGCTTGTTTTTGAATCATGGCGTGAAAGTAGAGTATTCTGAGAAAACATTCAAACCTTGCTCTGTCAGAGCTGGTGCCAGATGCAAACCCACAGCCCCAGAGCTGTGACGCAGCAACCCAGCCATTTTGGCAGCCTTTCTCCTGCTGGAGAACCTGCCTCAAATATATTTATATATACTTGAACTATTCACCCGGCCTCACAGTTACTACATTCGTCCTGGACCAGCACAACTATAAACAATTTCATCAAACTGCAGCTGTCACACTGGGTTTGGGTTTCTCAAGCGCCACGAGTCTGGAGTGTCTTGCAGGCACGCGTTGTGTAGCATCACATAATGGACAACCTTTCATCATGGGCAATGTTTTACATGCCGGAGACAAACACACTGCTTTGCAGTTACTATGGTTTCCATGGGAGATTGAGGAGAAAAGCCACATGATGTGAACATTCCTCAGTTTTCTATGTCCTAAGCCACGTCTATAATTATGGCTTCTCTTAAAAAGAAAGAGCCCTCTGTGTAGAAAAAAAATATATAATTTATCACTGAATTTCTTGTATTGATCATTGTAATAACTTAATTTTAAGATAACTTTTGGTGGATCCCAATTGATTAGGTAATTGTCAAGAGTTCATGATTTCATTTCAAGGAAGAGGGTTTCTTTTGTTTCATTGTATTCAGCTTTATACATGAGAAGACATATATAACTGTAAGCTTTGCAAGACAAAGAATAAAAGCTTCTGATAAACAACCGAAAGGTGATAATATTATAATTATCAGTCTGAGGACAGAGGGAAATTGAGAGTGAATTAAGGGGAAATGTAGATATAGTTACAAATGATGACAATATCCATGTATGTGAGTGAATTCAAGCAAGAATTTAAAGTTGCCATAGAAACTATGACCTGCTCAATAAAAGCTAAGTGTCATTTCTCCTTTCTCATATTCTAACTTGTTGTAAGGGTATGCTTTGGGTACAGAACTACCCAAGTTACAGCTTTTCTCCTGGTAGTTTCAAGCAGCTGAAGATTCTTGTTCCTTAGGATCACAGAGGACTTCCATGGGATTTCATTATTTGGGCAGAAGAATAGTTTTCTACAATTTCATAGTAGAAGAACATAGTGAAACAAGGATGTTGCAGGTTTTCATCCTGAGGTTTCATGATCAGCCAGTGCTGGACTGGAAAAGTTGCTCATGAGACGGCAAACTGTAACTGCGTACTGTCTTTCCTGGTGGGATAAATGGAACAGAGGGAGAGATTAAGTTGGAGATGACATCTTATTCCGAGACTGGAACCAATCTCAGACTTATTGCTGCATTTCCATGAGGGGGCCGCATATAAAGAAAGCTGAAGAGATAAAATCTTAATAAAAAAAAAATGAACATATAAAATAAGCGAATGTCTGAAAGGGCCTTGTGAATCACTACCACTCTAGACACCCAGCTTCAGCTAATGCAGGCGTACATGACAGATGGAACAGTGCAGTTACTGAATGTAATGATTGTCTGCATTCGTAGCTCACATGTAGTGTCTTAGTAATAACACCGCTCCTGTCCGCTGGGCTCGTAATGCATGCCATCAGTTCTTTTTAGACGGGAGCATAAGTAAAAGTGGGTACTTTAACATATATATTCAATAGAAGATTTGCTATTTTAAATACTTATCACAAAAATTATGTATGATCATTATACTCAGTGGCCACTTCCCTGGGTGTAGGTATCTAGTACTAGGCTGGACCCCTTTTGCCTCCAGAACAGCGTGAATTCTTCTTGACATGGATTTAACAAGGTACTGGAAATTCTCCTTAGGGATTTTGGTTCATGCTGACTTGATAGGATCAATCAGCTCCTGCTGATTTGTTGGCCACACATTCATGCTGCGGACCTCCTGTTCCAGCTCCTACCAGAGATGCTCTATCAGATCTGGAGACTGTGCAGGTCACTGGAGTACACTGAAGTTAGTGGAACACGTTTGTGATGATGTGTGCTGTGTGAAATGTTGCATTATTCTGCTGAAGTTAGCCACTGAAAAACCAATTGACTATATGCATAAAAGGTTAACCTGGTCAGCAGCAATCCTCTGGTATGCTACGACATTCAGAAGAGGCTAAATTGGTAGTAAAGGACCTAATGTGTGGCAAACAAGAATTCCCCACACCATTATATTACCATTGTGAACTATTGACACAAAGCAAGAGAATTAATGCCTTGTGCACCAAATTCTGGCTTCATCATCTGCCTTCTGCAGCAACAACTAAGCTTTTTCAGCTGGTGTTTTTTCCAGTCTTCACTTCAGTTTCAGTTGTGCCTTGTGCACTGTAGCGTCATTATCAGGTTTTTTGCTGTTGGACTAGAACCCTGCATAGTCTTCTGGGGCTGTAACCCTTCCACAACATGGTTGTAAAGAGCAGTTATTTCAGCAGATGTGGTCTTCATGTCAGCATGAACAAGTCTCCTCTAACCCCTCTGAGTTTTTTTGTCTACGGGACTTCCACTCAGTTGACAATTTTTTTTATTTTTTGCACTGTTTTAAATTCTGTAGGGTGTTTTAAATGAACATCCCAGGGGCTCAGCAGTGAGGTGTCAGAAATCACATCATTCATCATCATTGTGATGTTTCAAATCTCTGGATCTCTTATTCGTCCATCCATCCATTTTTATACCCACTTATGTAGGATCCTGTGTAGGGTTTCGGGGGTCCAGAGTCTTTCCCAGAAGCTACAGGCGGAAGGCAGGGAACAACCCAGGACAGGATGTGAACCCATTGCAATCATCTCTGCATACTTTTGGTATTCAGTTGCAGTACATTACTTACTGTTTGTGCTAACAAGCAATGCATTGTATTATCCTATACATTCAGCACTCTCCCCTGTAAAAAGGCTAAAAAGTTTTTTTTATTCCTTGGGTTTAGTATGGTCTGGGGAAATCATATCTGTTTTCCAACACAAGGTGTCAGGGTCAGTGCCCACCCTTTGTGTCTTTCCCCAATTGGCCAGCTTGTGTTGCTGGTCATCCTGATCTCCCCCCCTTGTGCTTTTGGTTACCCTTCTGTTTATCTCCTTAGCGTAGTCTCTCCATGGTTTTCTCAGTTTCTGGTTTCCTATGTTCACTAACCGTGGCTGCTTTACCCGTGTCCTGTTTGTTCTTCAGTGCCCTCGTTAGTTGTTTCATCTGTTGCTCGTTGTCCTGTAGCTTTGTGATTGGCTAATTGATTTGCACCTGTTTCTTGTTGGCCCCAGTGTTTCTGTGTATTTAAGTGCCTGCCTTAGTCCTGCTTGTTAGTTGGTCATTGTATGGTGTGGGAATTGTAGTTGTGGGAATTGTAGTTGCATGTATTTTGTATGGTTTATGTGCCGTTTAAGTTCCTTGATGCTGTTCCCCCAGTTTTGGGTATTTGTGGTTTACTTTGTTAATTGATTAGTGTTTTCTTTTGACCCCCTCGTGGTCTGTTTGCTTTGTAGTTTCCCTAGTTCAGTTCTACCTCCCAATAAAGCCCGCCTGTTTGACCCCGAGCCGCACGTGGGTTGTCACGCCTGTTTTTCCACCTGCACCATGCCACGCCGCCGCCGGCTCCGTGGCAAAAGGGTCTTGCATGTGTTCTTTCTGGGGGCAGAGGTCGATGCATTACGGACTTCGGGGTTTTCTGTGGAGCTGGGTACCCCAGTCTCACGGCATTCATTTTTTTATTTCTATTTGAATAATTACATTTGAGATGTTTGGCAGGGATGGTTACCTTCTCATTCCAGTATCAGGGCCATCAGT
>JAODKN010000008.1:140371-158780 GCA_026774425.1 Petrocephalus zakoni | reverse complement strand
TGAAACATCTCAACACGTTATCACAGTATGTTTCACAAAACTACCACTTTTGTTGGAAAAGGAGCATTAGCCACCCTGCAATACAGTACATGTGATATGACAATGTGATATGGTACAGTACTGTAAATACTCTAGATAGTCTGAGTAGAGTTGAAGACATACCTGTTTTCCAGTTGGAATGTCCTTATTATGGAAGCAACTGTGAAACGGCTTAGATTAGGGTGGACTCTCTGCCCAGCTTCCCTCATAGTCAAGCCATGGTTGATGACATGATCCACCAAAGTTGCTCTAATGTCATCAGAAATAATAGTCCTTGCATGGCCTCTTCGACCACGTCCTCCTCTCTCTCTGTCTTCCTCTACCTCTAGCTCTCCCTGCCTCCATGCTTGCAAAGTTCTCAAAATGGCTTAAAGTGAGGCCTTTTTGTAGCTGGCTGATTGGTGTTCAGTTTTGTAAGGAAGTGTTGTCAGGTGTGTGCCTAAGTGTTTTCAATTACCCAGTGTGTTTTGTATTTTGAATAGATGTGTTTTCCCAGTGGTACACTGAGATGTCAATTTTGACCGAAGTGTCTTATGTATGAAATAGTGTGTTGCAGAAAGGAGCAAGTGTTTTGCAGAATTGCAACTAAAGTGCAAAGCAACACTTTTGTTTAAGGTATGGTTAGACTTTGTTTAAGGTATAGTAACAACAACTTCAAGTTATGTTACTTTGGTTTAAGCATGTGTCTATAGTGTTCAAGCAATGGGTAAAAACTGTAATATGTTAGTGTCCAGCTTACAATAGTCAGGAAAAAATTAATTTGGACATATCGCTGCATTTTTTTAAAGTTTATTGGAAAAGTAAGTGTAATTATAGTGACACTATTACACTGAAATTAACAAATATAACTGAAATAATATGTTCAGTTTAACCAGCTTAAGCAATGCCCTCCTTGTAGTTTGCTGGTTTTAAGGAGCATCTATCAGGCTTCCTATCAAGTTGAAACCACCCTTGTAACCACCCCTCACTAGCACTGGACAGCGGTTCCCCATTAATACTTAGGCCACTGCTGTTTCTTGGGAGCTTCATCATTGTATTTAGATATCCCTGCCGTACTCACACTGATGACATGCAGGTTTTTATATATTTTTTTCTGCTTTGGATATATATATCATCCCCAAATCACAGCAATGCTGTCAGCTTGAACCATTAGAAGACTCAGTTAATCTACATTCTGTCCAGACACTGTGCTACATTCCAGCCGGATTCTCACCTTAACATAACTACCCTGTCTCTGCTGAAGGTTCATCAGTCTCTGCCACTGAGGCTGTCAGCTTTTTAGGGACCATGCTTGACAGCTGGATGACCCTTTACCCTCCGCTTAACCCATTGGTACAGAACTTCCAGTCACAACTAAATCAAACAGAAAAATCCTGGCCCTTGGATAGCAAACAGGTAACAGCATAGGACCCCAGTCAACTGTATTACAGTTCTCTGTTCTATGAGAGCACCGTTCTGTCTTTACACTTAACTAAGGTTTTACTGGACTGGCATCTAGCAATATGCCGTGTTAAGTAATGAGAAGATGATGCGAAACTGGTGCAGCAGCTTTACTGGCGATGTCTGAATTCTTATTTCTGACAGGAGTGCGGTGGAATTTGAGAGGCACATGAGTACCTTGGTGTTTGAGCTTTTGATTAATGACTGTAAATCAAGGTGTTCCCTGGAAAATATACATAATTGTGGGAAGAAAATATGTAAATATATGCATGGAACATAGCATAGCAATTTATCATGGTAATTTGCAAGTGCAGTGAAGGTAATTGCACTGGATATTTAACACGCGACAACCTCATTGCATTATCACAGCCTTATAATAGCTATGATAATTGTCGAAGGAGAGTATATTTATATTGGGAGGATGGTTTTGCTTGTTATTTGACGTGATCAGTATAGGCACCAAATGTGTTATTTTTAAAAAAAAAAGATGTCTTGAGTATATACCATGTGTAAAGCTTTTTTCTCATAATCTGAAAATAGATAATTAGGAAATAAGGTACCTGAAGCCCGAAATCCCAGTGATTCATTTGTGCCATGGCTGCTTCGGTCTCTTTAAAATGCCAAGGCACATCCATGATGCATCCAATATAAAAAAAAAAACTTAACAAAACTTAATGAAAATCACCAGCAAAAGCCAGCAGATGCTGAACTGCTGTGCAAAAAACCTTTTCATTGCACAAGGGCATTTTCTTGCCCCTTCATAATTAATTGGCCTTTAGATATCCCTTAATTAGTACCGGTCCAGCAGGGGTCACTGTGACACATGACAGTTAAGACATTAAGCCTGGTTCAATGTGGTTGAGTCCTGCGCTTGAATAAGAATTTCCCCATTTAACCTTATTTTTTGTCAGGGAATGTTTTCAGCTTTGTGGAAGTCTAGCTTTAATGTATGAGATAAACTCTCTCATGCATCTCTGTTTGTCCATCTGGCATCTTGTTGTTTATTATTTTGCTAGTCAGTGAGTTTTATTCCAAAGGCCTTGAAATTTTTACCTGCTCTTGTAGCTGACTATGTAAGCGTAGTAAGTCAAGTGAAGCGAGAAAATGATCTGTGTCTATAAGGGTCCTCAGAATTCGTGAGCTATTTGGACAGTGGTCAAAGATGTTATGTCCCACAAGGGAATGTGTTGGCCAAAATGTACCAAACAAAAAAGTGTGTGAAGGGAAAAAATAGTCAAGTGTGAATCAGCTAGTTTTATTCCGATGTAGAGTGAGTATGGCTGTCTCTACTTTGGCAGTTTCATTTTTCTTTTTTAAAACAATATACACTTACATAAAAGCACTAACTCCTCTGTGTTGTACAAGGAATAATTAGCCCTCTTCAGTACTGACATTCTCCGGTATGTGAAAGAAATACTGTTCTGGAATGTATAATTAGTCCCTTTCTAGTACTGTCATTCTTCGGTGTTCAAACAACCTCTTCTTACCAATAGCAAATATAATTGATTATCAGCCAGAAGAGTCGGGTGAATGTAGAATAGGGACTATGAGGATGCCAGCCAAAATTCAGATACTGCAAGAAAAACACAAAACAGAGAGATAACACACAAACAATGAAAGGCGGGAATAAAATATCCATGACTCAGATGTGTAAATTTTGTATAAGGGACAACTGAAGAAATACCTCAAAGAAGTGTGCCAGAGTAAATGATGGGCCACACCTTGGAATGGGGGGGGGTGACAGAGGCCAAAGTTACGTCTACTTGTTTGCTTACATTAGAATAACTCAGAAATAATCTTCTGCATATTACGTTTTTTTTTCTGAATTGTCAAAGCCTGCAATCCTCACAATGCATGTTGAGATTTGACCAATGTTGCCATATATGTTAAATATACGGTCTAAAAATACAGTTGGATACTGAATTGCAACACTCAGTGACTCAGTGAGCAATCAATATTGTTCGCTCCATCACAAAAAAAAAACACATTTATGTTTCTTAAAAAACATGGACTGTTATTAATACAGTTTTATTGGTTTGCATAAAATAATTTGCAGGTAATTATTTCATGATTGTTCATTACTGCATTCTTAATCATGCTCCGAAAGGTGCCACCCCAGCTCAGGGGATGATGGTGTAAAGGTTTTGAATTTGATTCATTAGCACACAAACACTACAGCTACACATAAGGACATTGATGCAAAGTAAAAGGCATTGTAATGAAAATGGAGAAAATAGCATTATTCTCATCTACTGTTATTTAAGGATTTTATTGAGAATGAGACAATGCACAACGCAATGTAAAGTTGTTTTTTGAGGTTTGAGAGTTACATGATTTACCTCTTATTCAGACACTTTGGCTTTGTGCAGAAAGCGCTTAGAAGAGGAACAGATGATCTTTCTCTCCTCTGGCTAGTGCTTTGTGCACCTGAAACAACTGGGGGGGGGGGCACAGGCTAGGGCCTTCCTCTACATAAACCATGATGTAAGAAATGAGGAGGGCTGAACACATATGTGGCTGTCAGCCCTGTAGGCATAGTGACGGAAGGTTCTAAGGATGCATTAAGTATGTAGGAGAGCTACATTTGATTCTTTGGCATTGTATGGCAGATATACAGTATCATCAGTGACACGCGACTGGCAATTCGGAAGGACCAGTTCGTCAAATTTCATATCTTTGAACAGCAGAAAGAAACTGGAGCACCCACCTCGATCAGGGAAAACATACACACTCAGGGCAGGTGCAGCAGTCGACCCTCTCACCCTGGAGGGTGAGGGCATTAGTGTTACCCACTGAGCCATTCTACATGACTTTTAAGTCATCTTATTTTATTTGCATCAGACAAAAGCTTTTGAGCAAAGCCCAATGACAGCAATCTCACAACAATTACTGTTGAGTGGAATCATCGGAAATGGACACTGAAGTGTAACTTAAATTATTCATAATTCTAGCCATTGGTGGGCATGGGGTGTTTAACTCTGCACGTCTTACACAAGTAGCATGACAGTTGTGTTCCCACTAAGTGAAAACGAGACAGAGCATAGAATACAAGATAGTGCTCGCAGAAATTTGTCTTTCAAAACCATCCACAGGAAAAAGCCTCACTGAAACGTTCTGCACTTCGTGGTAATTTTTACAATGCAGTGTTCAGCATATTTATTTACATTGTGCTTTCACTATATGAATAACGCTGTCATCACAAAATCAAATGTATGCCACTCGTTTACATGGGCATGAGGGTAAAATTTTCACCCAATGTGAAACATGTTCTTTATTCAGATAAATAAATAAAACAACATAATTCAGCAGTCATTGGTTCTCATTCTAGATATGTATAAAGATACATACATATGTTGATATGGTTTAATAATTATTATTTGCAATAGTTATTCTGCTCCATTTGTGGAAAGATCACACATTTTAAGCCATTAAACGCAAATGGTTTATAAATGTTTGAGAAGCAAGTACTACAGCTTCTGCAGTGGTGTCAAATGTGGAAATTTACTGCTAGCGGAATCACAGACCAAGGTTTGCCTGGAGCCACAGCTTGTGAAGGGACATGTCGTGCTGGAGGATGGATGGAGAGAGACACTGACCTGTTCACCTAACAGTGGGCAGAGCTTTTTGCAACAAGTGTTGTGCAGTGAGCCATCTGGGGTGTAAGGGGGAGGAGGGGTTATCAGTGCTCGCAGAAGCCCAGTATAATTGTCCATCTCCTTCTCTTTAATTAGCAACAGTGGAAGCCAAGTCCTGCTCCAAATAGTGGGAGGAAGTCAGAGTCTGTCAGGCTAAATAAGAAGATCATGAACTGCTCCATCACTTAGCCAACTCGGGGATGTGTGCAAAGATTCTGACGTACAATTCTGGTCAGAATCTCAAGGCCAGTGCTTGGGAGAGCTACCAAAGCACAAATTAAGGCCACAGAAATATAATTTCTCTATTTAAAAGCCCTATTAGAAATGGAGTTTAGTGTGAGGTAAAGACTGCCGAAATAACCACAGGACAGTTTTCTAGGGAGATATTCAGGATCGGCTCTAGCTATAGGCAGAATAGGCAGCTGGCCCCTCATTACCTGTGCTGTGACGGAAGTGAAATGATCATCAGCATCCCTGGTGAATGGGCCTCCCAAGCAAAGCTTTGCCTCAGGCCCCTGGAAAGGCAGACCTGGCCCTGGCAATAGTAGGGCATGCCCCTGGGGGTAGGACTATGAGTTTTGGTCAGGCAATATTCCTATTTGGTATTTGTTATAATTCCAAGAGCTTCATGAATATATGTTTGCTATGTTTGTCTCCTGAAGAACAAGCCCAGTCAAGCATTCTTGTCATTTATTGAGCACCTGATAATTGCCTGACTTCTGTCCTTGGGCAGCCCAACCTTGTATAATTACACCTCAGTCCAAGATAGACAGGAAACGGCTCATCTCGATTATACGGAGGACAATGAAGGTTTTTGTGCACCTGTCTACCAATATGGCACATATTCTCCACAGTCTACTGCTTATGCCACAGACTGCCATTAACTCCCCACCACAAATCAACAATTTATCATTTGCACACCGCCTGCTAATTGTTCACAAATTGCAGCATATTTTGTTAATGAGCTCATTAGGCACACAATATTGTACCTAGATTCAGGCCGTAGTGCTAAGAGAAAAAAACACATTGTTTGATTGTTTAATTGGTGTCAGTGAGACACTGAAATATATTTCTGAATAACTGAGTAATAGCAGCTAGTGATTTCCTTTTCAGTGAAAGAGGCCCATAAAACAAAGCAAGACCATAAAATCCTGTAATATGTTTCCCATAATAGAGACTGTGGTTTGAACTGTTGTCTCGTCAGATCTAGGATACAGTTTAATTGGCAAGATTTTAAATTAGCCTTGCATCTGAAAAAAAATCATCTTGCAGATGAAGTGTTGTGGTGTTTATGATGAATTTGCACACAAAACGTCTTCAGTTATAAGTCATTCTCCAAAAGAAATTTAATAGGAATTTACAGTGTACAACCCCAAATCAGAAAAGGTTGGGACAGTATGGAAAATAAAAATAAATTAAAGTAAATTAAATTTACTTTGACTTGTATTACATTGAGAACAATACAACAGCACATTATTTAATGTGTTAAATGTATGAATTTTATGGTTTTTTACAAAATAAACGCGTATTTCAATTTTGGTTCTTGCAACACATTTCAAAAACAGTTGGGACAGTAAAGCATTTACCACTTTGTAATGTTGCCATTCCTTTTCACAACACTTAAAACACGTTTAGGGACTGAAGACACCAAGTGATGAAGTGTTTCAGGTGTAATTTGCCCCATTCTTCCTGCAAACAAGTCTTAAGGTGGGCAACAGTACGGGGTCTTTGTTGTTGCATTTTTCCAAGTTTCTCTACAGCAGATTCGCGGCATTTCTGCAACGAAGCATCCTGATTCTGTGCATGACATTTTGCACTTCAAAATGCGCCACACATTCTCTGTTGGAGACAGGTCGGCATAATAATGCATGCAATATCCTTTAATTGTTAGTACTGTCTATAATGCAGGGAGCATTAGTCCAGTGCTTTTGTTAAACCATTCATACATGTATGGGTACGTAGCGTTAAAATGTCTTTGCACGCAGTACTACAGCTCAGATCAGGGCTGCTTGTTATCTGCTTCTAGACCTGACGGTGGAGCTATAACTCGCCAGCGCTCGCTGACCTGGAGCTGCCTTGGCTTCCTGCTCCTGTCTGCCTTGTTGTTCTGAGATGCATTTGAAGCCTCTGGCTGTCAGCAATGTGGCTCTTATCCCTCCTCCAGTCGGCGCTTGGCTAGGGAACGGCTTTGCTTGACTTTCTGCATGGAGAAAAGGTGGTTGTCTCGCCTGCACCGCAGACTCCTTCAAGGGAGGGGGAAAGGACTTTGTCTTCCTATACGAGTTTCGGAGAGACAAAAAAATGCCCTTCAGTATAAAAGCTGACACGGCTGCTTAAATAAATCCCTTTGTAACTACAATGGTCCATGATGCATGATTTATTATTCTTTCTCTAGCTTTGGCCCTAGATGTACTTTATCCCCACTTACTTTTTATGCTGTAACTGACTTGGAGTTAAACTTTTTCTCCCTAAAAAGCTAATAAAACATATTATCCATATGTAGAGATTTCCATTTTTACAGATTTTAAAACGGCTGGTTTAACTCACTTGGGTGGCTTATAGCAATATTTAGCACAGTACTTGAGTAACTAAAAGGAGAAAGGGTAGTGTTTTGGGGTCACATAATGCTAATGTTGTACTGCTTGCAACTGAAACAGGATATGTCAAAGTTAGTCAGTTAGAAACTACATATAAATTATGTGAACATGCATCTTGTTATTTCAAGGGGTGAAGTATGTGGTCATTTTCATTGATGTACTGAATGATCATTTGTATGCGTATTAATGTACAAGGAAAAAATGCCCTGTTCTTATTATTTTTCTATTATACTGACATTACCTTGGAATAAAGCATTTCCTGAGGACTGTAGCAGCACCTTCTCCAGTGTGGAGAGTAAGCCTCCGAGGAAAACAGGAGTTTGAAACCCAATGGGATTAAGATATTCCAATACATTCATCACCTGCAAGTGCCACTTACCACCACCAGTGGAGTCTCCTTTGCGGATATTTCTCCTTGTTTCCCACCTTAAAACGCATTCAGAACAGGTCAGGATGCTCCTGACCTTCAGACAACTCTGTGCCGCTGGATAACTGCTGTGTCAGCTCTTCTCCGGGAACAGTGTTTGCATTCTGTGTTATAGCACAAGTAAAATGAAATCTAGGTAAGAATCTCCAATTGCTCTACCCCATTAGAAGGCTACTTTCATTATTTTCATGGAAAACATTAAACCATACTAAAACAACACTAAATCTACTGATTTGTTTGAGAAAGACATGATTTGTATTGCATTTTCATTTGCTTGTGTTTTATAGAAATACAGTGGTACATCAGTGAATGGAGGCAGTAAAGGTCCTACTAGGAAAAAGTGCATTAGAATAAAAAATGTCAAATGGTTTGATCAAATACAACTAAATTTCAGGCATTGTTTTGGCTGAGGGTTATGGTGCTGTCACAGGCAACATGGTGAGTTGCCTATTCATATGTGAAGGGTGATTAATTGTCATTGTTGACACACGACAGCACACAGTGCACAATAACAAAATGTATCCTTTGCATTTAACCCATGTGACCTTGAGGCATAGCAGTGGGCAGCTACTTGATGTTTTGGGGCCCAATGAATTTTTTCCATACTTTCATAGGACAGAAAGCTCCACAATCAATGACTTTCTGACTGCTACCAAAACTATAATTTAATCTTAGTTTTCCCATTGTTTGCTCATCAGAATGGTCAAACAAAGATTACTCTCTCCTGAAGAAGGTGAGGAGTCATGTTTTTTGACATTCTAGTACTTTTAATACCTTTTAGTCCCTACTGTTGAGAGATAAGCCAAGGGCTTTGCAGGTAGACAGCACCCTGACATCATGAATAGTTGTCCAGGTGGCCACAGTATGCATAACCAGACAGCATGGGAGATCCACAGGGAACTGTACTTGCTCCACCCTTGTTTGCCTTTTATGCCTCTGATTTCAGGTACAGTTCCAGGGGACTGTTCCCTGCCATCATAACAGACATACTGTACTTTTACATTGGAAGATGGAAGGGTGGATGGATGACAAATTGGGGTGTGCTGCAAACAGAGACGCGCTGCAAAAGAAGGGCATGAACCCATTGAATTCCATAAGAAAACTCTGATCATTTGGTGCATGTGGTATATTGGACTTTCTCTGAATCAGTGGTGGTAACAGCCATTCTTTTGGCTGTGATGTGCTGGAACAACAGCCTGAAGGCAGGAGACATTAGGAGAATGAAAAAGCTCCTCTAGAAGGCTGGTACAGAGTAACACCTTAGAGTAACACCTCCAAGTCTCTTTTGGTAGCGAGTAGCACCTTCAGTGTAGGCTTCTTTGCTCCAAGGTATTTGAGAGAACTTTTTTGCATGTTTTTGATTTCTACTGCCTGTCCTTTGCTTATGGTTTATCTATGCACAGCATTTGTTAAAGTATCGACTTTGATTACAGTGTCTTCTGCGCAATGTAAAATGTCGCATTTTAGTTATTCACATTCTTATTCACATACTTATTTTCATCTGTATATTTTTGCATTTTATTTTTTTGTTCTATCTCCCCCATGCTGTCACAACAAGGGAAAGGTGTCAGGAATGGAGACACAGAGGGCAGCAGCAGAGATCTTAGGCTAGGGCAACACAGGGGCATGCAAGGACATTGAGACAGGACCTTGGGAACAGGACGGGGAGGGCTATTCCTGGAGGAAGCAGGGTGATGGGTGAGGGGTGTCAGCTGTTGGCAAGGTGGATTCCGATAGGATGGCAGAAACGGAGGATGTGTGCCGGACGGCAGGACCAGGCCGTCTGGCCGTCTCAGACAAGAGGGCTGAAGGTGCTGCTCTGGACTGGAGAGGACCCACATATTACAGCCATCATTGGCGAACCTGACGCCTTCCCCAGGGTCTGGAGATCTATCATCTCGTACCACAGGAACGAGGGGCTGGACCCAGAAGGTGTCATCAGGAGAGTGGACTCAGTGAGTGAGTCCGCGGACGTGGGCCCTGGAGAGGCAGCTGGGATGATGGGCGCAGGAAAGATGGGTGTCGGGTGCCTGGGGTGACATCTCATAGGCCAAAGATAGGGGACACCCACCTGGACACCAGGAGGCGAGGGGAGGGGGGCGCCCAATTGGACATCAAGATGCAAGTGGGGTGTTGATTGGACACCAAGAGGCCATATAGGTAAAGGCCATACAGATGGTACCAAAAAGGTACCAGGGGGCACGGAGGAGAGTGTGCGACTGTAGCGAGTGAGACAGGAAGCCCTGGCTGCAGGGAGTTAAGGGAAACCTTAAGTCGGGTGCGACCAGAACACTGGAGGTGAACAGGGTGAGTGTGAGACACATAGAGGTGAGCAGGATGAAGCTGGGACACGTGGAGGCAAGCAGAATGGCATGGCTGGTACAGGGTCAGGAGCCTGGGACTCGGTTGGAGCGGCCTTCTTTGTTGTAGGAGCTTTGGGTGCAGGCAGAGGTCTCTCTGGAATGGAATCCTGGTGCATGGCCTCCTGGGACATGGCAAAAGTGAAGATGAGCTCTGGAGGTGTGGCAGTGGCCTCCCCTGGACCTGGTGCTGGAGGCACGGCAGCGGCCTCTCCTGGGCTCCTCCTCCAAGTCGCTGAGCGGGTCTATCTTTGTGCCTGGAGGGCGCTCGCTGCGGCTTGGGGGTAGTGTCACGCCTCGTCCATCTGACCCTCCCGTTCCTCCCTAGTGTGGCCCTAACAAACCACACCTGTTAATTATTGTCTTACCTCCTGTTCCTAAACCTTGTGCTAATCACGCATAGCTGCATGATTGTGTTTTTTTTTAATCCTAGTTTCTGGCTGCTCGCCCATGACTCCAGGTTTAATAATTTGTTCACTATCTGTTACTCTTCTATAATTTAGGATTTTTTATGGTATGCAGTTTGTTTTCTGCACTTCTTCCCTAGCTGAATTTATTCTGCTGCATATGTGGGAGGATACTTTAAATAGAAAAACATACATACATCATTTCTTGCTGACACACATCGCAAGACACATAAGATTGTTCATCTGTATAGTAAAACATATAAATAAAAATGAGTGGCAGAGGGAATCATGCTTTCATAAATATAAGCTAATATCAGCCAGGTCAGTGTGGAATAAGCTGAAGATATTCTTGCAGGAGATGTGCTGGATCTGTCTATCAGCAACTATGATGCCCTTGTTTCTCCTTATAGTGCACAAAAGGTTGAACAACAGCATGTCTCACTCAGCCGTCGCTATGCACATAAAACAAAATATTTACAAGGACAAGAAGACATCAAATAAAAGTTAAATACCTTGCATTCTCTTTCTGATGTCACAGCTTGGGTCCCTTGTCCTTCTTAAAGGGAAAATTAGAAACAATCCATACTTCTATGCTATAATGCCAATGTAAAGGCCTCAGCTGGCGATTTCACTTGCATTCAAATGTTTGTTTTTAAACCCTTTGCAATATCCAGAGATAGGTTTAGACAGTTTTCAAATATTTTTAGCACTAAATCCAAGGCTTCACAGTATCTTCCAGCTCACTAACGAAAATGCTATATAATGTTTAAAAGGCATCTTTGTAAAATGTTCTAGTGATGTTATAAGGCAACTACTGCAATCTGTCTTCGATCTGTACCTTAACTACAAATGTAAAATTTAAATGAAACCAGTAGAATAGTACCACATTTAATGAGCAATTTTGATATATTTATTTTTCTCTAACATGGACTTGGACCGAATATCTAAATGGCGTTATTTGGTATGGTTGTTAGCAGGTATGGTTGCTAGCATGCCTAGTGTAGCATTTTCAGTCAACCGAGCAACAGCCAGGAAGAAAATCTAATTATGCTGAAAGCTGAGAACCTTAATAGCTTTGACAAAGCCCTTCAGTTTTCAAAGTAGTGAAGAAATTGCCTTAAATATAGAAATTACTGAAAAAAGGCAGCAAAACACTTCAGTGCGTTAGGCACTTCAGAGCTGTAATTAAGAATTTAAATAGGCAGACATGTCATAAAAGAAGATGTAACAGCCAAAACATGCTTAAATATTTTCTGTTTATGTGAAATAATTCTTCAGTCCAACATGCGCTGCACTAAGAAAATTAAAATATAAATGCATATCCAAATGCAGCTTTGAGTTTTTTAATTTCTAATATTTGTCACATCTTTGGCAAGGCACAGCAGAGGCCACCAGAGGGCGTCTGTCAGCACCCAGAAGCATTAGCCTTCTGGAAACTTCCAGCTTGGGATTCCAGCCCAAGAGAAAACACCTGCAGACAATAACCTGCTTGTTAAGCAGGTATTTAAGTGTGCTGGTTTCCCTAAGCTGTGCTCAGTTTAATCTAGACTTTTACATTGTGTGCTTGGGACTTCATCTAGTGGTGATTTGGCTTTTCCAGTTTTTGTTCTGATGGGACTTGGTTTCTTGGGGGCTTCTTAGATGATGGACTTGTATTACTTTGGAAATCGTTCCTCTGCCTTATTGACTTTGCTTTTATGTTTGAAGTCTTTACAAGACACTATTGAACTGTGTACTTCTGGGATGTTAGTTTACTGCTATGCATAAGCTGAGCTGTGGTTCATCAAGTCAATCCATCTAAGAGAGTAACCTGGGAATTAATTGCAACTACCCTCATGGAGTTTTTGAGTTCTGTATTAAGTTGTTAATTCATTTTATGGTTTGGTGGCTGAAGCAAAGCTAGTGTGCTCAGAACACCCTTGTAACAACATGGCTTAGCCACAGCAGAGCAAGGCGGAAGCCAGAGAAATTTGCAGCATTCTGAGCTATTTTGGATCTATGCTATGTGAACTGAAAGATATAGTTGCCAGTTAAGTAAATCATGACATGGCTATTTCACAACCTTGTACACCTATTATACCTCTATCTCCAGGGTCAATCTTATCTGTACCTAGGGATCCAGAAAACTACCTCAGTACTTCAGTGGTACTCCTTAGACCTATAAGGCATTCTTAATTCAATGTTTGCTGGAGTTTGAGCTATTTCATTTCATGAAAAATTGGTCAAAAGTGACCTACATTTATGTGCATGATTGGAAAGGCCCTGAAGTGGGCAACTTCTATATGGAAGCAAAAGCAGGCGGTCTGCCAGGACAGGATCCAGATCAGTAATCTAAGCTCAGTGGCTATTTGCCTTAGAACCTTGATGCCTGAGAGCCAGTGGGTGAATCCATAATCACAACTTTTTCCTCTGATGCAAAGAAAGATGAGCTTGTCAATGGCAAAAGGGGGAAGACCAGAGAGGATCGAATTTCAGTTGGCACCTGCCTGGGCCTCCCAATAAGGGAAAGATGGAGGGAGTCATTTCTTGTGCTTGAGGTTTTGGGAAACCTTGACCTACACCTCACTCCCCACCTACTTCATCCAGAGACACGAAGAGACATGTGCTGCTACCTAGACTCTGCATAACCCGTATCGGCACGGTGGAGCTGCTGGACATCTTTATTGACTGTCGTTGATCCTGATGCTCCCGGAAGCTTAATGCACATAACTTTTGCTCGACAATTAGAGCTGCTATATGAAGAGTGTGAAATTCCACTGAGCTGTGAACCATTGATGAATGTATACTTTCATTAATATGGAATATAGGTTGCTTGGGCCATCTCTGAACAAAACAAAAAATAAATTTTATATTGGACTCCTAATTAAACTGTTTAAAAATGAACAAATCAAGACAAGGAAAACATTGGCATTTCAGGTTCCCTCAGAATCAGTTTACACACTGCTTTGAATGTTTGGAGGTGAAGGAATTTAACTTCCAGTTGCTCAGTATAAAGCACTAGACCTATGGAACCTTGTGAAAAAGTCAACAATGCAGCCGTGGCAAGGGCATGAGAAACAAAAACTATGAACATGCCACAATTCATAACTGAAAATTTCTTACAGTATTACGAATGAGTCTTATATTCCGGTCAACTGACTTCACACACACATTTTTTGATCTGATGTTTCACCAGTGTAAAATCTCTGCTCATGAACAATCACCAGTTCCTAAACATTGTCAGTCCATGCTAATCAGCACCCAACAATAAACTTTTTTCATCTCTGTTCATTATAATTTCTAGAATGCACACTTATAAATATTCTGTCGCTCTTCACTATATAAACATAAGATTGCCTCAAATCAACACACATTTCTATTAGAATTAAACGAGGATGCCTTCCTTACAGTTACAGGCTATATTACTCTTCTGTTTCCATCTAATCTGTTTAGGGGTGGCATTATCCTCCCCACAGCAATTCAATGACCTCATTCAAAAGTGGCACTATTTTAAAGGGGCTTTACTCTTACCGCTACCTAGTTACAGTCTTCCCTCCTTCGTCAACATCCTCGGTCTTCTCTGATGTATCGCCAACTACTGTTGTCAAAACAAATGTTTTGTTTCAGTATCGATAATTCATGAATTTAGATGATTCTCAGTATTTTTCCTGAAAAGGAGAAACACTCTAATACCATTATAGTGCTTTAAAATAAAAGTGAAGCATATTAGTTAAAAAGGCAGGTTTGGGCATGAATTAGTCTTTATTAGTGGTTTGAGTCATGGTAGGGTTGAGTTAATCAATGAGTTTGGGGTGCTCTTGAAATGGACCCATAAATGCATAAACTGCAGACTATGTCTATGTGTGTGTATATATATATATATATATATATATATATATATATATAACCACGGCAAAGAGGCTGTTCAATCACTGATTTGTTTCATGGACATAACCAGAAAGTGAACCAGTCAACTATCACCTGTCGATCTATGAATTCCCTGAAAAGATCGGGATGTTTGTCTGACAGATGTCTTGCCAGGTTTGACGTGTTGTTTCTCTTTGTGAGACACACTTTAAAACACTGCTTGCACAACAATTTCATCTTCTTTGTCATTGAGTTCAAGTGTTGGTGAGGTCAAGACCTAATCTGACAGACTGGTTGCATCTGAACTAGAGGAGAACCAATGTTTTTGGGAGGCATATGCATAGAGTAGTCAAGGAGTGTATAAACTATGGACGGGGGGGACAGGGAGGTTAGTTAAGAAAAGAAGAGGGCTGAGACAGAAAGCTCTAAATAATAATGAAAGTGGGCGCTGTAAAAGGACTACCCTTTGCTGTCTGTGTTTAAACACTAGGAGCATTAGAAACAAAATCTGTCTTGCCAGGTTTGACGTGTTGTTTCTCTTTGTGAGACACACTTTAAAACACTGCTTGCACAACAATTTCATCCTCTTTGTCATTGAGTTCAAGTGTTGGTGAGGTCAAGACCTAATCTGACAGACTGGTTGCATCTGAACTAGAGGAGAACCAATGTTTTTGGGAGGCATATGCATAGAGTAGTCAAGGAGTGTATAAACTATGGACGGGGGGGACAGGGAGGTTAGTTAAGAAAAGAAGAGGGCTGAGACAGAAAGCTCTAAATAATAATGAAAGTGGGCGCTGTAAAAGGACTACCCTTTGCTGTCTGTGTTTAAACACTAGGAGCATTAGAAACAAAATCCATGAGGCTTTCATTTTGTCTGATTCTTACGATATTATACGAATAACAGAAACGTGGATGAAGAAGAGTACCATATCGATGGTTACATGCTGTTCTTTAGGGACCGGGTAGGCAGGAGGGGAGGTGGTGTTGCAGTATACGCAGAAGAAAACCTGCAGGCTTGGGAGCTCACTGACAAAAATAGAGCTACAGAAGCTATATGGGTAAAACTAGAGGCTAAAAACTCAAATGGCCTAATTATTGATGTTTGTTATAGAGAACCTGTAGTTGCGGAGGAAAGCAGAACTTCATACAACGACAACAGGATAATGAATAATAAAAATGATGTGGTGGTTATGGGTGATTTTAATTTACCTGGGATACAGTGGGCCAGTCACTGGCTCTACAGTACTGGAACTTCAGATGGTGGAATTAGTACATGATTGCTATGTCACCCAGTTTGTTAAGTCCCCTACCAGAGGAGAAACCATTCACAATCTCGTGGTCTCTAATATTCAGGATAGGATTGGAAAGCTTGAGGTTTTAGATCCACTTGGCAGTAGTGATCATAACATGGTTAAACTGGAGGTCAACTGTAGTGTCTGAAAAGCAAAGTCCAAAAATCAAGATACAATGTTAGGAAGGCTAACTTTAATGGTATGAGAATGAAACTAGAAAATGTGAACTGGATGGAGTTAAAAGAGATATGAGACTAACACATTATTACAAGCGCAAGGGGACTTCATACCAGTATGCAGCAAAACTAAATCTAGGAAACTGCAACCATGGTGGTTTACTACTGAGATAAAGTCAGAAGATAAAGGGGTCTGTACCGCAAATGGAAAGTAACTAATGATGTCGGAACAGAACAGGAGTGTCTAAGTCTACAGGTTGAGTTAAGAAATACTATTAGACTCGCTAAGAGGAAGGTTGAAAGGAAGGTGGCAATACAGGCTAATACAGGACATGAAAAGTTTCATATTTTAAGAGTTCAAAAACCTGGAGTGACCAATCTGCAGAAAAGTGAGGGCCTTACAATTGAAAATGGAATTGATATAGTTAATGAATTTAATAGTTGTTTTGCGCAGATATTCACTATATAAACATGAGTAACCAACACTCTTTCCTAATCCAGCTTCATCTTTGAATGATATATGTATAACTGAAGCTGACGTGCTGCAAAGCTTAGCCAAGCTCAAAATAAATAAACTGTCAGTCCTGGTGACATTTAACCTATAGTTTTAAAAGAGTTGAGGGATATTATTTATCGACCTCTATCAGAATTGCATTCTGTTTTTACTGATTGCATTCTGTTTTTAACTGTCTTAAACATATTTTAAATCAATTTTTAAATCACTTTTCAATCATTATATCAATCAGTTTTTACATTTTAAATTTTTTTTGTTTTATTGTTGTGATTATTGTTTTTATAATTATTCTACTTCCTTTATGTAAAGCACTTTGAATTACCTTTGTGTATGAATTGTGCTATGTAAATAAACTTGCCTTGCCTTGCCTTATGAGCTGGTATGGAGGCATGCCCATATAACAGCCATATTAAAAAATGGGGATAGAAGCAGACCAGCTAGCCTAACCTGCATAACTGGTAAAGTTATAGAAGCTATAATCCAAGTGAAAATGGTAGATTACCTGGATTCTAATAACATTCTGAAGGAAAGCCAGCATGGATTTAGGAGAGGTACTGTAGATCCCATTTAACAAATTTCTTTGAGTAAGCTACTAGGGAAATTGATCATAAAAAGCCCTACGATGTGATCTACTTAGATTTCCACAAGGCCTTTGATGTTGTCCCTGACAAGAGCCTCCTACTTAAGCTCAAAGTGACTGGGATTTTTGGAACTGTAGCAGCTTGGATTGAAAACTGGTTAACAGATAGGAAGCAGCGGGTAGTTATTAGGGGCACGATGTCTCAGTGGGCCTGCATTCAAAGTGGGGTTCCACAGGGTTCAGTTCTAGGGCCACTATTATTCCTTATTTATACAGTATGAACGATATTGACACCAATATATACAGTAAACTGGTCAGATTTGCAAGTGGGTGGTGTAGCAGATACTGAACTAGCAGCACAGAGGCTACAGCGTGATCTTGACTTAATTAGTGACTGGGCTGATACCTGGCAAATGAAGTTTAATGGAGACAAGTGTAAGGTAATGAATGTAGGGACCAGGAATATAAGGCACAAGTATTTTATGGGTGCCAAGGAAATATAGGAAGCTGATCGTGAGAAAGACCTTGCTGTATGGTGATGCTTCCATGTCCCACTCTTGCCAGTGTGGGGAAGCAGTTAAAAAGGCCTATAGGATGTTGGGTTACATCTCCAAGTGTATGGAGTTTAAGTCAAGGGAGATAATGTTAAGACTATAACATTCCTTGGTTAGACCCTACCTAGAATATTGTATGCAGTTCTGGTCACCTTACCTTAAAAAGGACATTGCTGCCTTAGAAAGGGTTCAACATAGGGCTAAAAAATTATTCCTGGGCTTAAAGGAATGTCTTCTGAGGAAAGGTTAACTGAGCTCAATCTGTTCAACCTTGAGTAAAGGAGACTAAGGGGGGGACACAATCCAGGTATATAAGATTCTAACAGGTCTGGATACTGTTCAATTAAATAATTACTTAAAAATTAGTTTAATAATCTGTTACGAACCCCAATCTAGGGGGGTTGGGGAGTAACAGGAAGGGTGTGGATGCGGGCAAAAACACAGCATGACACAGTACACAACACAGGATGATGGCAAACAGGACTGTATTTTCAGGGGTACAAATGTTCACCACAGTGTATATTCAACTTCGGGAGTGACCC
>JAODKN010000008.1:113919-133671 GCA_026774425.1 Petrocephalus zakoni | reverse complement strand
CAAGCGTCAGATGGAGTGGTGTAGACCACACCGCTACTGGACTCTGGAGCAGTGCAAACGTGCTCTTCTCTGTCTGGAAGTCTGGGTTTGGCGGATGCCAGGAGAACATAACCTGTCTGACTGCCTTGTGCCAAGTGTAAAGTTTGGTGGAGGTTGAATAATGGAATGGGGTTGTTTTTCTGGGGTTGGGTTAGGTTCCAGCGAAGGAAACTGTTAATGTATCAGCATACTAAGCCGTTTTGGACAATTCTATGCTTCTAACTTTGTGGGAACAGTTTGGGGAAGCAGGGTTGCCCACTTCGGTCAGCTGGCTGGCATGAGATTTTCAATTTCAGACAGGTCTTCAGACGCATTTACATCTTTGTAACAGTTTTCATACCATGTAAATAGTCTATAAGATTTGCAAATTAACCCAATAATTTTGATGTAGCTAATTTTAGGTTTAAAATGGAGCATCAGAATGTATAAGTGTAACCTGAGATGCTTGAGATTTGGCAACCCTGGGGAACGCCCATTTCAATTCCAGTATAACTGTGCCCCAATCTACAAAGCAAGGTGCAGAAAGGCATGGGTGGGTGAGTTTGGTGGGGAAGAACTTAACTGGCCCACGCAGAGCCCTGACCTCAACCCCACTGAACACCTTTAGCATGTTCCTGGGCACCATGCAGAACTCTGGGAAGGCAGAGAGTATGAATGGTCAGAACATGCACTGACACATTAATGGACAAGCATAGTAGACAAAAATGGCATGTACAGCAGCACAAGCAGCCATAGTTACAGTGTGTTATGTTTTAGGTTGCAGGTAAGCTAAACTGAAGTAGTAGGTCTTCAGTTGAAATTTAAAGACTAAAACCGATTAGGCATCCCCAGCATAGGCTGGCAAACCATTTTGCAAAATCTGGGCCCTGTAGCAGAATGCTTTACCGCAAACTGTCACTTTATTTATATGTGGAACGACAAGGAAACCTGGATTCTGTGATCTGAGTAGATGATGCGACTTGTAAAGAAAATAATTCTGTTAGGTTACTGATAAACAAAACTCCAAAAAAAAATGTATAAAATAAAATAAAATATGGGTAGGCAGAACCCATTCTGGCACAATGAACTGCCGAAGTCCAACGCAAACCAGCTCTTGTAGAGCATTGTTAAAATGTCTTGTGCATTTCAATTAAGCAGCATTAGTCAATGCATGTCAAGGTCCCTGACTGCCAATGAAATTGATATTGATTAATATGCTGCTGCTGGATGGAATAAGTTATCAGTCCATCAGTATATGTTATTTACATGGGCTGTTTGGTTTAGAGGATCACAGTGTAATGTGATTTAGTTTCTTATGGACTTATGAGCTTTTTGATGTGATTTTTACACAAACCATAAACCTTTATTCTAAAACCAATCAGATCCTGTGCCAACCACCAGAAAATCCTACTGCTGCTTTACATTACTAAGCTTAACAAAAACAAAATCACGAACATTGATTGCAGAATTGCAGTAGAAATTAGCAGCACTGAAGGAGCATAGGTCTAGGATATATGTTAATTCTCACCTGTCACAATCACCTGTTTTAGTTTAGTATTTCCCTGCTATTCATTTATACTGGAGCCAGAGTGAGAAAGCCTTCTGAGAAATCCCAGTTCTTCCAAAGGTTATGCATGTCATCATAATCATCATCATCGGAACACCCAGTCAGGCCTTACACTGATGGGGCTCCCAAGTGTAAAGTTTAGATTGAGCTTTTAATGAATAAGCAGCTGCAGTACACCCCAGGGCTGCATCAGTTACAGAAATACATTAAAAGGTCCATGGAGAGTGTGATGAATGTAAAGACATGCCATTAAAGTATCTCGCTCTCTGTTAGCAGACTGTATATCATTGCGATCCATAACCAGGTCAGATCGATACTGGAATTTTATGGTACACTGTGTCACTGGGACCCCAACAATTCACCCTCGAGCTACTCCAGTGCGCAGGTGGTATTCTGCAGGTCATGGAATTCACAGGGGAGACTAGCTTTGCAACAAATGAGGGTGTATGGGATGGCTTTTAATGATGGCTTTGAGAGAGGGGGAATGAAGTTGATAGGGGTGTGCCAGGCGGGCCTTTGACCCAAAGTGCTGAAGGAGCCTGTGAATTACTGTCAGGAGATAATTACACAGGCGCAGTCACATGCTGACCTTGGGTACAAGGTGTTGGACAAGCAAAGCCATCCAATTCCCTTTTGGTTTACAAATATAGAAGGGCTTAGAAGTAAGAGGATAAAAATGTTACAAGATACATTTGTAAAGTCAGGCTGCCTCTCTAAAGTTGGGGATTGAGATATTATTGGGGGTTTGTAGGCACAGAAGGGGATAATAATATTGCTTGGGGTCTCAAAGGATTCCCACTATTTTATAGGCTGGCATATACTGGCATTAACAGCACATAAGAGCTATGTCACTTAGCATAGACAGTCACCTACATTTATGTTACATTTTTCTTCAGTGTACTTGGCTTATAATCATTACTAATTACGTTGATTATAGTACTACTGAAGATGCTGCATTGATGAAATTGGAGAATTCCAATTTGGCAGAATTCCTGAGAAACAGCTTTACTTTTGCTACATTTTTAATTAATATTTAGATAGCAATACTGCTCCGACAAAAGAAAATTAATTGTATGATACTGATATTTCTTTTAAAATTTGTAAGAACTAACAATTGAAAGTGTCTTTTGCGTCCACATATTAAAATAAATTCCAAGCATTTTAGTTTTATAAATTTAAGTGGCTAGTGGGATGGTGAGGCTTTTCAGTTAGTTACGCGTGAGGCAAAATTGCAATAATCACAACCTCAGCGGTGAGAAGAGGAAACATTCTTCTTTTTTGTTCATAATGACCTCTTGCTGTACAATGGGAACTGTTTGGCCTAATATTTATAAAAAATGATACTTTTATTGATCCCTATGGGGGTCAAGGGCCTTGCTCAAGGACCCACAGACATATTAAGGCCAGGCTCGAACCCGCAACCTTCTCATTGCAGGTATAGAGGCTTAGCTCACTGAGCCAAAGAAAATTAATTAAGGTTAAAGGTGGCTGCTTTGCTGCTGTTTATTATTCCGAATATAACATTTATTATACTGTTTTATTCAAAGTGATGTGCTAATAAGAAAGCATGTCTGTCAGTTCCTGCAACTGGGGTTGAAGGCCTTGCCCTGCTGACCCCGGAACTTGAACTGGCAACCTTCTGATTACTGGCAGAGCATCTTAACCCACTGATCCACACCCCCCATTTGCAAATTAGTTTCCCAATCTATAAATAGAACTTAGAATCATTTAAAAGAAAAATATATGAGGTAATTACAACAAAACATCTGCTCACTCTTTGCGAAGCCAAACGTGGGTAGCGAGTATCAAGAAAAGTCATGAAGAAATGGATGATTCTGCTCCACTTTACTGAACTTTAAGACTGATATGAACATTTTGTAAAATGTTATAATTTTTAGAATGCCATCATACTAAAATTATATCTTAAATTACAAGTTAATTACAACTCTAAATGATTTAATAAAACAAACATGGCTCATTAAAAAGCTGTTCTTGCGATTCACACTCAGTCTTCATGAAGCAACATGCTATACTTCCAAAAACTCTTTTTACATTTTCATACTACAGTGCTTTATTTAACACTTTATAACACTTTTACTTCATCCAGTGCAAGTGATATCATTTGAAAATCCATTACAAGGCACACATGTTTAGAATAATTAGTCGATGTAGTGTGAACTTAAACGTCACCCATGTAATGGCGAGTCGTCCCAATGGATGAATTTCAGCAGAAAAAGGAATAATTATACTGTATTTAAGACTCACTTTAGCAATATTTGGGATAATTTAAAAATAATGCTATATGAAACATAACACTCCCAATAATGGACTGTACTGTATGGGCAATATTATAAACAATCACATATAACTAACGCAAACTGAAAAGAGCTCAAGTTAAGGTGGTTTCTAGCCCTTTAGCTGTGGCTAAAATGTTTATATGCTCTTATGGTTGCCGTGCATTAGATGGTAAAGTATGAACAGCCACTTAACTATGGGGGGACAGAGTGATGTTCTGATCACACAGCCACTGTAGCTGCCTTGCTGTCACAGTTTGGCCCTTGTCAAAGTCACTCAGATCCTTATACTTGCCAATTTTTCCAGCTTCCGACAAACTTCATGACTTGACTGTTCATTTCCCTAAATATATAATGGCCCTCTTGGCAGCTGCCATTGTAACGAGATAATCAATGTTATTCACTTTACCTGTCAGTGGTTTTAATGTTATGGCAGATCAGGTTATTATGAATATGAATCAGATCATACTAAGACCTGTATAAACCTCTGCTTTATATATGTATATGTTGGATTCTATATGAGATCATTTTTATGTTCCATTCTATGTATGTATTTATGTACAATTTTTAGAAATCGGTGAATAAATATAAACTTTTCTATCCAAATCCAAGAAAGTGAAAATTCTGCTGGATCATAAAAATGACAGATATCCACCAGCATACATGTCCTCGCTCTGCTGTAGGATAATGTTATTGCTGAATAATGTTAGAAATAATTATTTGTATGAGAGAGCCTAGAAAAAATCATTGGTAAAAGAGAGCCTGTTTTAGGTTGCATGCAGTAAAATAATGTATGTTAGCTTGTGTATATAGCTGTAACATAAATATTATCAATGGCAACTTCAAAGTGATAACAGCCAAGTATTTTGGATAAGGTTTTTCCTGGACTTGGGAGCTGTAAATGGCTGGTATTTAATTCCCCACACAGTTTGTATTCGCCTTTGTAATCAGGAGGTAGTGGCATTAATGCGACAGGGAAAAGCACTGGAGATCACACCCCAGGGACAGGCAACCTGATCAAATAGCTGCAGTCAAGCTGATCCGGGCCTCCTCTGAGAAATCAGGCGTAGAGAAGCCCGCTCTGCATCCTGCCTTCCTCCCTAACATCCACAAAGCGTCCTGGCAGCCTCATGCATCTTTGCTTCTTGAATACCTGCTTGTGACAGGCAGCCAACAGGCTAAAACTCCCATCTGCTGCAAAGCAAGCCAGCACAGCTGAGCGTGGTTTCGGCCGGCAGGCATTGGCAAACAGCATGGGTCCTGGGTGCGTGACGTATCTTAAAAAAAACACATAATAGACTAGCATATTCCGTCCTGGTATATTTCAGTTTTTCTTGTTTTTCTTTAACTAAAAGGTTGCTTTGTGTCTTGGATGTTCATGGATTTCCTGAATAGATTTTGGAGGGAACTACAGGTTTCTATATCTTTTTACTGTATCCAAATGTCATATGAAAGCAGTATTGCGAAGGATTCTTTTATTTGAATTAGACTGAGAACTGTAATGTTGTCAGCTGGCTTTTAAAGCTGATGTAAGACTGTCAGTTCTACCCACTTCATTGTACGATTGACATTTGCTCTTTGTACCGATAATCCCTGCTTTATTCTGAGGCCGACAGGAATGTAAAGTCACTATTTCCCACAAATTTGAGTCATTTTCAAGTGAGCAGATGGTATATATTTATAGTGAAGACAAGACCCTGGGGGACTGACAGTGGAACAAAGAATGGAGTACAAATTATGGGTTTTGGCTTTAAGACGGTTCTGATCCGTGACTTTGAGTAAGGCCAGGGAAGTATAATGGCTACTCAAGCCCTATCACGTCTCTGTATTAACCTTTTGTGTGTTTGTTTAAGGTGCAAGATTCATTATCCCTCCATTGCATTTCAATGTCATTGCCAACAGAGACCTACTATCTATTGGAGAAGATACTTCTCTCAGGCTGTGGAGCTACAGCGGGCCCCAGGAGCCTTGCTGCTGGATCTCAGCTTGTCCTTTGTGCAACAATTCACAGCTATAAAGCATAGTCTCCTTGACCACAAATAGTCAGTGGAGATTAATGTGGGACCCAACAAACAACAGCTAAAGTAAATAATAAAAACAAAAGTTATAACATGATTTTTCTTGGACAGACTGTTCTGCTGCTCTGGGAGCATGGATTGGAAATTCCTAATGTATGGGTAGAATTGTACACCAGGAAGAATAATAATAGACATTTTTTTCATAACACTTCACTCAAGGGTGCTCTTCATAAGGCTATATGACACCAAAATAAGCCCTTAATGACAGCTCACATAACGTGATGTTACATGTTCTGGTCTAGGTCAGGCATGGAACATGGGATAACAAGAGGCAATGCCACACAGTTAATCAGTTTGCTTCAAACCCTGTTTTATTTACACAAGAGTGTATATGCGCGCACATGCTGACCTTGGTTGTCTCCACTCCATACCTCAACAACTCTCAGGGTCAGCAGTTAACATCAGTGACGTCACAATCTTATTACACAATCAAAAACAGGAGTGCCAAATACTTGCATTAGAGCAGCAGTAGAGCAGCCGATGAGCAGCAGCAAGACCAGCTTTATGTAGGCCAAGCCCCTCCCACTTGGCAAGGAAGAGGCGGAGCAAAGTCCCAAGCACACCAAGGTGCATCAAGAAACCTAGCAAACGAACAGAGGCACATACACAAAAATACCAATATGTATTCATGTAACACTTGAAAACTTCATTTATAAAGGTTTGTCCCAACTTTTGTAGCTGTCATAAATGCTGACATTGACAACTTCTATGTCAAGTTGACGTATCAGGATGTCGACTGTCATAGGTTCATGCTGACGTTAAGTTGTGTTATGACACTTTTTTTCATTAAAGTGACATATAAGTTTAGAAGACTGACTACACTTTATGTCAGAGTGACATAAAATGACATCATTTGTTTTGTAAAGCCATCCATAAAACAGAAAGTGAATATTTTTTAATGGCGCATTACACATGGCCACAATGAACAGCAGCATAGCCTCACACCTCCAGAGGCTGGTGGTTCATATCTTGTCTATCCACTTTTTATTTGTCCTCTTTCATTCATTCATTTATTCTTTCATCCTCAACAGAAGCTGCTTTACAGCTAACATACCACAGCACTCTCACTACACATTTCTGCTGCACTGGTGATGTAAGTCATAGCAAATTTGAATGCTGTGCAGTAACTGCTAATATCGTCTACATGGAAACAGATGCATTTCTGTACATTTCTGCTGGCCTTTTCAATGTGTAACATGCTAATTCCGTCTGTGAGTAATGGCAATGTCTCATCAAAATAAGAAGTCTGCAAGTAGTTTGTTTATGGGTTTTGTCTCAACAAGTAGACTTTTAATTTTACCTTATATATTTATATATATTTCTGCTATAATACTGGGTCGCTTCTTCAGGTTTAGACGTTGTGCACCTAACTGACATTTTCTAAGTTTGCGTTGAAGGTACCCTATTATATGTTGGTACCCTAGCCCTTTTGATACAGAACTTGTTCTGAGTCATGGGTATGTTACTGGACCAGTGCCTGTTGGCCGTACATGAAGTTGTCTCCCTTAAAAGTTGAGTGCTACGACCCCCATTAGAACTATGGAAATAGGAGGTAACATAAAAAAACCACTGGTATATGTGGACCGAATGGAGTCGGAGAAGATATAATACCAGGTATAGTCAGGCAATATTTGCAGATGATACATATTACAAAGTATCATGCTATTTACAGATTATGTACATGGATCAGAATCAGAACAGCCATGAGCGACACCGCTCTGAAACAATACGCACAACAGCGTGGCTTACCCTCTCTGTCTCTAGATCTCCTCTGCTGTCATTTGGGATCTGGGCATCTTTAAATTTGCCGCGCCATTCTCTGAAGTAGTCCACAGCCCACCTGAATCAGAGAAAGTGGAGCAACGAGACAGGAAAGCAGACATCCACGCGCACGTAACAGCAAGCATTGGGAAGGGGGATTCGACGGTGACAGGCCCAGTTTAGCTGAAATTCCCATCACTTGTGGCTTCCTCTGACATGTAAGACATATGAGTGTATTGGACCAGAGCCCTGAGAGAGCGGAGGATGCCAGTCACTTTTATTTTTTATCATTTATTGTCTTGACTGTTGGTATAGAGCGTTGTTTCTGCTATACAGGAAGTCCTGTGGACCCCCCCATTTTTTCTATTTAATCCTTTAAAACAGAGAGCATTTAAATATAACCGCATAAAATAAGTTCTGAGGTATAGAAAGCATCCATCCATTTTCTGAAACCCCTTATTCTTCCGGTTCACGGGGGGTCTAGAGCCTATGGGCAGGAGGCCGGGAACAACCCAGGATGGGGGGGCACCCCATTGCAAGGCACACTTACACATGCACACCTACAGCTCCACAGTACTCAGAGGAAACCCCTCCACAACACAGGGAGGACATGCAAGCCCCACACACATGGAACCTGGGTGGAGACTCCAACCCCGATCCCTGAGCTGTGAAGCACCAGTGATAACCACTGTACCACCATGCTGCCCCTAGAAAACATTCAAAATGTTATTATATAATGTATAATGTGATTATAAAAAGTGTCTATTCCAAATTTTAATGCTTAGTGCATGCAGCAGGTGGATCTGAATATTTTGGGTGGATGCCTTGGATATGGTCATAATGCGATGTCACTTTTTGCCCCCACTAGACCTTGTTACCATTGCCTCAGGTCTCTCTTACTGTCCTCCTCATGGAGGCTTTGCCCCAGCACTGATGTCTGGGCGGGGGAGAATATTGTATTCCCTGCTGGAATTTAAGCAACTGAATTTGGGGAACATGCTGCAGAGGAGGCGGTCCTCAATGAATCTCCCCGAGCTGAAACACCATTAGAGCCAGCAATCATGACCATCCTCTGTTATGGATAAAAGGGACGGACATCCGATGCATGTAGTCTAAACCTCGAACATATTTATAGCCAAGGCTAAAACCTACAACACTAATGTACATAGATTCAGTTAAAGAGTTAAATCGATAAAGAAGTAAACTACAAACTATTCTGAATAAACATGCATTATATTATAATATACATTATTGACACAAACGTTAGAATTGGAAATAACACATTAAACACATTATAAATAGTAACAGTAATGGGAATGGGATGGAGAAAATAGACCTTTAAATGCAAAAACAAGGTGCCACTTAGCAGACATGCCTCAAGCTGTATATGCGCATGATGCCAGGCCTTCTGCCTGCCAGCCTGTTCCTCTTTGACAGGATGATCTCCGAAAGGCTGCTGTTCCCTGATAGGTACACACATGACACTAGGTTGGACTCAGCTGCTCAGCTGATTGAGAATCACAAAGGTTGAGATCAGAGATCAAATCATGGTCAAGTGCACGCTATAGAGTACTCGATGATGCTAGTGTAGCAGGTGTGCTTTTATATTTCACGTGATTTCACACTCCAATTATATTTTCCTTATTTTTTTTTATTATTTTTATATATCTCAGTAAGCCTGATTTAGGGGAAGGGGTAAGGCTCCCGGGTTGGGGTGGGGCATGGTTTGTTAATTCCTACACAAGGGTGCTTTTAAGTTAATGATCTCCTCCATTTTATCCTTTTTCCCCCAACTGTGCACATGGATGCAAATAAATAAAAGGGAGCTTGCAGACCAGATGCAGGGGTGACTCGTGTCTGACATCTCACAATGCAGAGCAACACCAGGGGTAGATGGCAGTGAGGCCGACTGAGAGCCCCCTGTTACACTAGAACAAACAGAACTCTAACTCTAACCCAAAGAACTAGAAAATGAACAGCAGGACTGATGAACATACCAAAAACCCATAACTGAGCAAGAAAGTAGTGACTACAGTAAGATTAAGTAGCTTAATAGATTGCTGGATTAATAGTAGGTGTGGAGACATCTGCAGGTGGTCAGGGCAGATGACCTAGCTTGTAGCAGGTAATCTGTGAAGCAGGATTTTGACGAAAAGTGATTGTAACATAACATTCTTTTTTATTCCATGAGGGAGATGATAATCTAGAGCAGTGTGTACCGGTGCAGTCCTTGGGGATCCACAGTCGGTCCACGTTTTTTCTACCTCCCAGCTCCTGTAGGGAGCAAAAACATGGAAGGTTTGTGGGTCCCCGAGGACCGGATTGGGGAACATTGATTTAGATCTTAGTTGTCGGGGTGATTTTTAATTGCACAAAGAGCAAGAGTCCAATATCATAATTAAAACAGCTACCAAGCCTAATTTATGACATTACATTTCATGCTGTATGAATGAATGCAAATACACTACAGTTGTGTTATGTTATGTACACATTGTTGGCTGTAAATAAGTTCCATTTTAATTTCACTCATGAGAAGACCGTAAATCTGTTGACAGCTTTCGGGTTTCTATGCTCATGTTTTAGTGTGATTAAAGATCCGGAGATAAACGCAGGTGAATGTACCATCAGTCACCATAAAGTGCATCACTCCCATAAGCAATATGTCTTTTGTATTTGCCGATTATGTTTACTTAGTCTCGAGATCACCCTGGGAGACACATACTGTGTTTACCGCAGGTTTAAGGGGATCTGTAATGTCGTATCTACACCAAGACCCCAATGACGCCTATTAATCAATTACTTTATCTTCCCTAGTCTGAAGGCTGCATTCTCACATCTGTGTGAATCATCCAGATGCATTATCAGTAGCTATAAGGTGGGACCCTTTTATCTTGAATCTTTAAAGGAAACCAATGAGGGCAATTAAACTCAAGAGAACTGAACTGCACACATTGATTTGTGGAATGGTTGAATGACGTAGACCTGTTCTATAGCTGAAAACACTGGTATGTTGTTTTGAAACCATTAAGGCTGAATGTTCATTTAGGCTAATTTTTATTCCTTGACAGTAAGCATCTCCCTTCTTCCCTGTATACACAGCAGTCGTGATAACAATTTTCTTTGACAAAGTGATCTGGTAAAGTATTTGTAATTTCAGAGGGTGGATTTTAACAGGATTGTTCTCTGGTCCTGTAGTCAGACATTTGGCCACGATGACTGAGGCTGACTGCTGTTGTTGAGGCTGACTGCTGTTGCTGAGGCTGACTGCTGTTGTTGAGGCTGACTGCTGTTGTTGAGGCTGACTGCTGTTGCTGAGGCTGACTGCTGTTGCTGAGGCTGACTGCTAAGGATGCTTTTCTTGCCACAATGAACTGGACAAGTAATTTTCCAAACCTGATATGCATATGTAACGTAGCTAGAGACCTAAAACGATTATTTCGGAGTTAACGTTAATGATGTACCTCAACGGTAAAAGTTCTTAAAGACCTATGTGTCTGAAAAAAATCACTTAATCACAGGTTTTACACAGGACCCAGGGGATAAACCCAAGTATATCTACTTTGTTGTAATTTTACCTGTTATACTGACTTTTTGAGAGGTGAAGTATATAATTTAATCTATGCACTTCTTTCTTTGTCTTCTTCCTTTAAATCTTACACTGCATCAGTGAAGCTGTGAAACTGCATCAGTTTGACATTCTATATAGTGATTTAATGCTTTCTAGTTTCATGCTTAAATATTATCAGGTCATAGCAGGAATACAGACTAAAAGAAATTATGCTGGAGGAGAAACTCAGATTAAATAAGTTTAACATGTATATATTAGTTCTGAGAACATTTTAACTCTTATCAAATTCTATAACCTGCCTCCAGCCTCAGAATACTCATATTCACGGACAGGTAGAACAGAATGTATCTTACACATTAAAGCATGGCTGGCTTTGTGCCTGAGCTCCAGTAGGGTATAATTTGCCCCATGTTCACCCACCTGCATGTTTGCAAATAGGGGTGGAGCTTAATAATTTTTGGCTAGTTCAGTAAAAATGTGATCCGATATGCAATTGTTTTTTCCTAGCCAGTGGGAAGAGGCACAGTAACGTTGGTCAGGGGTCCCTGGGGGGTGAAATTTGATTAATGAGGTCCCATTTTAGCAGAGGCCCAGATAAGCCTCTGCTTTAAGGCACCCCTTCCAGCGGACAAGTCTTCAGTTTTCTGTATTTGCCCTTCATCTAAATCGCTCACCCCTGGCCAATGGGTGAGCTTAATTTCCCGCTCTGTTTGCAATGGTTCCTACCTGTATTTGAAAGGCATGATGTGTAAATAAATTACAACACTTAGATAGACTTTGTGAAATATGCTTGCAGGGATAAAGTCAGAATTCCTGCAATACCTAATGGCAGAAGTGGAGAAACGTGAAATATAAAAAAATGCTGTTTAATCATGCAAAATACGCGAATGGTTTAAAATATTATGCTGTGGATAACATCGTGGCATATTATAAGACAGCATTCCTTATAGGGCATGTACTTTCTCAGTCTTCGAACCCAGAACCACCTAATATTAGAGAAGGAAGTGTAATCATTATGATTTGCATTTAATCTGCCGTAGACGGAGTATTTGGCAATTTTTGTCATTTATAGCATGCAGAGTTTTAAAAACTGATTATATAATTCAATATGCAAATTTTTCAATTTACAGAATCACATTTTGGAAGAATTACTTTTGCCCCTTGGGGTGCCAGCAGGGCTTGGCTCTGCTGCATAGATAATCAATGGCGTAGCCACAGAGTCTGCATGGGCGTTTTTTTTTATCATGAAAAGGCCTAAAATAACCTGACTCATTACTGGCTGATGAATAGGCTTTAGAGTCTATTTCAAAACGTGTGTGTTTTAGGTCAATGCGGAGCTGGGCTGCCTCTGGGCCTAATGCTAATGATGCCCACGCTCCGAGAGAGTGCATCAGCATGCGCTCGTCTCACTGATTCAGCATGATTAGGGAACACCGATTCAGGCAGTCAGGCCATGTCTGATAGCCTCAAAAGCAAAATGAAAGGCAGTTCAAGTATCAGGGACTAGATTAGATATTCCCTTTAATGGACGTGGCCTTGAGAAGCTTGAATCACTGTAGGGATCTTCGGCACCCAGCTTTCTTTCTCTGGGTTCAGAGCAGCTGGCGTCTCCGGGGAAGGTTGGGGACTGCCCACCATATTTTAATTTACCCCAGCCCGATATATTACATTTGGCAAAGCGCATTTTGGAAGGAGATGAGCGAGCAGGATTATTCGCTGTAGTATATAGCATAAACTGGATTTTTATTTATAGTAGTTTTATATGCTTTGTGGTGGCTCAGTGGTCGGCCCCGTTGCCTCCAACCTCCAGGTTTTCGATTTTAGCCTTTCTGTGTGGAATTTGCATGTTCTTCCCATGTTCTACAGGATTCCTCTGGGTACTACAGTGCTCTCCTGCAGTCCGAAAGCCTTGTGGTTGGGAGGACTTGTGTATCTAAATAACACACTGTGACCCTGTGTGTGTCATCAGCATGAGTGGGCACAATTTTGAATTAAATGTAAAATAAACCAAAACTGCTTTGGAAGATGTTGTAAAGAGCTTAGTAATAAAAACTGCGTAATTAAACTAACCTGTTTTTCATTATTCCTTTAATTTTTGTGAGGTTAATTACACATAAGAAATACACAGAGAATTTCATTTGTTGGTCCAAGCAAATAAATGACTGGACGACAAGCAAGCATGTAGACATGCAGGCAACAAACATTCCAGCGTAAGCTGCCATATAGCTTTGTATTGTTTTCAGCATGATAAAAAACAATCTGTTGCACACAATGGCTGATGTGGGAGGTGTGCCTGACTTCCTGGGCCTTGGACGTAGATCAGTGGGGGGGTTGTGGGGTGGGGGGGGTGCTGCTCTGTGGGTAACCAGCAAGGCAGCTTGAGACTGATTGCAGGAAGGAAACTGTCATCAACAAAACTCAAAAAAAAAATATATATATATATATATATATTTGTGTGTGTGTGTGTATATGTATATATATATATATATATATATATGTGTGTGTGTGTGTGTATATGTATATATATATATATATATATATGTTACATCCTCCCTTCTGCGTGGTTTGCCGACGGGAACGGGCATGGGGACCGGATCGTGTAGGAGAGCAGCATCATTACGCTGAGGGCCCTTTACCCTCATGGGTGACGGATGTACACATCTTCATTACTTTCCTGAGTGAGTGGGCTGCTTTACTGGCGAGAAAGAGAAAGGAAAAATACTACAGACAGAGGATGTGAAATTGCCATGCCGCAGTATATTATGCAGTGTATCCCTCATTGAGCAGGGCGTGAAGAACAATGTCATGGCATGTAGATACAAAGGATCCTGTTCGCCCGGGTTCCATCCTTCATTTCATAACCCTTCTGCTTTGAAAGTTTTGATACAAATCCGGGCTGTCAGAATAGTTTCATCTACATTTCCCCCACTACGTTACTCTAAAATGGGCCCCTGTGCCTTCCCTGCCTATCCTGACCCCTAGCACCAAGCTGGCAGCTGGGATGTGGCAGGATGAGCTGTGAGCCCTGACTGGCAGGGATGCGCGTAGGAGGCAGACGCCCGTTGCTGCGATGGTCATGCCCTGCCACTTTCGGATGGTGTGTGTGGGAGGCGTTCAGTCACGGAGCTTTGCTTGCGGATTGCAAAGTGTTTGGTGATATTGATCTAAATGTCACAAGATGCTCAAGTCATTTTTTTGTAAGTTGTCCCACCGTATTGCACACAGGTAATAATAACGGGGTCAATGAGCAGAAGCTCCTGCGGATAATCTGTGTATACTTCTGTGGGGCACGCATCAAACTTGCTTGCTTTTTCTTAGCGTCAAGTGCAAACTCTTCTGTATAAGACGACACATAAGTCTTGCTAGTAAAGGTCTTAGTGGTGCCTAACAAAGAATGACAATGAGTTAAGTGATAATATAAGCCCCGGAAAATGGTGTGGATGACCATAGTATAATTCATGGAAAGAATTTATTAGCTCTATATTTTTTTATTCTGATTATGTGGTATGTTGGAATACTGGATTGCCACTTAAAGCATATGTTTTGTAGAACACTTAGTACCCACAATGCATTGAAACAGGTCTTAATTAACATCCTATAAAAGTTAGAAGTCATTTGCCTGTAGGGCCATGGGATATCAGAGTCCTTTTGAGAAAGAATCTCATAGCTCATAATGACCAAGCCATAAACATAACAAAGAAGTAAAAAATAGGCACAATTCCCTTGGAAAAAGGAAATAAAAAGGCTCTTTTAAGAGAAGGAGGAAAGCAAGCCCTTGGAGAGCCATGGATACAGATTCAGAGAACAGCCCAAGTTTCCTAGTTCTTTGGCTAGGCCTGAAAACCCAGGTGGCAAACTCTGAAGTGAGTGAAAAATGTGTGGGTGTTTCAGTATTTAAAATAAAGCACATGCCTTTACTCAGGGTATAGGGTTGTAAGATGCAAACCAGCCCAAGATTAACACAAAGTCACACTATTCTATGTAACATAAATGTTTAAATCATAACCATTTATGGCATTTAGCTGACACCCTTATCCAGAGTGACTTCCAGTACATTACAATCTCCCTGGAGCAACTTGGGGTTAAGGGTCTTGCTTAGGGACCCACTGTTGACCTCTTGGTCCATAACCAGAACCTCATACCACTTGGCCACCACCATCCAGTGAGGCTGGCCACAGGCCAGTCTTGAACCCATGACCCAAACAAATAGAGCTGCACGCTCAGCCCACTGGGCTATGCAGCATAACCATGGACAGAATTACTAGTTAAATTGCATCAGTTGTTAATTGAATAATATGAGTAACTCTGCAAACACCACACCCCACCCCACCACAAACAAAGAAACATGTATGGTCTATGGATCAAAATATTTATTTCCAAGTAACATGAGATATTACTTGTTGCTACAAAGGGATAATGGCAGCAGAAAGAGTAGCATACAATAACGTTTAACTGCCTGTACCTTGGTCAGTTACAGTGAATGGTGCAGCATTGAAACTTGTGCTAAGCAATATTGGAAACAAATCACAAAGTGATAGTTGAAATCTATGCAATATATATTATGATATTTATAAAATAAAAATAGAGTTGACAATTTTCCCCAAATAAATTATAGGCAGGTATAACAAATTTTCCAATTATGGCCAAATATAATTCTAATAATTCAAATATATGCAATATATGCAATATATGCAAGCCACTCCCTTGTTGGCCCAGGGACACCTTGACTTGAAAAATAAGGATGTCCACAAATAGAGTGGAATCCAGAATATTTCCAGTGAAAGACGGATGTCTTCTGATAAGTTCTTGTTCACTTGTTCCCCTCACTCATTTTTGTTAAATTTCAAATGTACCACACTGTGAGTGACCAAAAATGAAAATGATTATGATTGGCTGGCCTCTGATTTATTAGATTTATTAAGCTATTAAAAGCTATTTATGTATCAGTTAATTGCTGCTCTCATGTGACAAAGTCACGTGGCTTTGTTTGTGTCTTGATTCTACACTTACATACCTCTGTCTTTTTGTGCAGATTTCACTTTAACCTTAATCTTCTTTCAGCGGTGGCCCAGTTTATCCTGGCTTGTATTGGTTCAGCTCAGGTCCTACTGTACATGTTCAGCCTTCAATATTAAGCTATTGGTTAAAGGAGTGTAATGCTTTGGTATAATGTCATCTCAGGAAAACCCAGCTCACTAAACAGAAACTGCTCAGCAAACAGGGAGCGTTCGCAGAACTTTAGCTAACATTCTTTAAAAGTCATGAAGTTGACAGAGAACGTTTTTACTTTAATGTCAATGGAACATAATTTTCTGCTTTTGAATTAATTTCAATGTTAGCACTATAAGATTACCTGAAGATCCTAACATAAAACATAATGTCGAAAAATATTTTTTAATATATTTTATAAGTGGTGACCCTGCTGTCCAGCTTTGAACCCATAGACTTTGCTGTATAAAGCAAAGGTGTTAGCTGCTGCTCTATCAGGCCCACCATTTGTAGTGCTATTAATCTTAGTTGTAGTAGTATTTGTAGATGTGGGATAACGTTCTGGGAACATCAGGAAAACTGGAGACTTTGAACATTTCCATGCATTAATCATGATGCTCGGTAAACATTCCTAGAGCAAAACAATTGTTAGTTGGGTGAACTAAAAAGAGAGTAGAGTGCAATAATTTCCTATATAATTGGAGCTTAAACAACTACTCCAAATACATCTAAAAACACATCAAATAACTGCAGCAGAGCGAACAAACATTTAGTGATGTTGTGTGTTAGAAAGAATTGCAAAAATGGCTGGATACCCTTGAAAGACACCTCTGTATAATAATAAGAATAACTTGGATGTGATCTGAATATCTGGTCCTTGTCCCAAAAATATGTATCCATCACACATTCCCTCTCCTGGCTAAAGTAAATACAATCTAGAAATCAGCATAAAAACCAACATTTCTCATAACTTCCAGCTGACTGAGAATAAGACAGATTTTCATAATACAGTCTGATGCATTCATTCTGTAACGGTTGTGCCTTTACAGGCATTTAGGCTTCCATGTTTCATTTATTTTGGACTGAACTTCCAGAGATGCCTCCTTCACCTGACACTTGCTTTTACAACACAGGCCTAAATTCATGTGCCCTTTGATTTGTTGTAATTACATTTTGGCAGAACGGCTCCAGCTGGACTTCACTGTTCTCTGTGGTCATAAATCGCTTTTTCTCTTTAGGATCATCAGTTTACCAGAGAATTAACACCAACGTGCTTTAGCTCTGGTGCTTAAATGCCATTGGCATGACTCAGCAGAGAAACCCAATTGATATGCATATACTTCCTACACTCAAGCTTTCTTTTCTAAACATTTCACACCAAAAAAAGTGAAATGACAATTGTATTGTGTGATTGTGTTTTTGTGTACTGTAGCTTCAACTAAAATTTGACAAAATTTATTGGTGTAGTGTAGCATATTGTTGAGTTTTGTTTTTAAAATGATATAATAAATAATTATATATTTTAATATAAAATTACTATGAAGTAAAAATAAAACACCTGAAAGGCATTTCAAGTAAATGAAGAAACAGGCAAATAAATAAGTATGTTGTGAATAAAAATACATTTTCCCAATCATTAAAAATAGAATAGCAATTGGGCATATTTTGTAATACCTCATTTGCTCATAAATACAATATATTACACAGAACACTACACAGTTCAGCTACACTCTGGCGCTAATATCAACGACATCGATTTTAGTACAACAAATTATACCCCGGCTTTAAGAGTGATTACCTGTTGATACATTTTTTTTAACACAGGTAACACAGGTATTCTTTTTGGTTTTCGGAAATCCCAGCCATAAAACCTTTCAACAAAGGAATTCAGACTGTGCGTTATGCATGTTGAGGGTAAACCCTTAAACATTACATGAGGCTAACAAATTAAAATGTGTAAAATAGATAGGCACCACATATTGAAAACATAGAGCTATGCTGACTAGTAAAGTAAGGAAAGTTTATGGTAGGAAAGTGAAAGTTGTTTAGTAAAATACTGGGAGACACTACAGAGACATGAGGAAATGTGACAGCAAACACCTAAAACCCTTTGTGTGTGTATGTGTGTGTGTGTGTGTGTGTGTGTCTGTCTGTCTGTCTGGGGGGGTATGGTGGTATCACAACCTCGTGATATGTGATATATCTAAACCTATATGTGTTCAGAAAACTACTCCTGCCATAAAATATTACAATGCTAGTAATCTTAGTTGTGACACCAAATTTCACACAAAATCTTAGCAAGGGCCAGAAGGTGATGATACTGGTACTTGGATTACATTTTTCAGTGATAATTTCTATTTAGTTTAGAATATTTACACAAGAGTTCTCTAATGAAGCATCAAGCAGATGTTTGATCTTAGTGTTAAACACATTTTCTGTTACAAATATCTTGATAGCCTAGTAGTCTTGTTCGCTTCCTTCACATTTTGTGTCAAAATGCCAGATGTTTATCTGAAGTACAGACTGTTTTAAATACAATATCTTTCAGCATTAACATTTTAATAAGGCCCATCTTCTTGGGCCTTCAACAATGTCAGGGAGTTAGGGAAAAATATTGGCAAAGTACAATAGCATAAAATAGTAGAATAACAAACATAGCACACAAAGGGGTATCTCTTCTGAAGGTCCTTACGGTTAGCCTCAGTGTGTGCAGAACTTTGGATTACTCATTATACCTAACCTTTGCTGTACATTAGCTTTATTACTGTTGCAAAATATGTTGTAGGAAATACACATATAACTAGACGTGTGTAATCTATATAATGAGTTCATACACACAGACACAGACAGACACAAACACACACTCGCTGACACTGGAAGTGACATATGGTTTCAGCCTGCACAAGAAACTGCTAAGGAGAAAATGTGAAAAAGTGTGAAATCCATTTTGTTTTCTTGCCTTAATATTCCCTTCCAAACCCCTCACCTCTTTCCTGTAACTCACAAAAATTCCCATTTCCTTTATTATACTGACCGTGTTGTCACACTCAGCCCCGCCCTTCGTGTATTTTCCCCTGTTTTGCCCTCAGGCGGGGCTTTAATCGCTGCACCTGTCCCTCGTTGTGCTTTGCCTCGTGTTTTGCTCCTCTTGTTTGCCCTGAACAGCTGCCTTGTGTTTGACCCTTGATGTCCTGCCCTATTTTAGTGAGCCTGTGTCCTGTTCCCCTTGTCGGGTGTTGTCGATGCTTTCATACACACGCTGTCCGCGTTGCTCTTGTTTGTTCCCCAATTCCCTTAATAAACGCCCCTTGGAAAGGCTAAACCCCGCAGCTGCAATCATGGGTCGTTCATCTCGCTGCAAGCGTGACACGTGTGATATATCTAAACCTATAAGGGTTGACTGTATATACACTCACCTAAAGGATTATTAGGAACACCTGTTCAATTTCTCATTAATGCAATTATCTAATCAACCAA
>JAODKN010000008.1:79224-108257 GCA_026774425.1 Petrocephalus zakoni | reverse complement strand
GATGCCAATGTACCCAGTAAGTAAGTAGAGTACCTGCAGAGCCATATGTGATTTTAATGTGACCAGTAAATGAGTAGGGTACCTACAAAGTCATATGTGATGTTAATGTAACCAGTAAGCAAGCAGAGTACCTGCAAAGCCATATGTGATTTTAATGTGACCAGTAAATGAGTAGGGTACCTACAAATTCATATGTGATGTTAATGTAACCAGAAAGCAAGTAGAGTACCTGCAGAGCCATATGTGATGTTAATATAACCAGTAAGCAAGTAGAGTACCTGCAGAGCCATATGTGATGTTAATGTGACCAGCAGTGGTGGGCACTGCTAACTAAAAAGTTAGCTTCAATAACCACAAATCTGCTAACTCAAAAGTTTAATTCAATAATAATAAACTGATAAACCACTAAAGACATTTGTGGAAGCTAACGATAACCACTAACTGTTAAATGAATTTAGCTTCGGCTTGTTTTTGTTTTGGCTCTGAAACCTTAAAAACATACCTAGAGAACTAAATTTTTATCCTGCTTAACACTGAAGTCCCATCTGATAGACGAGAGTAATTACCAGGGGATATTTAGGACTTACCCAACTGGGTATTGTCGGATTTTGTAGTCTCCAGAATAAATCTATATTCCTTTTTTTCTGTGATTTTCCATTTGTAAGAGAGAAACAGTGTGCTACAGTAGATAGACTATTGCAGACAGGCTCACAACAGACAGAAACAAATACGTATGATTTTAGGGTTTACAAATGTTTTACATCATTAAACTTTATTCACTTTATCTGTGAAAAAATATCAGCAGATTTACAGACAGCAGAACTAAATTTAGCAGAAGCTAATTGGTCTGCTAGCGGTTTTCAACCTTAGCAGAAATGCTAATCCTCTAAGTCAGGGATGGCCAGTCTTATTCAGAAGGGGCCGTTGTGTGTACTGGTTATCACAGTAACTCCCTAATAAGATTGCTAATTAGAGGACTGATTGGCTGAAGAGTCGTCATACCTGGGTTTGAACTGACATAAAGGTTATCCCAAAAACCTGCATAAACACCGGCCCTTACACAATGCAGATAAGATTGACCACCCCTGCTCTAAGGAAAGAGTTAGCTTTGCTAGTTAATGGTTAGCAGATTAGTGGAACCCTGCCCAGCGCTGGTGACCAGTAAGTATGCAGGAAGCAAATGGACCCACTATATCATCACAAAATGAGTCATGTAAAAGGGTGATTAAACAGCGAAATAAAAGGGTTATCCTTAATATGGGCATTGTGAATTAAACAAATATAATTTATCAAATCTTACTCATGTGTAATGATGTCGATGCCATGGTTGAGCAAAATCTTTGTTGTGGTCCAATTGTTCTATAATGGTCGACATACTTAAAATTATTTTTATTATTTATACATTTTTTGTTAATTTCCTCAGCACCATTGTATTGCCAAATCAGTTGTTTTAAAAATATCTTCCTCCTAATTTTGTACTACTAGGCAAATTATTACATCTTAAAATTCTTCTTTGTATCTAGCTCCAGGACAACATTGGTTGAAAGTATATATTTTATCCATAGCTTTTTGTAAAAACCACTGACTTGTTCTGCTACGTCTGTCTGAGGTTAGAGGAACCACGGTGGTGTGTAATGATCAGAGCATACAAGCATATGATCCTTAAATTGTTCTCACAGTGGAAAAAAAACACACATTTATGCTGAAAAAGATTTTGCAATTAGTTAAATCATTTTCTTGATTTAACTACAATGTTTTTTTATATAATAAATACCCTTTCTTTTTTAATTAAAGACTTTTGAAAATGGTGATATACCACAGTCCTTGAAGCAATTAATGTCATTACTTACTGCTTCACTCCAAGCTAACTAGTTATGCATGTCCATTTTTAGTTTCCCTTCATGAAAAGAATCAAATTTGGGTCTCTTGTACATTGTCTTTTGAGGTGGTTCTCATTAGCAAAGGTTCATGCCCAGAACTGTGCAAGGATTTGAAAGCAGAGGCATGGTTGTACATAGTCTTATAGGAATTGTAGTGGTTGAGGTGCTCATGCTCCAGAGGAGGTAGTGCCAGCTGGGTCTCCATCGTTGGTCCCCCTGTCAGGTCCTCATCTACGTTGATGATCTCAATGGTCCGAGTGGGAGATTGGTGGCTCTGCTGGTGGTGCTGTTTGCGCATTTTATAAAAGATGACAAGCATACCAGCAGCCATGAGAGTGATGGCCACAAAACATCCAATGATGATCTTGGTGGTCTTCATCACCTCATCCAGCCCATTCAGAGAGCCATCATTGACCTCTGTGACTGGAACGGAATAGGCGTTCTCCGTGCTTTTGGTGGAGAAGGGTGTCTGTACAGTGGAGGTCTTCCATCCACTAGAGAATGGGGTGGGCCTCCGGTTATGCCGCCCAGGAGTCCTCTCTTCATTGTCAGCTGGCTCAGTAGTCTCTACGGTAACTGTTGTGAAATAAGTAAAGCCACTATTTTCTAGTGAAGACACGTTAAGCACGGCTGATGCCGTAGTGTTGCCTGCTGAGTTGCTCACCATGCAGGTGTAAATACCTGTGTCTTGCACTGTGGCATTGGTAAAGTTCAGTGTCCCATCATTAAGCACAGAGATGCGTACCTTGTACGCTCCGTGTGTTATGATGGAGCCATCTGGAGTAATCCAGCTAATGGAAGTCAAAGAGCTTGTACGGCATCTCAGCTCTGCAGCCATGCCTTCTGTCACGTTTACATCTGTAGGAGGCTCTACAATAACAGGGGCATAACAATGAAAATAGTTTGGGTCAAGCTCTCCAATGTAACGACCCTTGTGGCTGGAGGGTGAGCTGCAGCGAGCACAACAGCTGGTATTAGCTGGCACCATCTCTTTCAACCACCAGCTTAGCCAAAGAATATCACAGTTACAGTTCCAGGGGTTGTGGTGCAAATGCACCCTCTCCAGATGGTGCAGGGGGGTAAAGAGGTCATAGGGCAGAAAAGTGAGGTTGTTATGGGCCAGATTTAACTCTACCAGTGACTGCAGATCATCAAAAGAGTTCCTCTCAATGGCATGAATCTGAGCATGCATCATCCACAGTTTCTGCAGGTGGACCAACCCTTTGAAAGAGCTAGGTTGAATGACAGAGAGCTGATTACCCGACATCTCCAGCTCATCTAGTCTCACTAAGGGGAGAAGGTTGGGGATCTCTTTCAGGTTGCACATGCCCAGGTTCAAGTAACGTAGGTTGCTTAAGCCCTCAAAGGCCCTCTCAGAGATATACGATAGACGCTTCAGCTCACCCAGGTCTAATCTCCTCAAGGAAGGCACCCGGTTGAAGGCATAGGAGGGGATACTCTCAATGGGATTATTTCTCAGCCAGAGCTCCTTCAACTTGGAGAGGTATTCAAAGGCCCCATTGGGAATGGTAGTCAGGCGGTTGTCGAAGAGTTCCAGTGTGTTGAGGTTGGCCAATCCATTGAAAGCCCCAATCTCAATGCTGCGGATGTGGTTCTTACTCAGCTGCAGGATCTCGAGGTGCAGCAGGTGATTAAAGCTGTCCACCCTGATGACTTGGATGAGGTTCTCCTGGAGGTTCAGATAACGTGTGTTGGTAGAGATTCCATCAGGAACATCCTTCAGTCCACGTCGGGTGCAAATGACCTTGCTGAACTGGTTGCTGCAGGAACAGACTGACGGACAGGTCTGGGCTCGCGCCAGGCCTGCCACCACCAGCAGCTGGAGGGCAAGCACCAAGAGAACAAACAAGGGGCTGTTCAGAGGTGTGTTCCACCTAGGACCTCTCATCATCTGCTCCTGTATGTAGGATGTCATCTTGTTTAATATTCATAGTTTATAGGATTGTAGTCCCCGTCTGTGAATTGGTGTAACCATGAAGCCTGTAAAAGGACAAAAAATTTAATTCAATTAATTAAGTAAATTGAACTTAATGAGCACAAAGAAGATTATAGTTATGTATTCAGTTATGCTGTACGTCTATCACTTTGTAATCTGAACAAAAAGAATTATGCACACAACAGTCTGACAATCAATTTTATAAATCAGAGCTGCCCAGCTCAAGTCCTGAAGGGGCAGAATCCAAAACAGTTTGCAAATTTCCCTGCTCAAATACATCTTAATCAGCTAATTACCAGATTTAATAGGTATATTTGAGCAGCGAAATCTGCAAACTGTGTTGTATTCTAGCCCTTCAGGACTGGAGTTGGGCACCCCTGTTGTTATAAATGACACAACGTATAATGTTTTAATGACTGCTTTAATAGGCCATCGATATCAATCCTATATATATATGTATATATGTATATGTGTATACTTGTATATACTACAAGTATAAGTGTAACAAAGTAAAATGTGTCATTTTATATGGATTTGAGCTGAATGCAACTTCAATGCTGAAGCATTCTATAATAAATGCGCTAATGCTTAACATTTTTTATTGAAAACTGAAAGAAAGGATGTGAAGGATGTGGAACCTTTTAAAGGCATAAGCACATCATCTACAGCATCTAGCATCTGCAGTCGGCCAGGATTCATTTATTATCCGTGCCTGCCAAACAAGATGAAGCCAGATGCACAGATGCACACACATTTGCACAGAATACAATTCACAGAGCATGCTCTGTATGTCTTTGATATTAAACTCTGATTTGAGATCTTTGCTGGTGTAAAAGAAAGATTATAATATCAAGACAGATTTTCTTTATCCCTATCCCAATATCCCTCTCAAAAGGGAAGGACAGCAGCTGAGTTTATGTTGTGTATGTGTATGTATTTCTTTTTCATTTTTTGATTTTAGATCATTCACGCAATTGGGATTAAATAGTGTTACAATCCACCTGTTGAGTTATATGAACAGTACATGTGTAGGGCCAGTCAAGCCTACAGGTGATGGATGTGGGGCGCAGGTGGTGATGCTCGCCTAGGGCACCACAATGGCTACTGCACATGTGGTACACGGCACTAAGCGCCAAGGTGTGCAATTTCAAATAAAAAAATAATCGTTTAACATCTCTGCTTATTCAACAATGTCCTCTCTTTTCTCATTTCTGTCTGTTCATTTACCTTTTTTAAAGGTAGTGAAATTATGCTTGTACTTGCTTGCAAGAAGTATTTTGGCTGAAAATGCGTAATCTGTACATCACAAGTTTAAGTAAAACTTAAATAAAAAAATATATTGGGTCATTCTCATGAGCTTGAGAATATTTGGGGAAAAAATAGTTAAATAGTGTCTGTTTTTTCGTGTAGAACAATTGAAATTAACTTACATTTTTATGTGTAATTTTTTATGTGTAAAATTATGTCAATTGTTCTGATTTGATGATTTTAAACAATTTTTCCCAAATACACCGATTAGCCATAGCAATAAAACCACCTGCCTAATATAATGTAGGCCCTCTCATGCTGCCAAACTAGATGTTTGCAGCAGACCCTTTAAGTCCTGGGAGCTACAAAGTGGGGATTCCCTGGAACAGACTTGTTCATCCAGCACATCCCACAGATACTCGATCGGACTGAGATCTGGGGAATTTGGAAGCCATGTCAACGCCTCGACCTTCCTCATGTTCCTCAAGCTATTCCTGATCTACTTTAGCAGAATGCCAGGGCACATTATCCTGCTGAAAGAGGCCACCCCCATCCGCGACTACCGTTGCCATGAAGCCGTGTACTTGGCCTGCAACAATGTTTTGGTAGGTGGTACATGTCAAAGTAACATCCACATGAATGCTGTGACCCAGGGTTTCCCAGCAGAACATTGCCCAGAGCATCACACTGCCTCTGCTGGCTGGCCTTCTTCCCATAGTGCATCCTGGTGTCATCTCTTCCCCAGGTAAACAATGCACACGAAGCTGGGCTTCCCCATGATGTAACAGAAAATGTGTCTCATCAGACCAGGTCACCTTCTTCCATTGCTATATGGTCCAGTTCTGACACTCATGTGCCCGTTGTAGGCACCTTCACTGGTAGAAAGGGGTCAGCATGGACACCCTGACCAGTCTGTGACTATGCAGCAACTCTGTTCTGACACCTTTCTATCACAGCCAGCATTAACTTTTTCAGCTATTTGTGCTACAGTAGCTCTCCTGAGGGATCGGACCAGATGGCAGAGCCTTTGCTCCTCACACACATCAGTGAGCCTTGAGCGCCCATGACCTGATTGCCGATTCACCGTTTGGCCTTTCTTAGACCACTTTTGGTAGGTACTGAGTCCTGTATACTGGGAAAACACTAAAGTACCTGCTGTTTTGGAGATGCTGTGACTCTTTTGATCCTTACACTTGCCCATTGTTCCTGCTTCACACATCAACTTCTTAAACTGACTGTTGCCTTGCCTAATATAGAAGTGTAACAGTATAATCAATGTGATAATCAATGACAATGTCAGTGGTCTTAATGTTATGGCTGGTGTAGGTAAGCAAAAATCAAATAACACAAGCCATATAAAATGTTTTTGAATATTTCAACTTTGTTGTATATAACCCACAATAACCAATCAATTTGCATTGATTTGCAATTTTTGTTAGATTTATTATTTTTTCTCTATAGCTCTTGCCCTGGATTTGATGAAATACATTTGTTTATTACCGAAATAAATGGTAATATAACAAAACTAATTCTACATTATTTTGGGGATTTGATGTCGAAACAATCATGATCATAAGTTTGACATTACAATGGCATGTGATTATTCACAGAAAACTGTGATGAAGTAGTAATTTTTTAACCCTAACCGACTTACAAATATAATTGTCACATGTAACATGGGAAGAGACATGACAGAGCGTGCGAGGAGTTACTATGGAGTGCACCGTCATGAAGTGTTCACGGGGCATTACTGTCCTTCATAACAATCACATCTTTCCTCAGAATCAGTTCTAATGTGAAGCCTGCACTCCAACAGCACTTGCATAAACTTTGCTCTTTCAAATATTTGAATATAAAATATTTATACTTTAATCATCTTCGATGCCCCAGACATAAATATACATTTTGAATGAACTTTTGAAATTGGAGGCAGTCAAAAATCTTTAGGGTGCCATGTTAAATAAATGATTCTAGCGATTCAGTTTCTGCGTTTCCCCCTCAGAAAATGTCTCTCTGCAGGTTTGTTTTTCTTTTTCTTCTTTTCTTTATGATTTTTCCTCATTCCAACAAATTTTCTCTGGTCACCTCCCCTGTGTGCATATTTTGCATATAACTTGATCATATATCTTGATTATCTTTATTAGAAAATTGAAAATTAAATTTAATTAGTTTGATTAAAAATACAAAATATTACAAAAATCAGATTTTAGAGTAAGACATTTAACGTCAGTAAATTCTGCAAAATCAAAATTTGGAACAATGATCAAGGGTTTGAATACCTTTGCAAGGCATTTTATAGACACACTTTGATAAAATAAAATAAATTTCACTAAGGAAAAGAGGTAATGGCTGAAACAGAAGCTGCACAGGCCTCAGGCATCAGCCTTCCTCGATACGACCTCCTTCAGAAAATAGCTATATGAAAAACAGATTAGAAACATTCTATCCCCTATATAGTCCATTTATTGACTCATTCCATGCAAATGCATTATAATGAACTATTGGAACAAGGAATGCAGACCTATGAATGTGAGTGGAAGGGACACTAACTTAGGTCCGTTAAATGTTTAATAGATGCACGCAATGTGCCCCCCTTCTCTGACGCCCCAGCTGTCTCTCCAGCTCCGTTAGTAGGCCACGTAAAGTTTCTGCTCTTTGTCTCTTTGGCAACCATTTTCCAGCTGGCATTATATTACTTCCTGTCCTTGGTTGCCATGCCAACCCGCTCAGAGAAGACAACACTGTTACTTGTGTAGCGCTTGTAAAAGATGGCAAATCTGAACGGAAAAGTTAGGATCTATTTTGTAGTAAAAAAAAAGAAAAGCAATGCCAAAAGGTGCCACAAAAAGCAGGTACCGTAAATATATATACATCAACAAGTTTCAAATGGCTGTCTTCTGTGTAATTGTGGAGCAATAATTGCATCAGAGTATTATGTTGTCAAATAGAATGCAGAGTGTAAGGAATACAAATCAATTCGCATCCACAACACCATACTTATTCTGAAGTTCTTTGGTACTTCAGTAAACTCAAACCTGGACAAGCATTATAACAATATGGGGTAAGGCTTTACATTAACTGCACCTTCATAATGCATTCATTATGCATTCATAGAACATTCATAAGAAGCATGCAAGTATACCATAACATCCTAACATGTCTGTTATTAATGTATATTAAAGCTATATTTTATTATTGCATTATGAAAGTGCAATAAATGTTCCACAAATGCATTTTAAAGGCATCATAAAGGTGCAGTTAATGTAAAGTGTTATGCAATATGACTAATCAATAAGAACAAAACATTTCTCAAACTGCATAAATTGTTTCTTCAAAAATCAACATTTAACATTTTTATCTTGTCCCTTAAAGCAGTCTCAAGTAAACTTCAATCACATCCTTGTATAATGGTAACCAGAACTTAACGATACAAACACTGAAATGTGAAAGCTATGTAAACTCTATTCCTAGCTTTATATATTTTTCGATATTCTGAGAATTAGATTCACTGCTAATGCACTAATGTACTAATGTTTATGCAAACACCTTTAATTAGAGTACATCTGGACTTCACAAAGCATGCATTATAATTGAGCCTTAATATTATTAAACAAAACAGATTAATTCAGTATTTTTTCCTGTAACATTTTAATTAACTCATGCATATTCCATGTACATCTAAATGCATGATATTTGGAAAGAGCAGTGCTTGATGTTAATTGGGTAACAAAATACAGCTAAAAATACATATTGAAAGATAAACAATGGCAAGATTACCTTGTAAAAGGGATTTCTGGGAATGAAACAAACAAAAATGTTAACATATGCTTTTGTGTTAAGGTTAAGTTTCCATTTCCCAGTTTGAAACATGAAAAAAGGAAACAAAGATTTGATATGTAAGTCCAGTCTAATTGTCCCCATAGGCCTACTATGAATGGTTAATCATTTTTTCCAACCCATCCATTTAGAACTGGGTCAAAAGTTCACTAGAAGATTTAAGTTGAAGGTAGATTCTTGCACCAGATTTTTTTGTAGAGAATTATGTCTGATTTAAAGTATGGCTGCACTTTAAGACAATACCCAGTAGCAAGCCTATTTCCATGCCAATAAGTATTTACAAAAATTGCTTATTGCTGTCTGTTATTTATATCTGTTATGTTGTTATTTATAGGTGCTCCTAAAAACGAAAGTGAAATAAATACATGTATAACATTCCAGGTGAAATGGAAACAACACCTAATTGCATGTGACTAATACTGATGCACCATAGCTAATAGGCTAACAGTGTAATACTAACTCTTTACATTCACTAAGTCTTGCTTATGCACTGGTGCTTCACATCACAGTGGCATGATATATTATTTCTCCTATCTTGCATATGTGAGCTAACTCAGGATCTCCTCCCCATCTATATTTCACACAGTTTCTCATGAGCTTTATCACATGCCTATAAATCATTCCATGATAGCCCCCATTGTTGGGCATGCCAGAAGCATGCGTGAGAAGAGTCATTCAAACAATGTCTCCAGTTAAGTTGTACTGTAGACTTGAATCATGTCGTTCATTACATTGTAAAATTTAACACCATGCTGATTATTACAATTGCATTGTCATATGTGCACATTGCAAAGTTTGAAACATATTTATAAAAAATAATAAAACATATTGTTGTGTATTCTGCCATGTCCAGTGTCACTGAGAGATTAATTTCTTTAGTAAGCCAAAAGCCTAAGAACATAGGCAGTCTGTGAATTTTCTGTGGAGCACACACTGATTAAATTGGAACATAATAGTTATGATTGTGAAGAGGCTAAAGAAGATGAATCTGCGGAATTTTCATCAGGTATCATCAGCATGAAAGCAGAGGGGATGGATGTTATATATTACCACCACACCTAAGTACCACCACTGCAGTCGTTTCCTTATGTCAAGATATATTTATACAGCTAAACAGCGCTTTCAAAAAAAGTATTCGAACCCCTTCATTTCTTCACATTTTTTTATTGCATGCTATTGATCGAATATGATTTGGAAAGGCACACAACTGTCTGTATAACGGTCCCATGGGTGGAAATGTATATCAGAACCATAACCAAGCTATGAGGTCAAAGGAATTGCCTGCAGAGCTCAGAGACAAAACTGTGTTGAGGCCCAGATCTAGGGAAGACTGCGAAAAAGTTGTGCATCATTGAAGGTTCCCAAGAGTGCAGTGGCCTCTATAATTCTTAAATGGAAGAAGTTTGAGGTGGCTTAGCGCACGATCCTGGGTTGTTCCCTGCCTTGTGTCCAGAACCCTGCAACCCTGAATAGGATAAGCAGTTACAGAAAGTGGATGGATGGATGGAAGAAGTTTAGGTATTACTTTATGTGAAGCCCCCATACATAAAGCAAAGTAACTGTTCTCATATTCATTTTAAGCATTCATAAAGTATAATACAGTATAAAGTATATAAACATGGCTATAACTATTTATGGAAAGGCATAGCATTATAGTTGTGTATGATGCATTATGAATGCTCTATGAAGCACTCATCTATAATGCGCTGTAGATACCTTTATAGAGCAGTACAAAGCATCCTTAATGTTTATACTGGCCATTATAATGCATTATGAAGGCATGCATAGTGTGTTTATAGATGAGAGCTTCATAAATATATATTTATAGGCATGTTTATAATGGTATAATTTATAAATGCGTTTATAAATTGCTATTTATAAATTGCTAAAAACATGGCGGTAAGTAGAGTGTTACCAAAGTTTGGAACAACCAAGACCCTTACTAGTGCTGACCACCTGGTCAAATTCAGCAGTCAGGGTAGCAGAGTGTTGGTAAAGAGAGGAGACCATGAAGCTGATGGCTGAGCTCCGGAGAACCTGTGTGAAGATCAACAACCAACACCGCAACACTCAATCGAGCCGGGTTCAATAAAAGCCTCAGTGCAGGACACATGAAAGCTCGCTTGGAGTTTGCAAAAAGCCACCTGAAGGACGCTCAGACTGTGAGAGACACACATGACACACACATGAACTCCAGACAACTCCAGACAGGCAAGGCATGATGCAAAAAGTATGTTGTAGGAATCCCAGTGTTTTGTTTACAGCACTACTTCCTTCTATAAATGAACCTTCTTGGATGGTTGTATTATTTTGTTTTCACACAAGTTGCATGATAGAAACGTCACCAGCACACCCACGAGCTCCAAGTGAATTCTCCAAAATTCCCCCAGCTCCATACACAAATGGGGGTAAATTGGAAATTAACCAGACTTTGTACTTGGGAGCTAGCAGGGTAAAGTCCATTTAATGTCCAGTACGACTGATTGGGATATTTATGTTCACACATATAACCCCATCAAATAATGTCTAGAAAAGTTCATGATGGCAGTGCATATCTTAAAGGGGCTCAAGATTTAACTGTTTGACCTGAGTTCTGAAGGAAATGAGGCTCTGCTCATCACCTGCGTAATACCATTACCATCCCAGTGATGAAGCAGGGAGATGGCAGCATCATACTGCAGGGGTGTCAGAGGCAGGGACTGGGAAGGTAAAGGGAAAGCTATCCTAATTTAGCCTTAAAGAAAACCTACTCCGAAGCCCTCTGGAGCTCAGACCAGGCCGAAGTTTTACCTTCCAAAAGGACAATGACCTTGAACCTAACCGGACATCTACAGAGAGACCTGAAACTAGCTGTCCCCTGACAGTGCCCATCTAAAATGAAATTATCTGCAGAGGAGAATGGTAGAAAGTCCCCAAATCCAGGTTTATTATCATACCTAAGACTCGAGACTGTAATCACTGATGAAGGTGGCTCAACTAAGTACTGTGTAATGGCTCTGCATTATTTTGCAAAAAAATCTAAAACCCTGTTTTTCTCTATCATTATGCAACATTGAGTGTAGATTGATGAGAGAGAAAAATTATTTTAAGTAATTTCAGCATGACTGCAATGGGACTGAATATTTTTGAAATATACTGTATTTATATACTATATACATATATTTATATTTGATATATTTCTGGCTACAATATAAATTAAAGAAAAAACATTCATAAATACGTTAATAAATGATGTTGTTTTAAAAATGAAAGGCTCCCAAATTTCATAATTTTTTAACTCTGTGCATTGGCAACAGCAAAGAGCCTTTTGTTAAAATGTGTGTCGTGTAGCTTAGCGGACAGAATTACTGTACTGTGGGCTGTGCAGCCCTTTTCGCAGTTTGAGGTGCTGTTTACTCCCTATCATTCTCAACTCATAACAAATCCTATACAAGCCCAAAGTTTTTCCTTTTCTTGAGATAGCTCACATAGTCCTTAATGGCCCCTCACATGGTCCATAAAGCCCAGGCTGAGATTCATGACAGTAAAGAATCACTTTGCCCTGATAATGGGCAGACCTGCAACGCACACAGAACCAGATGGTTTGTTGTGATGTTTTGCCACTTTCAGTGCTCCGTTACAACTGCCATTCCATTTGGAGGAACCTTTATGTAACTGAGTATGAGTCAGTTTAGTTATACTGTTATCTAAGGAGGTCACAGACCTCCAAACTCAAGCCATGCAAGGGAGAAAATCAGCACCTACAGCGGTATGTATTTATGTGAGGTGGTTTTACCACATAGACACTTACAGGTGATTTTTTTTACATCTACATAATATCATAGGAAAATAAAGAGATGAAATAGACAGAGTGAAGGAGGGTTGAACAGAAGAAAGTTGGCTTAATACTTTTGAGCTGCACACTGGATGATTTGGAGTTTGGGGGTTTTATACTGAAGATTGACTGAATGGGATCAGTTTGAAAAATGTCCCCATACAAGTCTATGGGAAAAATTTTACAGAAAGAGGGATGCAGGTGAAATATTAAAAATAAAAAAGCGTATTTCTCTGGGTAGAACATTTGAAAGGTGTAAAGGAGTTTCTAGGTGAAAAAATGTAGGAGATGTAGAAAAAAGTAATAATAATAATAATAATAATAATAAATTTGTGAGAGAACATGGTGATTACTGCATATGCGCACAGCAAGCATAATCATAAGCCTGTTCCATAAGATAAAAAATGTCAGTAATATGTTCATTCACTCTATAAGAAAAAAAATACATTCAATACAATTCACTTGTTTGACCTCCATAAAGTTTTTTGTTTTGGTCTGAAACTTTTTTTCATAGGTTCAAAAACCTATTTCTGCTTTCCCAAGGTTCAAAATACAGTTATTTATAATGATGACAGATGCTGATGCATTTTGCATTAACATACTTTCAAACTGTGTATATCTCATGCAGAATGGATTGAATGTTTGCACTCCTGATATAAATTTCATAAATAAAGGCAACATTCTTTCTTCCAAGCAATATTTGCAGGTCTCTTATGTTTTTAAATATAAAAATACCTTGTGACAGAAAAACTCAAGTGTCTTATGTTTCTGTTTAGGTATAAATAAAAATGGGTCTATCTTCAGCAGGGCACCCACATGCCTACCTACTTGCCATATTCAGAATGTACAAAGCACATTAGATCTGGGTTTACAGAGCTTTCAACACTGTGCTTGACCCCTTTTTACTCTGTCCATTTTACCTAGTTTAGTACAAAGCTCTACAGATCTTTGCTGGCAAAGCTGTATAAAAGTATCATCCCAGCACAGGAAATACACTATATGGACAAAAGTATTGGGACACCTGGCCATTACAGTCGCTACTTAAGGTGAAAAACATGTCATGTCTCATTAAAGAAGAACAAATAACATTTGTGTTTAACTTGTGTTATTCATTATTTGTTTCTTTAGTAGTTCCTTAGTCGTTCCTTCAGTAGTTTATAAAAAGTTACAGAATCAACAGATATAGTAACTAGTATAACAACTGCTTGGGATTCAATTCATTAGCGATGAACAAACACAAGATACATGTTATTTGTCCCTACAGTGGTTCCTTCCGTAGGGTTCACAAAGGTTTACATAACTAACAGATTTAGTAACAAGTATAGTACTTGCTTGAGATAAAAGACAATTAATTAAAGTGACAGTTCATTAATGATGAACATATATATGACATCAGTTTGTAACACTAAATTTGTGGTTAATACATATTAATAAACAAGTAATAGCATAATCCTACACTGTATGTTACTTCTGTTGCCTCAAGTGTTACCACAATTACTAAACTTGAGAGAAGTGCAACATTTTAGCATTTGTAAGAACTTTATTCAAAGACAGTGCTGTAAGGGAGGCTGTACTTTAATAGACAGAGGTGGTGGTGGATGTTCATTTTGCAATACGTTTGAGAATGAGAAGGCTTTTATTGTAATTATACCAAGTGTAGTCATCCTGGGTATGACGTTAATCTGCATCCGGCCCTGCAAGAAGGTCCTCCAACTTAAGGGAAAACACTTCTCCATCTGAACAGTGTGGTGCTGAGGTACCACCCAATGCATGGCTGCACCCAGGTTCTCATGCCTTAAGGTGGTTTGTCATGTGGTGGCGTGCAGCAACGTACGGTCTCAGCCTATGCCCCTTACCCCTCTCTCAAGTGTAATGAAACTGCGAAGAAGCTACTCTTTCAGATGCGAAAATGAACATTCAATAATTTACACAGTAAATGTAAAAATGCTGCATTGGCCTGTAGCATGTCATAGATGCCACTGGTGGGCAACAGGTGCAATGCCTAAATGTGGCAACTAGAAATTATAAGTCAATGGCTACTTTACACAAATTTCACATACAGCGCATCACAAACGCTGAGCAATGAACTAAATGTGCAGAGTGCGCCAATCTGAGAACTCAGAAGCAGTGACTCAAGCTGTCGGATAAGATTTTCACTTCGAAAACCAAGAAAGATATGTGGAAAGCCTGATTTATGTAGGTCAGAAATGTTATAAGTCACAAAAAAACAATAAAGGAGCAACATTGCCAAAAACAATGCAGATGCAGAACCCAGCCGATTAACCTTGAATGACTCTGGATGTGTGGATCCTCTTATTTATAATTACTGAAACGCTAAAGCACATCCTCTTAGTACATCACCCAGAGAAGAACTCGGTAGCATCTTCAACATTGGCTTCCTATTTTCCTGGTTACAGCTGAGATCCTTTTCTTTTGTATTTCTTTTGTAAGACATTAAATGAACATTCTCCACATGGCTTTGTGAATTGCTCACGCTATTCTTCTGCTCCGATACTGACCACTTCCAGAGGCTGACTCCTTGCTCTTTATATCCTGGCCAAGGCCCTTACACAGATCCTCTGGCTACGCTTCCTTCCCACACACTGGAAATCCGTTCCTCTGTGCATTAGAGCTGGCCCTCCTGCTCCTTCTGTCTAAAACCAGGCTTAAGAAGCAGATTGGAGAGTAGCTCTACAATGTCCATTGTATTTCCTTCATCCTTATTTTTAAAAAGGTAAACTAAATAGCAGTAGCAGCAACAACAGCAACTACATTAATAATACTAATAATGACAATAACTTTGGCTTTAGAATGTAGTGTTGAGAATGAATTGTATTGTATACCTCAAGATATGATGTAATGAATAATGAAGCATGCATATATTCATCGGTAAGTTTATTATGTACACTTGAGTGTAATGCAAAAAGTCTGCTCTTCCAAACAGCAAATTCTTCGGCTGAAACTGAAAACAGACAGCATTCAGACAGGGTCCAGCGGTTCACTTACTGATTGGCCAAGCAATACAATGGCTGAGATGCATGATATAAGAGATTCTGAGTGTGGCATGGCTGTTGGTGCTAAACATGGTGGTTCCGGAATCTCAAATACAGCCACCCTCCTGGGATTTAGAGGATAGAGAGAATGGTGCAATAAATAAAATAAAAACACGCCGTCAGCGGCAGTTCTGTGGCCCAAAACACCGTTGTTAATGAGAGAGGTCAGAGGCGAATGGCCAGACTCATTAAAGCTAACAAAAAGTGCAAGTGCAAAGATGATAGGCCAGCACACCAGTGGTGTACAGAAAGGCTGCAACCACATCTTATAAGTGAGTTCGAGCTATGAAAACACTGACAGTACAGAAGCAGCATATGAATGTCAGGCAGAGAAAATTCAAAACTGCTAATTGAAATGCTTGCCTCTTACGACAGGCATGAAAACAAGACACATCCAAATCACCACTCACCTCATTTTATATAGATATATAATAGTTTCCAGTTTGATAAGAAGACTGTATATTCCTAGTCAATATGAGATGTAATTCTGGCAAGCAGCCAAAAATACAATGGCATATTTGCAGATGCAATTCAGGCCAGATTCAATAGGATTTCGTCTGATTCCAGTAACACGTGACTGCTTACATGTTTGGGAAAATCCATAGTGGACATTTTGGTGTCATCCATAACCTTTTTGATGGAGCTACTGTGTGACAAGATTCCAGAAAGTACAGCCTACTACGTCTGTTTTCAGAATGGCAAATTAACCATTGCAGAAATCTAGTTCCTCAGTCCTAACCACTAAGTGCTGCTCTAAGAGACCCCAATGCAGAAATGCAAAGCTAAAATTGGTTATGAACCTGGCCATCTGCCAGCAACAGCTGCATAGTGCTTCCAGCAAATCTTGTTGTGGTTGCAGGTGCCCTAATAAATGTGTAAATCAAGATGCTTAATTATGTTAAGTTGCATATTTTTAATTAATATACTAAAATACCGTTGTAAATATGTGATGTGAAATGTGTAAATATGTGAGTTACTGCAACTAATTATGAAACACCGGCTTTTAAATTTTTAAAATGTGACATGTCAACTCATTAATGAAATTGTCACAAATATAACAGTATCCAAATTCCCATCATGTCTGGTCAACACTGCTAATAATCACAGCTAAGAATGCAGGGCATTTTCAAATCCTGTGAATGGTATCCGTCCAATGCAATTTGTAAAATCTGTTAACACGTTCAAACCCTTAAAAAACAAAAAAAACCAAAGGAAAGAAGGCTCACGTAGAAGCTCGGCTTGTCATCTGCATGTGCATGCTGGTGTGACAGACGAACTGAAAGGACGTGTTCCTCAGCAGCTTGGACGTAAAGACAACAGATTATATGAAGATGGCAATTATTTTTCATCAGAAGATGGAGTTGTTTATAACATGCCTTGGCAGTTATCAGCTGTCAGAGGAAACATCTGCATCTTCTGCCTCTTCCGCCATTAATACCTCCTCACCAGCCTTCTTCCGTTCTCCTTTCTTTGAGCCTCCCATTAGGAGGGATGCCCTTTGCAGACACTGTGTTGCATTTTTCAAATTCCTTTCATAATCTGAAGGCAAGGAAATCTAAACCTGATCACTCGGATGCCAGTTCCACAAATGCACATTCACCTCTGATCTTTATCCAAATTCACAACTCAAATTCAGTGAAGAGTTTAATTCCGTTTGCTTTTGATTCAGATTTCAAAGCCCGAATTTTGAGTGGGTTACTTCCAAATTCACAGAGGTCATCTAATGAATTGCATTACCTCATTACCTCATTCAGCATTCTTTTCACCCACAACTCCTTCCACTAATTCTTGGCAGGCAATTTGTTTTCATTCTAAACTTCTAGAGAAAACCCTAAAATGAATCAGTTGAAACAGAGCTTAATTTCATGTATATTTTCCCCCAAAAGTCTGTATCCTTAAAATTCTAAATGTGCTCCCAAATGTTTTCCAGGATCAGTGCGTTATATAATCCTGCCCCACACCTTTCTACTGACACTGGTTTATAATGACAAATAGGTCACTGCCACATGTATGGTATAAATTTACTGCACTAGATACAGTTAATTCCATTACTCATATTAATCTTTCAAAGGAGGCAAAGAAATTTTTCTCTCATTTTTAAGAACAATTTTTCAAAAATTTTGATTTATGGCCCATACCATCATAATTTGTGTTGTTCCTTTACTGATGCATTACAGAAGGAGAAATCTGCCTCTTCCTTGTGTATAATAATCTTAAGAGCCCCGCAATTATAGTGACACAGTATTTGTAGTGAAATTGTCCGAGAAAAGGCCTGCTTCTGCCTGAGAGCCGAGACGACAGCCACGCTGATGTTCCCCAGTGTCCTGTTTTGCACAGTCAACGATGAATTCAAGCTGTGCATTAAAAAGACACAACAAACCCAATAAACACAGCATGACATCACTGAGCAGGGCCCATAAATCAGCATTAGGTAGAAGAAAAAAAAATTCTCAGATCTTCCAGAAATAGCAGCCTATGCAGGCTCATCCAATCATTTTTACCACTTGTAGGGTGGGGAGAATGAGATCTACTACTCTTTATTTCTGAAAGTATGGCCCTCCACCCCCTATACAGAATTATCTTTACTAGTATGAGAATGATTCAGGGAAGAATGCTGAAAATACCCAGGAGAGACTAAGGCCAATAATTATTCGTTTATAAAATTTAATCTTCTTTATGTTAAAAAGTCCTCAATACATACAATGGATGTACATATCATCTGGTCAGTGCCATTCTTCCTCTTATTATGCTGGTACCTGTTTTTGTTAATCCATAAAATATAATAACAGAAATGATATGAATAGGCACAGTCAGTCCTGCTACGAGCAAATAATGTGTACCTGAAAAACCTCACGCTCACTGAAATACAATAATAGGGTTAAGGGAATTAGACTCCAAAACTTAGTAACTTAGAAAATGCATTTCAAATAAGAAATAATAACACATTAATAAAATATATCATAAATATGAGTCGTATGAGTCTCATGAGACTTGTCTAGTAACTTCAACCGACCGTGTTGATCTTTCTAACTTGTCAATTGCGAGAGTCGGGAGCAGTGGGCCACAGCCCCCATGTGGCTGGGTGGGCACACAGCAGAAATACAACAGATCACGATGTGTGGAGGGGCACTGGAGGCAGCATGACTAAGACAGTCTATGAAAAGCAAATGTAAGTGATTTTAAAAAGGCTGCTATGTGTTTTCATATGATTTGCCAAAAATTTTATGCATGGATGCAAAAAACATTTGATTCTTTTAGATTTGAAAACCGCTTCGACTGATTCACTGAAAAGAACCGGTTCAAAATAACGATTCGATCATTAATCAGACATCAGAACCGAATCAACAGTCAGACAGACTGTTGTTCAGTTGGATAGCTGTTTTTTTTACTTTTGTAAGTAGTGTTATTCACTAAGACCAGTGTCGTAATTTGCATTGTGCTTTTCTCTCTGATTGAGCAAATGCCAATGTGATTCTGAGTTATATTGGACTTGGGCACTACTATATTAATCATGCGTTGAAACAGGACTGACTGTATGCCTGTTTTTTTTTCACCTTTATATAGCAGCTACCTCGTAAGTAATAAATGTGATTATGTGACTCATCAATGTACCAGAATACCTCCTCAGTAGTGATATTATGTCATAATACATACAATATGAGATGGGACGAGCCTCAAGTCTGCCATTTTTGGCATGTGTAGCTTCATGGGGAAACAGTGACTTTGACTGTTATGCAGCTGCTGGTGAGCATTTGGCAGACGCTTCAGTGATAAATACTGAGAATATTGCTAAGGCATCCAAAAAAATGTTTTGCTCATCTCAGGTTTGGTTGTGGGGGGGTGGGACTACACGAAGGGTGGGACTTCAAAGTCACCGACAAGAGGAAACGAATATGTGACATCAAATCGTGGGTAAGATTCAGAGTGGACCATAGGAACCAACATCTGGACAGCTGGCCATAGCCTCCTCAGAAAACAGGGGACTCCCTGCTGGTGGGTCGAGAGCTTGGAGGAGCAATAGCAATGGAAGGCTTCTTTCTACAAGCCTGGCACATGGCTCTCTGTGTTTTCTTCACATTTTTAATGAGATCAGTATTAACAGGTCAGAACTTTGGGTACCTGGTCTGTCAAATACTGCCAGTGTTTATGAATTAATGCTGACCACATTTTCTCACACTGGCCTGGGTCCACTCTTTCCATTAGGAGGTAGCAGAGTTCATCCAGAGTGCTATGTTATCATCCTAAGAAGTCACCTGCATTCCATTTTGCATTCTGCGATACACGTGCCTTTCCCAAGAATGTCCTCTACAGTGGTAATACAAAGGAATAAGGGCCCCTTCTTATCCAAATGTGGCTTGAAGATCACACATGTATCCTACAGCCACTGGCAAAGGTGGTCAGATGCATTTATGACAACAGGGATGAAGCCAATACATTATTTTCAGTTCCTGTCCTGTCCTGTCACTTAGTGTTGTGAAGGAATTATATAATTCAAATGTTCATTTGTTGAAAGTAAGGGGATTCTGACAAACCTCTGTTACAGTGTCTGTATTAAATTATACCTCAACTTTTCAATTAGCTTGTTTAAAATAAGCTACCGTGTGATCACACTACTTCACATTAACAGAGAAGCACGATCTCTGCTGTCACAATCTTGACAATCCAGAAATGACAAAGTGTACTGGTGCATAGAATCATCAGTTACTCTTCTCCTGAAAATGTACTAGATATTATTTATTCTCTAATGGGAGGAGGGGCCTGCACACTGTAATGGCGAAGCTAGGGGGTCAAGCTGTGCTTAAGGAAGTGGGGAACCTGCGGCTATGTAATGTGCTGAGGTGAATTTCAAAGTTGTGCAAATTGCCTCGAATAAGGCTGTCTTCTAAGTAAATAAAAATAGATAATGAGTTTGATTCTCCTGGGCCTACTTCAACAAAACAGAGGAATAAACTAACTTCATTAGCAAAGGCATGTAAACAGTTTAATTAGACTCAGAGCTTCGTGCGGGAGCTGGAGAAGCCATAAATGTCTACTGAATTAGTTAAGATGAAAAATACTCCCCTTACTGGACTGTATTTTATAACCACTGATGCAATGGTAATGCATTTTGATAAAGGAATGATAAATCAACAGGTTAGACATTTCTTACTCTAACTGTTCAATTTCCCGTTTGATTATGAAACACGATATCTGCTTACATTATGAAAGCCACATAACCTTTACGTTACGTTGTTAAATTTTTAACTCCACAGGCATGATGGCATTGGTACTCTTGTGACAGGATGGTCAATGCCATAAATTAAAATAATTATTATTGTATAAAAATAAAAAACAAAAATCTGACATCCTTATTAAAATAAGGGTATTCGGTGTTTGAGTTCTGTGTCAACGAAAAAAGTGGAACCTTCTGCTGCACACTAATCAGTCATCAATATCTGAAGGTTTTTAATGGCCTGAACAGTCTCAGTTAATATATTTATACATGTAGCAACATCAACAATACTTAGTTCCACGCAAGTTCTATCTTGGTCTAATTTCCATTATTTTTAGATAGTGGCAGTAATTAAGTGTAATATGCCACTTTCAGTGCACAAAGTGTAATTTTTACCCAAAACTGAAAGATTGGGGGAAAATCAGTCACAACAAATGGTTGCTGTGATTTTCTTGAACTGTGCAGCTAAGCAGTTCAAATGGAAATTTTATGCCTTGATTGCATCAAAAGCATGATGGATGTGGAGAAAGGTGGAGAGATAGAAAAACTAGAATGATTGCTGCATCTATCTGTCACACTGCCTGATTGAAAGGACTAGTGCATACACAACACCAAACTCTGATTACGGACTACATTATAAGAATCAGTGGTAGTAAATTCTGTTCAGAGACAGGCTTAGCTGTAGCCCATCACAGATGTGAAACATCCACCACTTCAAATAAAGTCATTTTTATCTACCCTGCCAGTTGAGTCGATTTCTTATCAATCAGTTAATTTCAGAAGTTTACTAGGGCTAGTAGCTAAACAAGTACTGAGCTCTAGAACTAAGCCAGTGATGGACAATCACAGACTATAATAGCCATGATAATAAAAACTCTGGCTCAAGATCTTGTAAGCCTGAAGTGGAGGTTAATTTTATACTCGTTCCATAATTGCATCCTCCCTAATCCTGGTTGCAGTCACAGCTAAATCAAAAGGGCCTCATAATCTCCTTGACTGAGAAAGTGGTATGTGTGTTTATTTGCATTTATGTGCCCATGGGTTCAGAGACGGTCTGCAGAGGTATCGCGGGAGATTGCAGGAAGGGTGTGTGTCTAAGCCACTGACAGAGTTAAGTTAGATTATAGCGGACATTATCCCCGATAATTTAGGCAAACACAAAAACCACACGTCTCTTATAGGCTCATCCTGCTACAAATGGTAGAAATACATGGGGAAAGGAATGTTTGTTTTAGCTACCTGATTTATTGTAGACCAAATGGTTCCCAGTATGCTAGCTTTGGGTTTCCAATATACAGCACAGCAGAGGAATTTCACAGAAGGAGAGGTTCAACTTGACACATCAACATGTAACCATTTGTGCTGTATCCTCATAGTAAACCATTCATTGTAATAAATCACAGTTTCACAGTGTCTATATATAGGAAGGAGGAATCCAAGCATCGGATGCAAGAAATTCATGAAACACAAAAAAGATATTTTCTCCACTCCATGATGTGTGCTCCAGGAAAGCATATCATGTTGTTGTTCTTACTTCATTAGCTGATCTTCTTTAGTAAAACCTTAAGAAAAGCTTTGCCTGGCTTGTACCAAGTTTCCATGCTAAGATGTCAGCATGCTTCTCCGCGATATAACCGAATGTGATGTAAGCTGGGTGGGCAGCACTGTCATCTCACACCTCCAGGGTGTGTCTTGTTGGCAAGTGTTCTTGCGTCACACGGATTTCCGGTGGGTTCCTCCCACAGTCCAAAGCTATGCGGTTCGGCTTACTGCCATCTCTAAATTGCTCATAGTATGTACCCTGTCTCCAGCAACCCCCCCACACACACACACACACACACATACCCGACCATGATAAGGAGCTGGAAGATGGATGAGTGGATGGTTGTATTCAATAAATGGCGGTAGGTCCAGTCTGTAATGGTTTAGAATGAGAGTTAAGAGAAGATGCTCATTTAAGAAGACCATATCTGAGCAATATGAAAAAAATAACAATAATAATTTTTACTCGTCTTTACATTTGTTTACACTGTTTAGCTAATTATTTTATCCAAAGTAACGATCCTTAGCTATCCCCATTCAAAGCTAATCTGCAGAAGCAATTCAGAGCTAAAAAAGAGTAAGTTGTTAATGCTGATAATTATCTACTTTATCTACTAATTAATCTTTCATATATATCATGGAGTTCCATTTGACATTAAATAATGTTTCCTCCAACACTTTCTACACTGATTACCCCACATTTGAAATTGCAATCAAACAATGCTGGTTCTTCCAAGATACAATAATTTACATCTTTAAAACGATTCTCTTAGCTTATGCTTGTGCTCAGCTGCGCTTTCCATATTATTACCCTTAAACTGCACCTGTTGAGTCCCAGTGGAGCAAGCCCCTGCCCCTCCATATATAAGGAGGGGACACAAGATTTGATGGGCAAAAGTCACATCATATGGTCAGAGTCAGATTCAATTTCTCAATTTTTTGCATTATCACATCACATACTTTCACACTTCTATACCACAATGCCCAGGATTGAACAGATAATGAAACATGGCATAAACATCAAAGCAAATCTGCTGTAAGTCACAGTCGATTTTCCTCTCATTTAAAATGCACACAATCACCAATGCATATGAAGAAGGCAGTGAACAGTCAACTGTTTTCTGACTGCTACTCCCCTGCAGCCATTCAGGCTGAATGTCCTATTTTTTTTCAATACAAAGATTTTCTTCTCAGGTGCTTCACACAGAGGGCATACTGTCAAAGTAGCTGTAATAATAGGAACTGCGTGGCACCATTTGACCCGGAAGGACACAGTCTCGAACCCTGACCGGATTGTTCGCCTCATCATTAGCACCTGCTCCCCGTTACACTGTTAAGGGAAACACTGGAAAACACATCTGTCAAAATCAAAACAGATCCACAGTTAATTAAAATAAGCTTCATGCAGTCCATCATTTATCGACAACACAGAAGCACAAATGAACAAATGCCTAGAATACCTCATAGTTGCCGCCCAAAACCCCCAAAATGCTGTGCAAGCATCTATGTCATTCCCTAGTTAACATGATTTTTTTTAATAAGCCCACTGGCACTGAATAATAAGCCAGCTTGTGCATATCTCAGGGGTTTTGCTTGTTTGATTACAGGCTGTTGTGCCTTTTCCCAGGCTGTCCAGCGTCACACAGCCACATGGAGCATCCCACGAGTAATGTCCAAGTAAGTGTTGCCAGGTATGAACTTGGAAATACAGTCTTACAAAGCCACAGAAGCCTTCAAATCTTTTCTCCATTTAGGAAAGCTATCTGTTCGGGGTCCAGGTTTAGCAGTGTTGCTAAACACCACCTGCCACTGGCTCTTGTTTTTCTTTAATATATGTTAAAAGAAAAGAAAAAAGAATAGCTGCCTATCTGCAGGGTTTCTCTGGTTGGAAAGGAAATAAATAAATGTGTGCTTGATCTTCCTTTTAAGCAGGGAAGCAATAAAACATGTCAGGTTATTCCAGCACCATTTCAAGTGTTCAAAATGCAATGTCTGTACTCATGAATATGCCAACATGTGCCATGTGGGTCATTAATATGATATTGGTGTGGGCATACTTGTAATCATCATAAAGCCTGCTCCTCTTTTCAGATGAGAGAACAAGCTTTCTGCCATCACTCAGTTTACATCATTAAATCACAAAATCATTTTGGTTCCTCTCCTCCATTGTCATTGCTTTTCTTTCTTTCATTTCATTCCTTCCTTTTCCCTCTTATTCTCTCTTAATGATGCTGTAATGTATCACAACACACCAGGCCCAGCTTTACGGGGGGTTGGGGGGAGGGGGTAGCACCTCGATGTTCTGGCTAAAATTTCCCACTGTGGCCTGTTTCCCACCCAGCCGAGAGGGGGAAGTGTATTTTTTTATATAATTGCCCCCCCAAAAAATCTTCTTGGCCCACCCTGTTATGGAGAGCTAGAGCCGAGCCTGCAACACACCCATGTACCTGTACAGTGCCTTTACAGGCGTCTCTGTTGTGAAAGGCACTATATAACAATAAACTGAATTGAACAGTATCTGAAAGTGACGAGCTTTTCAAGGATTTTTCACTATGAAAAAACATCAAGTGAACAGCCGAATTTCCAAATCAAAAACTATACGCGAGAGAGCGTGTCCTTTGCTGATATTTACATACAAGCATTAGCTTGTCTTTTCTGAATGAATTCATCGAGGCATTAGTCCACAAAACAATAGTCCTTGTTTTTCAGACACTTCTCTGTGACACAGTTTTAAAAGCTGACCGCACCTCAGACCTTTATGTCTGTCTCTCCAAGCTTCCTCTGGACAGAATATCCGGATACATCAATCGCATGTGAGTGTGAGGAAATTCCACCAGAGAAAAAAGCCTTCTGCGCAGCTGACAATGTCATCCCCTCTGCTTCCACTTCTCCAGGACAAAATGGAAATGAGATGCTCTGATCATATCACAGCCAAGCACCCCGGCCACTCACGCATCACGGTTGTTGGTGCTCCCCACAGTATCACTCGCCACATTCTGAGAGATGTAATTACTCCCAGTCTTCCAAAATACCATAAATGATGTAGCTGCCTTGTGTGTTGAATGAGAAAAAAATGTATAACAAAACTAACACATTACTCAAAACGGGGAATTACACAAGACGAAGAAACGGTGAAGAACTATTTATTGTTTACTTTGCAGCTGCTCCACAGTAGGAGCACAAGTGCTCAGATGCTGAAGAGTCCACAATGTGCTATAGTGGGTTACAGCTGGGCTGTGCATGTGGAGTTGAATGCCTGGTCACCTGCTGCGCACAGCATGGTTGTGTGTTTGCACAGGACGGCTGAGACAGACTGCAAGTTCCATCCAAAATCATGCTGCTTCTTCTGGACTTTTAGGAGACTGTTTAAATAGCAACACAAGGTGACTTCTTGCTTACAAACTGACCAGTTCTAAACTTCATATTTTGATATTCACTAGATATAATTCAAAATGGCATACATTTAACATGTATTTTCACAGGGAATTGAGGGACGCCGCATTGCAAGAAGAACCTTGGTGAAAACATTGGTATCTTTTCATACTTTTTGATCTAGCCTTTGAAAAAAATCACAACTGATTCTTGACCAAAAATATCAATATCTTATTTGGCTGCAAAGAAATACTTTTAAAACAACCTTCTCAAGTATATTTTTGAAAAAAGACAGCACAACAAAGACCTTCCACGAAACTCAACTAACAATATAACTCAGTTGAATGGTAAAGAAATTGTCAGTAAAATACAGTAAACCTTAAAAACAGCCATCTGTGATCGTGTTGAAGATAACACCTGTAAACTAGTTTGAAAAGCATCTCAGATAGCTATTCTACAACCAAACGCAGAGAGGGCAAGGGCCGAAAATAAATTTAAAAATAAAAATTTTTCTATGGTTACCACAAGGGCAGAAAAAGGTAAATAATTAGGACATGACATGATTAGATCTGATAGGAACTAGACTTTTGGAAGATTATAGAGAAGATTTTTATATAAATATAGATTTTACATAACGGTAAAGGTATTCTATACATTATATAGAAGGTTTTAGGAATGCCTCTGCTAAAATAAGGACTAGTGTTGCAACCTTATTCATGAAGCCCAAAATTTTGACTGAGTACAACTTATGGAAATTAGGAGTTATTTATAAAGTAATGACCACAGTCTTGTTTATTAAAACCCATCATAGACAGTATTGTAACTGGTTCACTTACAATTTAACAGTATACTTAAGGGAAAGTTATATATGTATATACAGTGGTCGAGTTGTAAAAACAAATCAGGGGGGATGGTGAATTTTATCGTTTAATGGATGGAATGTTCGTTTTAGAAGGGTGATGATTTTGACTGTTTTTATTTCAGGGGGGATGACACCCCCCTCAACTCGAGTACTGTATAAATTAAATGATTAAATTACTGAATATTTCAAACTTCTGTTTGTTTTGATGAGCGTAAAGCTGTTGGGGCCCTAGGAGGCTATAATCTGCTCCAGAACAAAATGGCATGGCTCTACCTTGGGATTGTTCTTGTTATTTATACTGCAAAAACAAACATTAGAAAGTTGCAATACACCAGAGTGGCATTTCTCTGCAATGACAAGCCTGTAATAAATTTCTGCACTGAGCGGAGGAAGGGTGTCAGACTGAGTGGGTGGGGGGCGCTGTGGTTGTGATATCATAGAATTTCCAAATCAGAAGTCCGTTGATTGATATCGCCATTATTTTTGCTTGAAAGCATCTGCACAGCAGCACTGTGAGAGGAAATTGCATTAATGAACTTAGACAACAGCAATCAACTCCCACAGCCTTCTTACATTTTCAGATAACCTATTAAACACAAGCCTTCATGCCATGCCATTAACATTTTCTTCCATTTGCTTACTCTTTTATATATATTTTGAGGAAAGCCATGCTTTCACTTTTGCATCACTTTCCAATTAAACATATTTCACAAATCCCCCCACTTTTGATTATCTACCTTCTGGATTTATATTGTGTCACTAAAAGCTCAACAAATCCTTGTACTAGGGAGTCACTTCTAGTATAAGACAGTATCTGGGGGGTGCCACACGGGTGGAGAAAGTGCTGTGGTTTGCCATTATGAATGAATCAATGTTGCATTCAAGACACCCGAAGTGCTTCACAGAAGCAATGGGGAGCCACTTCAACGATCGTGCAGCGCCCACCTGGATGATGCGATGGCCATCGGCACCAGTACGCTCCCCTCACCTCACACAAGTGGTGGAGGGGCAGGAACTCGCCAGTTATAGGGGATCATTAGGAGGCCAGATTCAGTAGGGCCACAGTAGGAAATTTCAGCCAGAACATCGAGGTGCCACCCCAATTCTTTCAAAAGATGCCCAGTGATCTTTTATGACCCCAGAGAGTCAGGAACGTTTTTTATCTCATCTGAAGTACAGCACCATTTTAATGGCACAGTGCCCCCGTCACTGCACTGGGGCATTGGGATCCACATAGACCGCAGGATGGGCTAACCTTCCAGCTGCAATCCAGCATTTCTTAGTTGGTCTTCCCATTAAAGTACTGCGGGTGATGTGGCTGCTGCCCATTGGTGCAACATACAGTACAACAAAGTGCAATTGAGGACTGAAAAGATTCCTCGAAAAATTCAAATAATTTGATTCACACAAATCCTTGAGGCAAATTCTATGCCTCGATTATTCGCTTTATAATACACGGAACTATGCACAGAGTGCAGCAGTGCGAATGATATTCACTGGAGCACCAAGAGTGAAGCTTGTTGTTGTGGAAAAATGAAGGAAAATGAAAAAAGGGAAGAACGAAAGGAAGAGAGAAGTGCTAGGAAATGACAGAAATGATCAAATTTGGGAGCATTTCAACTCGAGATTAAAATAAAATAGTGTACAATGCAATACACAAACATATCTAATCTACCTATAGCATAGGTCTTGTTTGTCTGTCCTTCAGTGCTACTGGCTAAGCTGCATAGTATCTGTCTGACCTGTAGAACATCGACTTCTGTGACATTTTTGCGGCTGATTCTGTATAGGCCAGTCAGTACTTCTATAAGCATGAACAACACTACAGCACTAAAGGCCAAATCCAGTCCAATTTTTTGCACAAAAAAATCCAGCGACATCATTATTTTGCTCATGGCTTTCATACCAAGTCCGAAAATTTGTGTCATCATGATCCATGGTGTTTTTTATTCAGTGAAAGCTCAATTTCTGGTTTTGATGTCGGTTTTTACATGTGATCAGTTTCTTTTGAATGAAGAGAAAAACCTTTGGATGGGCTAAGCCGCTGAGATTTGGTCTGATTTCGATTCGATCCAAGGATCAATTGCAAATACTGATATTCAGAGCTGGTCAAGACCTGACTCAAAATAAAAATTGCCAGACTTGGGGGGGGGGGGGGGGGGATTTGCCCGTTATTCGATAGTGATTTGTAATTGAAACCACCCCTTTCACCCCAAATATGGGTATAAATGCCCAAAATTAATTTTTTTAAATAAC